>OX393568.1:20296824-20396824 GCA_947652115.1 Blastomussa wellsi | reverse complement strand
AACACAACAAGGTAATTCCTAGATTTTGTCCTAATCTAACGAAAAGCAAACAAACTACAAACTAAAACCACTGACTGTTTGATGTCTGCAATATACAAAGGCTGATGCTTTGGAATACCGCAAAATCAAACAATCAAAATAATGAAAACAAATTAAGGAAAACCTTCATAGATAAGGATGCATTTCAACTAAGCAATGCTTTTCTCATATGATCATCGTAATGTTGGATGATACATGCCTCACTGCTAAATTCCTCCTGACAAATCCAACAGGTGAAGCTTTCAACTTGGCTTGAACTTTCTTCAGACAAAGACACCGACAAACGGGTATACGGCTTCTCTTCTATATGTCTTCGTTCATGTCTCTTGCAATCCGATAAACGACTAAAGCACTTTGCGCAATACTTGCATGAATACGGCTTCACTCCTGCATGTGTTCGTTCATGTCCCTTGCAATCCGATGAATGGCTAAAGCACTTTGCGCAATACTTGCATGAATACGGCTTCACTCCTGCATGTGTTCGTTCATGTCTCTTGCAAGTCGATGATTGGCTAAAGCACTTTGCGCAATACTTGCATGAATACGGCTTCACTCCTGCATGTGTTCGCTCATGTCTCTTGCAAGTCGATGATTGGCTAAAGCACTTTGCGCAATATTTGCATGAATACGGCTTCACTCCTGCATGTGTTCGTTCATGTCCCTTGCAAGTCGATGATTGGCTAAAGCACTTTGCGCAATACTTGCATGAATACGGCTTCACTCCTGTATGTGTTCGCTCATGTCCTCTGCAAGTCGATGATTGGCTAAAGCACTTTGCGCAATACTTGCATGCATACGGCTTCACTCCTGTATGTGTTCGTTCATGTCTCTTGCAAGCCGATAAATGGCTAAAGCACTTTGCGCAATACTTGCATGAATACGGCTTCACTCCTGTATGTGTTCGTTCATGTCTCTTGCAATTCGATAATTGGCTAAAGCACTTTGCGCAATACTTGCATGAATACGGCTTCACTCCTGTATGTGTTCGTTCATGTCCCTTGCAATTCGATGATTGGCTAAAGCACTTTGCGCAATATTTGCATGTATACGGCTTCACTCCTGTATGTAATCGTTCATGATTCCTGCAATGTGATGACCAGCTAAAGCTCTTGTTACAATGCTTACACCTATACGGCTTCACTCCTGTATGTAATCGTTCATGATTCCTGCAAATTGATGACCGGCTAAAGCTTTTGTTACAATGCTTACACCTATACGGCTTCTCTTCTGTATGCGTTCGCTCATGTCCCTTGCAAGCCAATGAATAGCTAAAGCACCTTGCGCAATACTTACATGTATACGGCTTCACTCCTGTATGTTTTCGTTCATGTATCTTCAAAACAGATGAACGGCTAAAGCACTTATTACAATGCTTGCATGGATACGGCTTCACTCCTGTATGTGTTCGTTCATGCTTTTTGAAATCGTGTAAGTTGTTAAAGAACCAGCCACAATGCTTGCACTCATGTGCCATCTGCAGTATCACTTCATGCCCTGTAACATTTCCTTCTTCGCTAACAGGCTGTTTGCACTGCTTTGCACTTGACATGCTTAAGAGGTATCCTGTTGGTAGCTCAATAAACTTCGCTTCGCATAAATAATGGTGTGCGTATTCCTAAGGATATGAAAACGGAAATGTTGCAACATCGTTAAAGTTCATAAGTAAAAACATGTACCAAGAATCTATTCTAAATGCTGTCTTTGACATCGATTATGCAGTGAGTTAAGGTGGCTACGTAGTTATTCCGAGCGGAATCGTCATTGCCAAACTTTGCGTCATAACTTTGTCGGCTTTGGCGCGATGGCCATGAAACTTTGGGAATTTTGTTTTCCTCTCATTCAGTAATAATATAATCATATTTGATTTAACTGATGAAAAATATTTTTAATGTTATTGGCGTTTTAATGGAACTACTTTATTGAAAAAAAATCGCATCCAGCAAAATTTTTTGCTGAAAAAGTTTTGTTCAATTTCTAGAATCAGCGTGTATTAACTTAAAACATGTCATAGCCAGGTTTCAAGAAAATCGTTGGAGCAGTATTGCGGAAATCTTATAGTCTCTTACATTCAGCGTTATCATTGTTTTTATAGTTTCTATACTTGATGCTCTTTGAACAAACAAGCCACGAACCCCAATTTCTGTGAGAAGCCTCGCCCAATGCTTGCTAATTCAGAGTGCAAAGCCGATTGTCGATCGTTCAAACTGTTAAGAAGTATTCACTAGTTCTGTAAACATTATAAAAAGATCTTTAACCTCCTCGACCCTTCAAAGTTGTCTTTTACAACATGTTTCGAAAACTATACCCCAGTTTTATGTCATATTTCCTCCGTATGAATTTCAAGATATTACAATAACTTTGCCTCGATTTTTGCTGCTGTGCCATGCTGCGAATTTGAGAATTGTAGTTATTGTTGTAACGTACTCTGCGACTGATCTCTGGCAGCAGTTTTGTTTATATAATTTTGAATACGAAATGGTCACGTACGGCAGTTATCCAAAGAATTCGCACCTTTTTTAGGGGGCGTCAGTGATATAAGAGCTGATCACCCCAGGGGGAGAGGGAAGACGAGAGAATCTCGACAGCCGGAAATACGTCTGCGTTCGCAGGCTATGATGTTTTTAAAGCAATTCTCAAATTATGATATTGTACAAGACTATAAGATTTCCACAATTCTGCTCCAACGATTTTCTGGATGCAATATTTTCAACAAGGTTGTTTCATGAAAACGCCAATAATAGTATAAATAATTTTCATCAGTTAAATCAAATATAATTACATTACTAGTGGTAATCAAAGATTAGGAGTGCGTTCGCAGACTTCAATTCGCTTGGGTTCATTTTCACTTGGTTTCCCGAAATTCAAGCTTTCTATCAGTATGAAACTCTTAACATAACTGTACAGTGTAGTTGATGAACATGATTTTTCCGATTTATTCATACAAATACAATGTTTGGAGTTTTTTGCATTGCGTGACACCGCTATTTATGAATAACAAAGTTGCAGTCAGTGTTTAGAAAACCGCAGACTGTGGACTGCATTGATTAATTGTAAGCCAAAATATTAAAAAATCGCCATGTAGTAGCAGTAGCCAAATAATCACAAACCCCAACACGAGAATGACAAATTATTTCATTTCTTTGTCGCCCAACAAATGTAAACAAACTAACGCAGCAAACGCACATGCAGGCTAAAATGCAAACATAAAATTCACGACTGTCACAGCACCGATCAAAATCTGCTGTTATATATTCGCACCAGGAGTTGTACAATCTTTGCAACAAGGTTCTTGAAGGTTCTGATTTGAACAGCAAAGCGTCACTGTACGCGGACAGAAGTTGAATCTCCAATGAAAAGCAGCTGGGTTTTATATTAAAATGAGATGTGTTGCTTCGGCGAATTGCAACATCTGTTTGACCTGTTTCCAGAAAACACACCAGCAGTAGGCAGGCATCTGATGTTCTGATAAGTAGCTTCAATCATCTTTGCCAGTGATAGCCCAAGTAAACCAATACAACTGCGAAAAAAGTTCTGCAAAATCGACAAACACTCGAACGGAATCGAAAACAAGAAAGCGACGCGACAAGCATGGACATGACGTCATTCGCCCCTGATAAATTTTGTTGGGGGGGGGGGGGGAAATTGGTGTCCACAGATTCACCGAAAACTCGATTTCCTTCCAATATAAGATTAGAAATGCGTTCTATCGAACGCAATTACTGAATGATAGGAAAAAATTTCCAAAAGTTTCATTGACATCGCGCGAAAGCGAAAGCCCATATATGGGCTATATAGGTATGTTTCCCAAGATGGGGTATTGTTTTTCGATGTTCTTGTTCCTTAAATAGGGTATCACTTTTGCTTCTGTTGGCATTTGTCACGGTGTGATCCTTAGATAGGGACCTAAATTGCATTATTTGGCTATTTTGCAATTTGCAGTGCGTAAAAAACACCCTAAATGAAAAAGTTTAAATGGGGCCAGCGTTTAAGAACCTTCGTGGCACACACCTATCCAAAATTTAAGAGAGTGCCCCCCCCCCCAAGGTTAAGATCAAACGTTCACATACTTCTTTCAATCAGGTTGAAATTTGGTAACCTTGTTAAGTAGTACTTTAGTCTTAGGGAAAGGAGAGTGTAGTATATGCTAGGCTGCCTGTGGCTCCCGGTGAAAAGTACTAAGGAAAAGACCCAGGTTGGGGGGGGGGGGGGGGGGGGCACTCCTTGTAATTTTTTGGTGGGAGTGTGCTGCCAGGATTGCCAAATCCAGACCCTATTTCAGACCAATGCATGCCATTTTCCACACCCATTTTCAGACCTGCCCTCAAAAATACATACCCGTTTCCAGATCCGACCTTGAAAATATACACCCGTTTTACACCTGCTTGGTAAAATTTAGCTGGAATGATATATTTTATCTATTTCTTTTTCTCTCTCATCAATTACTCGCCCCAGTTACTGAGAAGAAAAGCTTTCATAAATGTTCCCCCAAAAACCATACACAATTTCAGACCATAACAGCCAAAATCTATACCCATTTTCAGACCAAAACAGCTCAAAAACCATACCCTTTGGGGTGGCAGATACCTATATAGCTAATATAGGGGAGTACCCCCACCCCCCGAAGGGAAAGATTTTTAAATGTGGCTTCAATTTGCTAACAATAGTAAACCCGTCTTTAGCATTCTATTACAGCTAGGCCAATGATACAGATAAAAAAATTAAGTGTAATCTTGAAGAGCATTTATCAGGAAACAGAGTCAGGTCAAATATCAGACACACATGGCATCAATTTCTCAAAAGTTACACGTCAGCATTATTGGTGTTGCTGCAGTTGAATTGAGCAAAAAGACAGGGATGTGTAAACCATTCTGAGCCACCTTGAGGGTTGTTACACACACTGCACGAAAGAAAACTACATATCAGCATTTTCTGTTTTGTTGTAATTTATCCTTTTGTCTTTGAAATCCAAATAGGGTGGCGAATTTGACGCTCTGTAAAGCCCTAACTGATTGGATATTTGATCGTGTGAACTGCCAACACATTTGAAGTCAAATGCCTGGGATTTTCCCTGGGGTGGGATGCATGCTTTTGGAATTGATGGCAACCAGGGTAGTAGCCATAAAAAATATTTATCACTGAAGCAATGCCCATAGTTAAATTATCGTCACAGGTATTTAGGGTACAGTAATTAGGATCAAAAACAAAAAACTGACTAAGGCAAGTTCCTCGGTTTGCCTCATACTCGTGATACTGGCTTTGGTACAGGATACATATAAACCAGGTATTAACCTCGGTGTAAAGACCTTTGACATTTTTCTCCGTTTTTGAGCTATTGTTTTTCTGTTCTGCGTTGTTTCGAAGTTCTTCTTTGTCTTTTCAGTTCTTTGTTTTACGTCACTGGTGAGTTTCACAGGTTTTTCCACCGAGGATGAGCCTAAATCAACCAACCATGCTTGCCTGTGTACCGACGACTGACCTGCAGTCAAGCCGTGTGTAATCTTATTCATTATCAAATACATATGGGTGACCCCGCATTCCACAGTTTAGTTCATACAGCAGTTAATATTATAAACGCATTCTAAAACACTCTCTTACCTTTATGAAGCAGCGACGGAAACTTCTTAAACACAAATCACATGCCATTTTCACGCGATACACTGGGGCCCAGTCTCTGACGTCCGGCGAGTACGTTACCGGTAACAGGAAGACTCAGGAACTCCGAAACTCCGGAACGCCCCAAAAGTTGTTAGTGGATTAAGCGTAGGCGTTTCATCATTTCAGGTTTCAGAAGACTGAATGTCCGTGACATTCTGACACAGGCGAAAATGCTAGTACAAATGGAAGTAGGAAGATAAAGGGCCGTAAAATTATGGACAAAATGCTCACATTTTCAGACAATTCTATCGTTTTTCCGCAGTGACTATACCCGTTGGTTGATGTACCTTTCAAGTAGAGAATAAAGACTAGAAATTCATCCAGTTTCTCCATACTACAGAAACTAACTTCTCTCAGTTCCTGGTGCGGGCAGTCTGATCCTAGAACAAAGTACCTAACTATATCTTGGGCATTCCAATTTCATTCAACTAATTTATTCCAAAGTTTTCACGTTACCAGGCACCAGCCAATAGCGAAACTCCATCTTTCTGTATATAAAAACACACGACGCACAATTCCTTGATTCGCTCCGATGAAGGGCTAACGCTCGAAACGTCAGCTCTTGAATCTCTTTACGGTGGCCAATTGACATTATCAACCCAGTTGATAAAACCAAATTACATTCCAATTTCTGGTTTATTTTGTTTAAAATATCGAGTGTAAAGCGACTTATTATGGCGTGATATTTGGTTTTAATAAAGTTGTTGTTGTTGATAAGCTACTTTTTTGTAATTTATCAGGATTATGGAAAGAAAAAGAACAAAATGAAAAATATTTTCGAAACAGTTTTGATGTTAACTTCGTAACAGTTACAGTTTACCACTGTGCGAAATGAAAGTGAGTCTTAGCAAGCGACCGCTGCTCGTCATTTTAACTTGCGCTTCCCAGTTCAGTGATCCTTCTGCTTCGTAACCAGGCGCGTCCTTAATCTTTTGGCGCAAAGGCTTGAGAACGACTTAAGCCTTCCCATGGCCATTTGCGTTTAAAGAAACCTTCCCAAGTTCCTAGCGCGCGTGACTTTGAAGCTCCTGGGTACGAGGCAAACGATGCTTACCAAGAACGTGTTGCCCCAATCTCGTCCCCAGAGCCCGCTTTTTTTTTGGCCAGTACCAAGAATACCGACTAAATTCTTTTTGTCGAGAAGTTATCTGTTTTGTATAAGAAAATATCATGGATGCATTCGTTAATCTGCCGACTGAACAAGGAAAGCTGCTTATACTGTGTCAAGTCTTGCCGTTGGTTTTTGTGTAGTGGATTTAATTATTTATTTGTCCACGAAAGTCTAGCACTGTTCACGTGGTCTTCTCGTAAGACTGGGTGCCAGTTATACTAATTCACTAACCCAATATTATTAACAATATTAATAGTAATATCAATAACCAAATATCGTTAATTGATTTGTAAGCCAGACCAAAACCTTGAAGTGCACCTAACACCAAAATTTTCTTTTTGCTATAATACACCTTTGTACCACGTTGAAACACATTCCACCTTTCGTTTCTCCCTTTCATCAATTTCTGGCTATTTAAAGCATTTAAAAATTTCTAAAAACTGTTCATCATTTGTTCCACGAATGAGTCAGAAAGGGCATGGGTCTATTCTTGATTTGACATCACAAACTGATTTGCATGCATGTTTACAAAGACTTGATGTGATGCAAATCAATTTGTGACGTCAAATCAAGAATAGACCCCACCCCTTCTGACTCGGTCGTGGAACAAATGATGAACAGTTTTCCTAATGCTATCAATAGCCAGAATTTGGTGAAAAGGAGAAACGAAAGGTACCCCTTCGTCGCTCCGACGAAGGGCTAACGCTTGAAACGTCAGCTCTTGAATCTCTTTACGGTGGCCAATTGACATTATCAACCCAGTTGATGAAACCAAATTATATTGTTATATAATACTAGTTGACTTTCGACGAATGACCAACATATAGAGGTAGCAACTTACTAAAAGGTAACAGCTTTAAACTAACGTATGACATTTTAGAAACACAGCCATTGTAAGGCAAAATATAAAAGTACAAAGCTGTCAATCTTTTCAAAACAATGAGGTAATTCCTAAATTTAGCCCTAATCTAACAAATAGCAAACAAACTAGTAACTAAAACCACTGACTGATTGATGTATGCAATATGCGAAGTCCGATCCTTTCGAATACCGCAAAACCAGACAATTAAAATAATGAAAAAGAAGGGAAAACCTTCATAGCTTAGGATGCTTTTCACGTAATTAATGCTTTTCTAATATGATCATTGAAATGTTGGATTATACAGGCCTCACTGCCCACTGCTTTCTTCGGGCAAAGACACCGACAATGGGTATGCTGCTTCTTTTCGATATGTCTTCGTTCATAGAGTCTTGCAATTTGATGAAGTGGTAAAGTACTGATTACAATGCTTGCATGGATATGGCTTCACACCTGTGTGTTCTTTCATGTCTCTTGCAATGTCTCTTGCTTCTCCCCCGTGTGTGTTCGTTCATGTCTCTTGCAAGCTGATGAACTGCTAAAGCACTTATCACAATGCGTGCATGTATGCGGCTTCACTCCTGTATGTGTTTGTTCATGTCCCTTGTAATCTGATGAACAACTAAAGCACTTTGTGCAATATTTGCATGTATACGACTTCACTCCAGTATGTGTTCGTTCATGACTCTTGCAATTTGATGACCACCTAAAGCTTTTGTTACAATGCTTACACCTAAACGGCTTCACTCCTGTATGTGTTCGTTCATGTCCCTTGCAAGCCGATGAATGGCTAAAGCACCTTGCGCAATACTTGCATGTGTATGGCTTCACTCCTGTATGTGTTCGTTCATGTATCTTCACAAAAGATGAAAGGCGAAAGCACTTATTACAATGCTTGCATTGATAGGGCTTCTCTCCTGTGTGTATTCGTTCATGATTCTTGCAATGTGATGATTGGCTAAAGCACTTGTTACAATGCTTGCATGTATATGGCTTTACTCCTGTATGTGTTCGTTCATGTATCTTGCAGTCTGATAACTGGAGAAAGCACTTATTACAATGCTTGCATGGATAGGGCCTCTCTCCCATGTGTGTTTGTTCGTGATTCTTGCAATGTGAAGATTGGCTAAAGCACTTACTACAATGCTTGCATTGATAGGGCTTCTCTCCCGTGTGTGTTCGTTCATGATTCTTACAATGTGATGATTGGCTAAAGCACTTATCACAATGCTTGCATGTATACGGCTTCACTCCTGCATGTGTTCGTTCATGTTTCTTGCAGTCTGATAACAGGCTAAAGCACTTATTACAATGCTTGCATGGATAGGGCTTCTCTCCCGTGTGTGTTCGTTCGTGATTCTTGCAATGTGATGATTGGCTAAAGCACTTATCACAATGTTTGCATGAATACGGCTTCTCTCCTGTATGTGTACGTTCATGTCTCTTACAATCTGATGTCCGGTTAAAGCACTTATTACAAAGCTTGCATGTATACGGCTTCACTCCTTGATGTGTTAGTTCATGCTTTTCGAATTCGTGTAAGTTGTTAAAGAACCGGCCACAATGCTTGCACTCATGTGCCATCTGCAGTATCACTTCATGCCCTGTAACATTTCCTTCTTCGCTAACAGGCTCTTTGCACTGCTTTGCACTTGACATGCTTAAGAGGTATCCTGTTGGTAGCTCAGTAAACTTCCCTTCGCATGAATGCTGTGTGTATTCCTAAGGATATGAAAACGGAAATGTGGCAACATCGTTAATGCGCATAAGTAAAAACATGTAACAAGAATCTAAATGCTGTATTTGAAATTGATTATGCAGTGAGTTAAACCGATATTGTAAAACTGCTAGGGTGTAAATTGTGGGTAATCCTATAAACTTTCACTTTTGAAGGTGAAGAGTTCCAATGTTTGTTGGATTTTGTTCTAGTTTCATTTTAACTCAACAACAACTCAGTCAGGGCTCTGTCATCGATGCCAAGCGGCTGTTTGCTTTCAAAAATCCAAGGTAAAAAGATCTCCATTGTGCCTGTACACGCTCGTCACAACACACGACCATTAAAAAAGGTGTTGCTAAAAGGTGTTGTAAAATATTCCCATACTCTTATATTTTTGCCATGACAGCTATTATGCAACATGATCCTGATCACAACGTGAGCTTGGGCTGCCTGTGGGCTCATGAAAAGATTGCTGTCTGAACCGGGCCTGAGCCAACTGTTTTTATGAGGAGGTTCACCCTACTTTCAATGCAAGTGACCCTCCACCCAGGGTCACCTTGTCCCCGAAGCCAACTTTGTGTTTTCTCGTGTAAACAGTTCACTCCTCTTTTTAAAGAAATGTATGAAAATTCTCTCGCCTGGGTTACGGAGCTCAGTATGGAGGGTGACCCTTCCACCTGGGACAACTATCCTCGATATAAACAGGCCTTAATAGACCTCTTCAGATCATGCGATGCTTTCGAAATAATGTTTCCTTTGTTTGTCTGAAATTTACTCATCCATTTAAATGTGGATTTTTGAATTTGAAAGAAATTACTCTCAAGGCTAACATCATGTGGTATGAAATGGGACAACAAACATACGAAGCTAAAGAGGCTCTGGCATTAGGAGCGGAACACTTTTAGTTACTACTCTGTTGATTATGAATTCTGTTGCCAATTAAACACTAAACTTGTTTGATAGTTTTCTGATCGGGGGTGGGGGGTACTACCATATATGGGCTATATAGGTATGTGCAGCAAGATAGGGTATTGTTTTTCGAGGGGGTAAATTTCTAAAGAAACTGTGGCGCTGCGTCGGTGGGAAGTATAACAATATAATTTGGTTTTATCAACTGGGTTGATAATGTCAATTGGCCATCGAATCCACTAGGATTCGCTCCGACGAAGGGCTACCACTCAAAACGTCAGCTCTTGAATCTCTTTACAGTGGCCAATTGACATTATCAACCCAGTTGATAAAACCAAATTATATTGTTTTTCGAGTTTTTCGTTTCTTAAATATGGTAAGCTTCTTTTGGAATTTGTTATGGTGTGATCCTTAGATAGGGTACCTAAATTGCATTATTTGGCTATTTTGCGTAAACAACACCCTAAACAAAGAAAAAGTGTTTTGTCAAACTGAAAATGTTGCAGAACAACAAAAAGTTGACCCGTTTTTTAGTTTTTTTCCTTGAATTGGGTGCCATTTACGGGTTTGTTCCTTAAATAAGGTACAAAATTCTGTTTATATTATCCTTAAAGGCCATTTCCAGTTCGTACTGCGCAGTCTCGGGATTTGTTTACATTTCTGTTTTGAATTCGTTGATATGTTACACTTCGGTAACTGTGTACATGAAGTTTTTGAGTCCGCCATTATGGGTCGGTTTTGTTTGCAATGAGCTGAAACGTCGGTTTAGAATATTTTTGAGGTTCATCTACTCTTTATTATTGTTTTGCAAGTATATCGGATGTTAATAATGATGGAAAAGGTAAGTTTTTATCCCTAATTTTCATTTTGGTTTGTTTACACTTCGTTGTGTGAGGCTTGTTAAACATTGCACAGTACGGAGATTGCACAGTACGGACTGGAAATGGCCTTTAAATGGGGTCAGGGATAAAGAACCTTCCCAGCACACACCTATTCAAAATTTAAGGGATTCAGATCAAACGTTCATACACTTCTTTCAATTGTTAATCAAACAAAATCGAACGTCAATCACACAATTAGGTTCGATTGAGTTCGGCAAACTCTAACTAAAAAGTTGGAGGAATCAAACACAATCAATCTTCAATTCAATTCAATTCAATTCTTCAGTCTTCGATTTTCACCTGTACCTCAGCCAATGTCATCTACTGCATAACTTGCACTCTTTGTAAAAAGTTATACATCGGCGAAACAGGGAGACGATTAGGCGACCGATTCCGAGAACACCTTCGGGACGTAGAGAAAGACGGCAAAAATGCATCTAAACCTGTTGCGAGACACTTCAATCTCCCAAATCATTCTAAGCAACATATGGCAGTCTGCGGCCTTTCCCTTCACCAAGGTAGCACGGAAAGCCGCAAAACTCTAGAACAGAAATTTATTTTTCAAATCGGCACTCTTAATCCTTACGGTGTCAACGAACGCTTTTCATTCAACTAACTTATTCCGTTGTTTTCATGTTACCAGGCACCAATCAATAGCGAAGCTCCATCTTTCTGTATATAAACCACACACGACCCACAATTCCTTGATTTGCTCCGACGAAGGGCTAACGCTCGAAACGCCAGCTCACGAATCTCTTTACGGTGGCCAATTCACATTATCAACCCAGTTGATAAAACCAAATTATAATCTTCAGTTGGGTTCGATTAGATCTATTAGGTTCGAATGCGTTCGACCAGCTGAGGCTGGAATGGTCGACTTTGGATTCACAGTCGGATGCGAGTTTCACAAGTGCGTTTGACTGAGTTATTCGATTAGATTAGTTATTCGATTCGACCATTAGTTTGAAAAGCGAACTCAATCGAACGCAATTGAACTCTCTCACGCAAATTTTTCGCTTCGATTGTGTTCGATTATCTATTAAACCAATCGAATGGAATCGTTTGATTATAAAGTTCGATCTGGTTCGATTAAGACAGTCAAGCCCTGTGTACTAGTATTCAGTAAAATAAATATGGGTTACCCCGCATTCTGTAGTTTAGTCAATATGATATGATAAATGAATTCTAAAACACTCCCTAACCTTAAAACCAGAGTCGTCAACTTCTTCTACAACAAATCACACATGCACGCCGACATCACTGGAGCCCAGTCATTCTCGTCCCAATAGCAAAAATGCTGCGCAGAAAGGATGCGCAAAACTGAGGTATCACCTCAAGAGAGGTAAGAGACTGAGCGCTAGTAACACATGATGGCGGCGTTGCCGAAGACGGTTCTCGCTCTTTTATAAAGGTAAGCAGAATCTGTTAGAGTGTTTTCCCCTTTTTTGGACAAGGTATAGAATACAGTATGATGTATCAAGGAGGCAGCGTGACCGAGTGGTTAGAGGGTTGGACTTGAAATCCGTAAGTCGCGGGTTCAAGTCCCGTTCTGACCACTAGCTGGTGTTGTTCTCGGTAGCCCCGACTTGCAGTAGGTAGCCAACTTGTCTGCCTCCTGCCAGTTGGGATTCTTAACCTTGTTATGTTTATTTACAATGTTTGTTTACATTGGCCCTGAAAAGCCCCAATGGGGAGTGGTCAATTAAGTAATTATTATTATTATATTATTAATTAATTATTATTAATTATTATTATTAAATCACCTATATGCATCTCATAAAATGACAAAGATTAGAGGGAAAGTATCACGATTTTGGTCGGAATTGACCTATTCGGCTAACAATACAATACAATACATAACCTTTATTTCACCTCGAATTTAAAATAGCAAGGTTGCTAATATCTTCAAGAATAACGCGTTTACCTCCTTGCTCCTTGTGGCCAATTCAGATCATGTGATGATTCACTTGGGAGGCTACAATTGTTTTGTTTGAACATACTTGCATGCAATCAGCTGTGTATGACAAATTGCACAATTGTAACCTCCCAAATGAATCATCACATGACCTGAATAATTGGGTGGCAACAAGGATGTAAACATGTTAGCCAAATTGGTCTATTAGCCAAATTTAAACTTCTAACGCCTCATTCAATACTCAAAGCGTTTCTAAATCACTAATTTTATAACATCAAGTGAATTCAGAACAGAAAGACGAGGCAAAATATGTTAGCAATGGGAAAACGTCGGCCTGACGTTTTACAAAGTGGCGTCAATCTCGATCTTAGCCATCTGCCCACAAAACATCTATAAACAGTTTCTACACATTATGATTGTGTGGTTCCAGAAAATATCCATACCCCCACCACGGAGGGAATTGGAAATTCCAGACGGGTGGGGGGGTCAAAGGCCCAGGAAATTCCTAAGGGGATAGGGGGTTGTCGGTGAAATTACATTTCCAGATGGTCAAGATCGATAGAGCGCAACCTCAATTCAAAATCGCTTCTTACTTACTCTGTAGAGATATTAAATGGTCGAAGTTCGTCAAAAATACTATGCTGCGCATCGTATTTTCAACTCTCTTCTCTGTGTTTGGAATTGTGATTAAGAACTGTTTCTCGTGTTTGATATATCACCTCAAGGTGATTGTGAGATTCGCACGCAAAATATAACTTCATTTCTAACCAGGTGTCATCCTCTCCGCCTTCGCGATCATAACTCCATTAAATTCCTTGTGTTTTCGAACCACAATACCGACAGTACTTCAAACTCATAGTGTTACAGACACACTCATCTAGCCTTTGTCATTAAATTGTAGATAGTAAACTAAGAGAAAACTGACATCAAATTTACGTTCTTGTGTCCTTAGAAATACAGAGAAGAATCTACCCAGACAGCAGAGTTTACTGAGCTACCAATGAGATGGCTCGAAATCCGAAGTGCAAGCATTGTGGTCGGTGGTTTTACAGCTTGTCTGCCCGCAAGAAACATGAAGAAACACACAACAGAGTGAAGCAGTATGCATGCAAACACTGCAGTAAGATCTTTACCTGGCAATCATGTTGCAAGATGCATGAAAAAAGACATACATGCAAGCATTGTAAAAAGTTCTTCAGGTACCCCTCAAATTGCAAGTTACATGAACGAGCACATGCGGGAGAGAAGCCGTATATATGCAAGCATTGTAATAAATGCTTTAACCACTTATTGGCCCGCAAGATACATAAACAAACACATATAGGAGAGAATCCATTTACATGCAAGCATTGCGATAAGTGTTTTAGTGTTAAATCGAGTTGCAAGAGACATGAACTAGTGCATACAGGAGAAAGACCATTCATATGCAAGTATTGTAGAAGGTCCTTTAGCAAGTCATCACATTACAAGGCACATGAGCGGACGCACACAGGACTGAAGCCGTACACTTGCAGGCAGTGTAAAATGTGTTTTAGTCACTTAGCAAGACTCAGCAGACACGAACGAATACATACAGGGGTAAAGCCGTATACATGCAAGCATTGTAATAAGTGCTTTAGAAGTTCATCAGATTGCAAGAAACATGAACGATTACACACTGGGTTGAAACCTTATACATGCACGCATTGTGATATGTGCTTTAGCTGCTCATCAGCTTGCAAGGTACACGAGCGAACACATACAGGAGTGAAGCCATATGCATGTTCGTATTGTGATAAGCACTTCAGCAAGATAGGAAATCGCTTGACCCACGAACAAAGCCATACAGGTGAGAAGCCTTATACCTGCAAGCATTGTAAAAGGGGCTTTATGTATTTCAATCCATGGAAGACACATCAACGAACTCACACAGGAGAGAAACCATATTAGCCATTTTCGATTCATCAACCCACAGGAGACATGAACGAGCCCAGTCAGGAGTGAAGCTGTACAAATGCAATCATTGTAAGAAGGGATTTAACTGTTTGTCAGGTTGCGAATCACATGAACACATTCTAGAGAGAAGGCATTTGCATGCAAACGCTTCACCCTACCAGGAACTTGTAAGATACAAGAACAAATACATACAGGAGAGAAGCCGTATACATGCAAGTATTGCAAAAGGCACTTTAGGTAGTCATCACATTGTAGGGCGCATGAACAAAGGCATACAGGAGAGAGGCCGTTTACATGCAGTTACTGTAAAAAATCTTTTATCCAACCATTGTATGGCAGGATACACTAAAAGACACACTTGAAGGATGGATCTTTGAAACACAAAGAAAGCAAACAGTAACTCCCAATGAGAACCACAACAGAAGTACTGGTAAACGCCCTAACCTCCCAGTGTCGAAACTTCCCACATGTTGTCTTTATTGGCAGAACAAAATTCAAGCCAAGTTTAAAGCCTCACCTGTTTACCTGAATTTTTCTAATACCATGGTATCATACAAACTTGGGGTGGTCATGTGACAAAGTAACCCTTATGTAAATTATGTAGAATCACTCAAACGCTGTTCCAGTTTTACTAGTAACTTTCAATAACTATGTTTTCTAAAATCACATATTATAAGTTAAAAGCGGTTACTGTTTTTAGAAGTGGTAGGTGACCATCATCATTTGTATAAAAGTCAGGCCCCATTTATGGTCTCTGGTACCCGAGACAACCCTCCCCCTGGGTACCCTGGGTGAGCTAACTTTTCACTAAAATGTTGAAAAATTCCACCAACCGTTTATATGATCCTACCTGAGTTGTCTCGGGGGGCGAGACAACTCGGGTAGGCGAGTTGTCTCGTCATGACAGTTAGGGTAACCCTGGCGTTTATTCGATCACTGGAGGTGTATTATGGAGGTGTATTATGGATTATGTAATTATTATTTCTTTAGTGTAATTTTTTTGCCCTTACAGGCAAGACAACTTTTTCTGACTTTGGTTTCAGGTTTAAGGGTTTTCTATTTTTTTGCTCTATTTACAAATTATTTCTACATGAAAGTACTACCTGGGACAACTCTTAACTTGCCGAGTGTCACGTACTGAATTCAAAAGAAAAGGGATAACTGGTTATTTCAATATTATAATATAATACTTTATGAATAATCAAACAGGGTCAACTTTAACTCAGCTGACAGGGACATTTTTTGGTCATATAAACGCTCGATAACGTTGTCCATGGAGGGAAGGTTGTTTTGGGTACCTGACCATATATTATCTGAGGCCTGTTATTTCATGCATTAGTTTTGTTTGTTGGATGGATAATACCGGTAATAAACTTTTTAATTAGTATATAGTTTGCAGATCCTGTTTCACCTTACCTAAGCAGAGTCAAGGTTGACCGATGCCCAAGAACGCAGACTAGACCTTCTTTTCCTTTATGCAAAACAATGCATATATGCATGTAAAACACTCATGAAAACTCCCAACGTCAATGAGTTAAAACGGAAAAATGAAATGCAATGGGAAATTGAAAACTGTTTCTTAGTTAAGTAATTGCTCTTTACCTTAAATTGATTCAGCTCCTCACCGTTTATCAATGTTATAATGTTTCTGTATGTCTATCAATACTTTATATTAGCTTGATTTTTTGTTTAACTTGTCGCCTTGTACTTTTTGCCATATATTTTGATGTATGTTCTCCATGTGGTGTATCAAATAATAATAATAAAAAATATAGTTTGCAGATAAAAAGATTGGATACCATCCTTGTTTATCCTGAGTAAATGGAGATTTCTCTTTTCGAGCTCAATTTCCCTCCAACTCATGAGACAAATGAGATTACAGCCGAATAATTCCCTACCGACATAGCTCTGCAGCCTGTAGATGATTGACCTGGCACCTGGTTAGCATATCACACTGATTTTATTGGACTCCCTTTGTTAGATTCTTAGTAGCCAATCAAATCAAGGGTCCCCAGATTCTCCAGTGGTACTTGTTCCTCTTGCATAGGGTCAAGTGGCTCTGGAGACGAGAACGAAACCTTTTTATTTTTCCCGAAAAGCATCCCTCCAGGTTACAAATAGAAATCTTTAACCCGGAACTTCTGAACCTTTTCAAAAAGCTAACACACTGACCACCAGCTAAGCCAGTTACCAGTTACCCTGTTTTGGAGTGTTCCGGTGTCCTTTACAGGTGTCCCTCCAGTCAAAAGTTCCATCTCTTGCTACGGAGACTGGGCTCATTTCTGATCCCTGTAATATGGTTGCAATATGGCGGTGCGGCGTTCGGCGGCTTTTGTTGTTGAGGCGTTGTCGCTGTTTTATAAAGGTAAGAGAATATAAGAGTGTTTTTATCATCCATATTTAAACTTTTGAATACTGATCTACCTTTCAACTTCTCAATACATGGGAATACTTGGTCTGAATTAACTAATTAACTTCGGGACAGTCCAATGTTTAGGGTCTTTCTGGCCTATTCTGGGTTCTGTCCTCGTGTACCGGTACACAAGAGTCGATGCAAAAGAGCAAGACCAAACAATACACTGCAGCTAACCAATGACTCCTAAAAAGAAAATACCTCCCTTGTGCACTGATACACGAGGACAGAACGGTCAGTATAAAACATGGACTGCGGTCTACGGATTGGGTATAAAATATGGACTGGGGTATAAAATATGGACTAGGACTACGGACTGGGTATAAAACATGGACTGAAGTATAAAATGCGGACTAGGGATTAAAACACGGTAAAGTATCTTAGAGTGGATTGAATATGAGTTTCCTCGTAGCACGAGTGAAGTTTGAGCTCGAGTGAAGTTCGAGTCACGAGTCAACTGGAGTTAATGTTTTCTCTTCTTTTTTTGTCTTTTCTTCTTTTTTTAATAAAGATAGTTTAATTTGGCTATAACTGCTATTGTAAAACAAAATGAAACAGATGTAAATAAAACACAACAAATCCGGACGATCGCTTCGATTACAAGCATGCACATGCAGCTGAATACGCCACGCAACAGATCGTGGGAGGAGGTGCGGACCGCAGCAACCAATAGAGAGGAGTGGAGAAGCTCTGTGAAGGCCCTATGTGCCACGAGGCACGAAAAGGATATATGATGACATGCAGCTGAATACGCCACGCAACAGAGGGGTCACTGATAAAATTGTTGAAAAACGAAGAAGAGGAAAAAAGCAAGCTTAGGGTGATTTACTTTCAGCCACCCAACCAAGTACTCACCGTGCTTGACAGGGCTTAACTTCATCAATCTGAATAGAACTGCTGTTGCTTATGGTCAGTCAGTTCCAGACGAGAGAAAGAATTAAGAGTCAGGTAAATCAGGAAATAAAAGGTAGTCTAGAACAGAGTAGAGTGAGTGCCAAATTAAACAAAAGATTTATTTAAACCATGTTCTCTTTATGCATAAACTTGACCCTTTGTCATTGATACCACATACACAAGGAAGCACATGTTCACGTCCGATTACTGAAGTTAAGCCCTGTTGGGCAGGATTAGTATTTGGATGGGTGGCAGCCGGGATAACCCCTCTGTTGGCTTTTCCTTTGATCTCTTTTTCCTTTTTTATCGTCGTAATTTTAAATGAATATATCAGTGACATTTTAGGTCGTTCCTTTGTCCTTCTAACGACTTCTTAATTTACACTTTTTTAGTGCAACTGATCTTCCCAAAACAACGATTGTCTGCTTTTGCTGGACGTTTCTTGTCATTTGTCCATTGAATAAATTTAATTCTTATTTAAATTAATTGTTTTCTGCGTACTGCATAGCCGGCTACGTGGAATTAACCACGAGTGGTGGGGTATTCTGCAGTCAAGCCAACATTTTGTTGGGCAATAACAATTACATGCAATGGATATTATTGAAAGAAAGAAAGAGTGAAAAAATATTGACTCGAACTTGACTCGTGACTCGAACTTGACTCGAGCTTGAACTTGACTTTCGCTACGAGGAAAGTCACATTTCACCCACTCTACAGTACTTTACCGTGTTTTAATCCCCAGTCCTCATTTTATACCTCAGTCCATGTTTTATACCCAGTCCGTAGTCCTAGTCCATATTTTATACCCCAGTCCGTAGTTTGTAGTCTGTAGTCCGCAGACCATGTTTTATACTGACCGAGAGCAGAACCTCTTTCTGCATGTACCGTATGCAAATGTAGTCATTGTTTTATGTGTGGTAAAATTCTATCTGTAACCATCCCCCCCCCCCCCCTGGGCAATCCCCGGGACAAGTCCCAGCCCAGGGGTGTGGAATTGTTTAAAGCTGTCTTGTCCCGGGAGGGGGTGGGGGTGGGCCAAATCAAAAGTACTTTCTCGATGTTCCTCCTAGTACGTCACTTATCGGTTTAGAAGATTATGCCGTACTGTGCTAAGGAGACTGCCTATTTTCAAAATTGTAACCATCTGGTTAGAGAAGAGTAATCTTTTAAAATTTTAATATGCTTTTGAAGGGTTATTCTTTCGAGGAAGTGGCAACATGTACTGGTTAGATTTTTTCCTTCAGTTTTCTTTAAAAAATATAGTCTTCAAGATTTCTTATGCTATATGTGTAGTCTCTGTGATTCATGATATATATATACCGTCTAGAAAAGCGTTAAAATTTGTGAGTAAACGTGCCCTCTTTAAAGTTAATTAAGGACAATGTTGCGAGAAGCGAGGGACTTCGCGTTCACTTTCATGACAGTGTAGGTCTTGAAAAAACTTCTTCTTTTGCTATTTTTACAGAAATTAGTATTTTTATCTCAATTTTGTACAGAAAATGACATATTTGTGGTCGATGAGGAGTCCTGGGGGGAGGGGGGATTGTCTTTTTCTGTGTGCACGGGGTTGGGGAATAGACCGCAAAATACGATAAAAATGGCAAATGCCCGGGGGTGTGCCCGGGGAAGGATGGCAACGGACAGACAGCCATGTAGAATTGAACCACGCATTTCTTTGCAGACTGGGGCAGCACTGTTTCTCATCATTTTTTTCTCTTTGTTTTACATCATCTGTGACCAGTACCCAGAGAACAAACCCATGGTTGTCAATAAAATTTGAAGAATGCAGAGATATTTTGAAAGTAGACGGCACTGGGGCCCTTGTTTAAGCGTTTTTGTAATGAACGCTTTTTTCCCTGCTCATCTCCACCAAATTGCAGCCGGCTAAAACGTTTAAGTAGCTGGCAATATCGCCGGTCGCCGGCGCTTATTGACAACCCTGCAAACCTTTGTTTTGCAGGTGAATGATCATGAGTTGTGCATGCGAAATCATGCGTGGTAGCTTGGTGGTAGATAGTTTATGAAAATGCCATTCATTTTTCCTTGACAGGAGACAATTAAAGCAAAAGCAGCCAAACCATTTCCTAAGGAAGTATTTCATTAGTTTGTGCACCAGTCTAATAATCTGGCCAATGTATCCGTGTTCAGTGGTTTGGTTGGATGCTTAAGACTATAGTTTCAGTTAGTACTTCATAGTTTAGGGACCGGTCATAAGTTAGAAGGGGAGGGCTGTTGCATTTTTACTTTCGCCTTCCCATTCCAGGAGCAAAATAGTTATTTATCATGAACCCCCCCCCCGACACACGCACCTGCCAGCCTCCCACCCTAAGGCTACCTGTCTTGCTGCATGGCCTAAATTGTATGACACTGACCTTAATTAACAAAGAAGAAAAATGGCAAACAGGATCAAGTGAAAGCAGTAAAGGCCAAAGCTCTGAGTTGTTTTCTGTTTTGTGGTATTGCATTTTGAAGGTTGCCAACTATTAGCCAAAAAACCACAAGAAGAGAAATGTTAGGGTGTATTCCAATTTCAACAACTGAAAGGGCACGACTTTTGAACTCTGTATTACCAAAGTTTCTTAAAACATTTTATGAAAAATACATACAAGTTTGTCAAGTTGCCAAAAGGTCCCAGGGACATGAATGATTAATAAATGAGATATGAAGTTTCTTAAATGGTCCTGCCAATGTAGGCGTACTAGAGACTTTTACTTAGCTCCTCTACCCTCCCTCCACTGACACCCCCGCCCCCACCCCCAGTCCCTTGTGCCTATGGAATCTCCATCCCCTTGCCTTGGATTTACAAAAAAATTAGTGCTGAGAGCAAAAACCCTGATGCTTAATTTCTGTTATTATTTCCTTAGGAATACACAGATTGAAGGAAATATTTTGATAGCAAAGTTCACTAACAACCATCAGGATGTCTTGTGATCATGAGGATAAAAATTGCAACTCCCCAGTCAACGACGAAGGAAATGTTACTAGGCATGAAGTGACATGCGAGATGGCACATGAGTGCAGGCATTGTGGCCAGTTCTTTAGCGACTTATCAACTTGCAAGAAACATGAGCAAGCACACACTAAAATAAAAACATATGTGTGCAAGCATTGTAAAAGGTGCTTTAACCAATCGTCAAATTGCAAGAGGCATGAGAGAACACATACAGGGGAAAAGCCATATACATGTATGCATTGTGACAAGTCCTTCAGACAAGCATCGCATTGCAGGAGACATGAGCATACACACACAGGAGTGAAGCCGTATACATGTAAGTACTGTGACAAGTGCTTTAGCCAATCATCAATATGCAAGAGACATGAACGAACCCATACAGGGGTGAAGCCGTATAAGTGCAAGCATTGTAACAAGTGCTTTAGTGACTTTTCAAACCGAAAGAGACATGAACGTGTACATACAGGAGCCAAGCCATATAAATGCAAGCATTGTAAAAGGCTTTTTCACGATTCAACCCATTGCAAGAAACATGAACGAACACATACAGGAGTGAAGCCTTATGCATGCAAGCAGTGTGAAAAGTGCTTCAACCAATCATCAGATTGCAAGAGACATGAACGAACACACAAATGAGTGAAGACATATCAATCTACATGCAGGCTGTAATAAGTGCCTTGGTCAACCATCAGCTTACAGGAGCCAATGAACACATGCAAGAGTGAAGCTGTAAACATACAAGGATTGTAATAATAACCTAAGCCTATAATCGAGCTGCCAGAGACACAAAAAGTGAGAAAATAGCATGAAACCAGCTCTCTGTGTTCTTCATTTTCTGAAGAAAATTCAAGCCAAGTTGAATTCCTCACCTGCTGGATTTGTCAGGAGGAATTTAGCAGTGAGGCATGCATCGTCCAACATTACTTTTATCATACATTATATCGCTAAGAAAGGAAATGCTGTAATTTACATAAATCTGTTTTGGCTCAAATGCCTGCCTTAGCATTTTTGCTTTGTGTTTGTTCAGTTACCGAGAATGTCAAAACAAGGTAAGAGCAATGGTGACTTTCCCGCCTACTGTTCCTTGGGCCCTTTTGTTTAACCACAATGTTATGATGTGGAACTGAACAGACACATGGCTGCGTTTTTTTCGCATTATTCTTATCTTAGTTCCATAGCTATTATTGCAAGCTGCTGTTACATGCACACGCACACAACACTTCAAGACACTCGTCTGGCTACATGTTCAGAAGCACTTGGTTAGATGATCAGTTGCTTCATTTGTCCAGAGTTCAAGGCTTCTCCATTCTTTTGTAATGCGAGCATTGGTCTGTATCTGGGTGCCCCATTTGTTGTTTATGGGGTAGCACTTATCCCATTTAAACAAAACTTCACCCAAGCACAGTTTTGGTCTCAGAACAACTTTTCCTTGTTCACACAAGAGATGTAATGGGATGAAAAAAGCAAAAAAAATTCGTGCAAGGAAAAAAAATAGAAAAAAAAATTCATGCAGGCTCTATACCTTCCAAAAAAAATTCTTGCAAGCTTTTCCCAAGCTTTCATTGGACAACTGTGATAAATTTGGACGGCGCAAATAGGAGTGGAAAGACAGCCTTCATCAGATTTCAAATGAGGGCACTTCATTTTACCATAATGCCACCTCCCAATTTGAAACAAGACATTACATATATTTTTCAAGACGCATTTTTCAAATACATGTGTATTTCAAAATCCTGTCCATTGAGCATGCAAGGTGTATATCTCTCTCTATATAAATACTTCTCTCTATGTAAATGGAATCTTCCTCCAAACATGAACTATTTCAACAAAAACGAACTATAATTATTTCCAAATTTAAACATATAAAATTAGATTCCCCTCCCTGCTTGAAGAGTATGAGTTTCATTTTCTCATGTCAAAACACAGGCGGCCCAGACGTTGTTTGTGATTTACGTATGTGACAGTATTCAACTTGTAGCAAAGGATTTAAATAAAAATAGCTTACCTTAGTATGTGCTTGTGTTATTTTGATGTCTTTGTGGCAGCTTAGTCATTCTAAAGGTATTTATATAATTTGGTTTTATCAACTGGGTTGATGATGTCAATTGGCCACCGTAAAGAGATTCAAAGAAACTTACCCCCTCTAAAGGTATTTAGATGATTTAAACTTTCCCAGGTTTGCTTTCCAGTAAAGAGAAACGAAAGGCTGACCAGGGGGTCGCCAGCCTTCTCATTACTGGAAAGCGATTTTCGAACCATTTTCATACATTCTCTTAAATGGCAAAAGACGTAACGCAATACTGTCACATACGTAAATCACAAACAACGTCTTGGCCGCCTGTGGTCAAAACCAATAATTTCTCCGACTCGGACACTCTGGTGTTTAATGATGGTTTGTGTTTCAAGTGCAGTGAAATAGTTTACTTGCAATAATAGAAAACCAATTGTCCACAATGCGGCCGAAAAAATTGGCAATAGGATATCTGTTAGTGACAATGAAAAGCCCCATCTTTCCACAAAGTCATCAAAACCTTGGTCTCGCAGTTTTGAGTATTGAGTGTTCTCAGAAAATGGCAATTATAAAGTAGCAATGTAATAGTGACATTTTGAATGAACGGTAGAAAGTGTAAAGTACTTGTCATGAAGCACCTAAATTGCTTGTTGTGTTATGGTTGATTTTAGGTACTGTTTTGAGATTTTCAATAACCCACAAAAATAATTCCCCCCCCCCCCCCCCCCCCCACCCCCTCATCACTTTTCTAATGGTTCGTCCTTGTTCAAAGTGCTCCGGCTTTCCCGTGATCCGGCGTTTTGGCGTTAAGTTATTTATCCGGCATCCATAGCCTGGGCTCCAGTGGTCACTCAAGTGTAAAATGGCGGCGTGCATGAGTTTTGTTGTCTAAGATCAAACGTTGTTGCTGTTTTATGAAAGCTTATAAAGGTAAGAGAGTCCATTACAAAAATTTGAACAGCTTAGTTTCCAAAAGAACGCAGGTTAAGAATGCAGGGCTCTTAGCTTATTAACCACAGGTCGTAGATTTTCATTCACATTTTGTCAGAGTTGCGTGCAGCTCACGCACGAGGCCGCCGAGTGAGACTTGCTTTCACAAAGTAAAAGTGCGAGCGAACCTGAAATAATTTGCTAAAAACGAAAGGTAACTACCCTAAGTAACTCAAAACCAAAATGAAGAAACAGAAATTTAACAACTATCGTAAAAACTCGTGTATAAGCCTCTCCTTTTTCCTAAAATTTTTTGTCAGAAATCGGGGTTGCGGCTTATCTACGAGAACATCTGTGGCTGGACTTCTGAAAGGCCTAATAAATATTCATAAAACTTTTAAGATGCCACTGAAAGCATGTTGTTCAAATAACCAAATGGAAAATGGCCGACCGTTTTGCAGTTATTATCACCTTTATGCAGGAGTCAATGTAACCCCCCACCCCGGGACAATGTGGGTATTTGTCACAAACCTAATTTCAAATATTAACAAATTCCCCTAACCCTGGGGAAGCTGTCCGCCTACCAAATTCCTCCAATGCCCCCACCATGTGGGCCTTCGATATTGGATTAGGAGCCTGAAAAGCAAGAACATAATAAAAATCACGGATTTAATGTTAAATCCGTAAGCCCCAAAATAAAACATTGCATGTTACGCAGGATTTTAGGCATATCCTGCACATAATTTTCTGTAGGTGTCGTTTGCTGTTCACACCCTAGTTGGAACATGATTTGTACTCTATTGGATTAGGTAGCCTGTTCCATGCTCTCAGATAGAGGGGCACGCATTGACTCCTTCATTACAGCAAATATATTTATTGGATTGTCAAATTCTTTTTTTTGTACGAAGGTTTTCTCCTGCTTTGTATAGGTAATCACATGAGGCCAAGTACTATTAAGGATTAATTGCACGAGAGTTTTCAAAATTTTCCAAAATTGCCCGAGCCGCGAAGCGACGAGGGCAATTTGGAAAATTTTGAAAACTCAAGTGCAATTAATCCTTAATAGTACGAGGTCTCATGGGATTACTTGTTTATCAATAAAGGGCAAAATTTATACGAAGGAAAATCACGCGCGCAGTCTATTTTTATCTGGGAAGCCTGTTTAGCGCTACGGCAATTAACGGATTAGCCAATCATTAACAGGTAATCATGCCCTCTCTTGATTACTAAAAATGCCCTCGATTAAGAAAAAATGCCCTCTCTCTCAACCAATCAGCGCTCAGTAATTTTGCCCTTTATTGATAATTGATAAGGGTTTGAAATCATCTTGAAAGTCCTGGTATTCTGCCGAATCAAACTATTCTGTGCTGTTTCTGCCATGTTATGCTACATTGTGCAGACTCCACTGAATATTTCAAGCTTGGCTACCAAGCATTTGCTCGCATTGTTTCAAGTTCTGAAGTGATGGTCTTGCAAAAACTGTATCAAAGTATCTAAAGTCTAAAATATAATGAATTTAAAGAGAAAGAAGGTGTAACAAGTGAAATTTTGCTTTGTAAAAGACCTTATTTATATCAAAGCTTTCAATAACCGCCGTGTCAGTGTTGTTTGTCTTTACGTTTTTTCCGTGTGCCCCCAGTTTGGGGGTGCAGCTTATCTACGGGTGTAGCTTTTTCACGAGATTTTACGGTAACCTTTATGCCACTAGGAAATCCTCAAAAACCAGAAACCAGATGAATTAATACAAAGTTCATCCCGCTTGCTTTGCCTTGGCAGAACACAGCAAAAATAAACAATCCCATTGAACAAGTTTCATGTCAAACTTTGATCTTTCCTTTCACAGTTCAATTCAATCCGAATCCACATTCATCTTGAAAACGAATTTGATGATTTCCTCTTTAAAGGAGTCCCTTTGGATGCAATCTTTTGCATATTTCTGAAAACTAACAGCACCGAAAACTGTAAACTGTTTCAGCGATTGACGTCAGGCGAGAATGGAAGTGGATTGAAAAGTGAAGAAAAATGGCAATTTGTTTAAAAATTATTCTCAATCCATCTCCTGACAAAATAGGAAACCAACTATTATGGTTTGCTCTTCCTGCTAAATTTGCGTTTGATATCTTCGCAATTCTGCAGGGGCATTTTTTGCATGAGTAAATGTATTAAGCAATGAATTGGCCTGAACACTCCAAAATCATTGTGGCAATGCCCCTTCAACTGCATACTGTCTATACAATATACTAAGAGCAAACTGGCCTGATATTAGATTTTTGTTATTACTTCCTTAGGATACAGAGGGTATCTATGAACTACCAATAAGATGCTCCACAATGATGTTGAGTGCAACCCACCGGAAGGGGATGGTCTTCGAGATGAAGGAACACAAAAGCTGGCACACGAGTGCCAGCTTTGTGGCCGGTTCTTTAGCAACTTGTCGGCTTGCAAGGAACATGAACAAAGACACATTGGACTAGAGCTGTACACATGCAAGTATTGTAAGAAGTGCTTTAGCAAATCATCAGGTTACAAGAGACATCAACGAACACATACAGGAGAGAAGCCGTATAAATGCACGCATTGTGACAAGTGCTTTAGCCAATCATCCGGTCGCAAGACACATGAACAAACTCACACAGGAGTTAAGCCATACATCTGCAAGCATTGTGATAAAAGCTTTAGCCTGTTGGCACATTGCAAAAGGCATGAAAAAATACATTCAGGAGTGAAGCCGTACGCATGCAATCATTGCAATAAGTGCTTTAGCGAGTTATCGAGTTGTAAGGTACATGAACGAATTCATACAGGAGTGAAGCCGTATGCATGTAAACATTGTAACAAGTGCTTTAGCCAATTAGCTAATCGCATAAAACATGAAGGAACACACACAGGTGCTAAGCCATATAAATGCAAGCATTGTGATAAGCAATTTAGGGTGTTATCATTTTGCAAGACACATGAACAAGTACACACAGGAGTGAAGCCGTATGCGTGCAAGCATTGTGATAAGTGCTTTAGCCAAGTTTCCTCTTGCAAGAGTCATGAACGAACACATACAGGAGAGAAGCCTTATACGTGCAAGTATTGTGATAACTGCTTTAGCACTTTAACAACTTGCAAGGTTCATGAGCGAACACACACAGGAGTGAAGCCGTACACGTGCCAATATTGCGGCAAGTGCTTTAGCCAATCATCAACTTGCCGGGTGCATGAACGAATACATACAGGAGCAAAGCCGTATGCATGCAAGCATTGTAATAAATACTTTAGCGATTCATCGACGTGCAAGAGACATGAACGGACACACACAACAGAGACGCCATACACGTGCAAGCACTGCGGTAAGTGCTTTAGCCAGTTATCATATTGCAAGAAACATGAAAAGCGACATGCGGGTGTTAAGTCTTAAACGAGCAGTATTGTGAACCTTAATCAAGGAAGATATTTCCTGGAATCAGTAACTCCGTACTAAGAGACGCCTTTATTGTCCTCGTTGACAAGAGAATTCAAGCCAGGTTGAAAGCCTCATCTGCTGGATTTGTCAGGAGGAATTGGCAGAGTGGCATGTATCGTCCAACATTGTGATGATCATGTGAGAAAATCGACGCTTGTCTTCCTTCAAATCATTTTTATCGTTTATACTCGGCTCCCTTCTTGAAACATACATGTAATTTGAATGGTGAAGCATGTATCGTACAGCATTGTGATGATCAGATGCGATAAAAGCAGAGCTTACGTAAATCTTTTGATAAGCTATAGAAATGATTATCCTTGCTTGCTCGGTTTGCTGTAACACAAGTTGTTCTGTTTAAGCCAGTCAGTGCTTCAGGAGTAGCGACAAAAATTGTCATGCTTGAGGAAGCGAAATTGGAATATTTCTTATGCCCCGCTTTTGGGTAGTTTTTTTTTTTCGAAACTGTAAAATAGCTTTATCGGCGATTTTTTGCAAAATTCGTTGAGAGATACGTGATAAACGGCTTGTTGTTTGCGGTGTGTCACAGATCTAAATTAGTCTTCTTTGTGGCATTTGTTCTTGTCGCAAGCCTGTTGTTGGGAGACATCGCCACTTTCAACCAGACAAGCGTAATTTTAGCTCCTTCCTCAAACTCCAGTGTAGAGTTTTGCATCAGTGAAGATGATTCCAAAATTATGTTGTCTTGTTTTCAATGATTAGCAGTTAGATTGGGCGGACTTTGAAAGCTTTAACCGCCCCTCACCACATTTAGCGATTTGTCAGTGACATGGTTGCATAGATCACATTTTCTTGCGGTTGTAGCTCAGAATCGGAGAAATGTACCTTGAGCATCTCTTTTTGTGCGATCATACGTAAATATTGTGCCAGCTAACCTTTTTGAACTAAAATAATTTTAAAGAAGCGATAGTGTCGCAGACAACGTTACTATTTGGTTGTCCGTCTATCTGAACTATTTAGCTGTTTCTTCTCTTGGCCTTTTTCAAGATAGGCGCATTGGGAAAACATATTACGAAGCCTAGTTAGCTTTCGTTTGGCCGGCGATATTTGGGCTGCGAACGTATTTCTTTTTTTTTTGTACGAGAGAAAGTGCTGTTAGCTTGGTTCTTTTCTCTAAGGAATGTGGCAAAATGATGTTGGTACGAACGACCTCCCTGTATTTTAAACATTTTAAAGACCCATAACGGACCACTATGCGTTGCGCGCGTTTGTTATTGTTTTGATAAACACAGGATCGAGGCGCCATTGTCTGTTAGGTATTTTTCGATACGCATAAAAGATGGTGACTGCAGTGGACGAGTGTAATGCGTACTGGTCCGTGATGGTCTTTAAAAAACAGATGTAGTTGTAGGTTAATGTTATAACTTTGACAGATAGAGATATTATTGCACTTTTGTCACACCACGGTTATTAAAGATTAAAGTTATTAGTTAATGTTCAAGTATAATATTAATAACCTTGCCCCAGGCTATTTCAAGGGGGGGGGGGGGGGGTACGCAGGTCCAACAGTATTGACTGAAAAAATGATAAACAAACAACAGTAACAATGGACCCGAGCCCTAAAACAAAAGCGCTGCGTGCAACTAAGATCCAATGAAATAAAAGGTTCAAGAGAGGTGCGAACTATCCCATTTCAGGCGTTTACCGACAAACAACCAATCAGAGAGGTACTACACGAATTACTATAGAGTTGCGTCATTACTGATATTTGTTTTCTACTACAGCGCACGTGCTGGTCTCATCTAATTCCCACTGAGATACGATGTTACATATTTAACAATTATCCTGCGAAATTGCGCGGAACATCGCCTGATACTTGGCCGACGAGGCGGAAGCCCGAGTTGGCTAAAATCAGACGACAATGCGATAATTGCGAGTTGGCTAGGGTGCGTTCCTGTGGGGTGATCCGGATCAGGATCAGTGATCCGGATCATGGTGCCTCAAAGGTGCCGGCGAATCCTTGCTGAGAGTGGATTCGCCGGCGCCTTTGATACACCATGATCCGGATCACCCCAAAGGAACGCACCCTTTAATCAGACGATAATCCGATAATTTCATTATTCAACAAATTTTCAACGAAGAGCATTTTACAGCTAGAAAAGTTGCCGTTATGCGGCGCTTTCCGAGGCTTCGACCAAATTATCCTTAACGCGTACGAATCATATCTGTCAGATTTGAGTAAATGATTCCGTGAATCGCTGACTTCTGGTGTTGGAGGTGGCCAGAGGTCTCGATTTTGGGTTCTGCCCAACCCAAAAGGATCGCGGAAAAGTCAAGCTTTACTTTCCGTGTATGCGTAGGAAATTTAATAATTGTTTTCCACCGAGTTTCCCAGCTCGAAAATTTGTTTCACAGAACTAAAATCTTGCACATTCGGCAAATTCGCTTCGAGTCCAGTCACCCAATCTCGTTCTCAGGGTCCACTGCTCTACCGCTGACCGCCTTGGGTACTGGGAACGACTGCGAAAAAGATTGGAATCATTCTCGTCCCCAGAGCCACTTGTTCCTAGTGCACAGGCCCAGCCGGCAAAAAGGGACAAGCGGCTCTGGGAACGAGAATGAATGGGAACTTGTGAACTTGGCGGACTTTGTCGTTTTACAAAGGTAAGAGAGCCTTCAGTATACGAATTCTGTTTTTGTATCAAGTTAAGGGCCTGGCTAAAGCGCCGAGGTTTCAGCTCGGCTTCCAGAATATTACATGAGCCGGGCTGGTTTGCTTTGTCGGCTCACCGGGCGTGCCCGGTTGTCATGTAATCGCGAAGCTGATTTTTGTTGCGTTTAACAGACGTACCGAGATATCGGCAAACTGAAACAAGCCCGGCTTACCGGGCCAGCCCGGCTTACCGGGCCAGCCCGGCTCATGTAATCAGGCCCTAAGTTAAAAAAGGTGTTTGCGATTTGCACGACAGTTCTCAGCCCGGGCTGAAATTCGCCATGTAAACAGTGCAAACATCAGGTGCTAAGCTTTAGAATGTTTGGTCACCGGACTATAAACTTCAGAAGGCAGGGCCACTTTCATCCACATAGCAAACGAGCCGGCTCGTTTGCTCACTGCTGAGCCAAAAGAACTAGACGAGCCAGCATATGCCTTATCGCGGTTTTCGACGCCATCTTGAAGGGTTGTCGAAGCGGTCAGAAATGACTCATAACACTAAAATAATAGGTTGAAGATTGTATTCACCAAGTTTGAAGGATGTTGGGATAAAAGGCGCTCAGTTAAGCATTTTCCACACATTTGGCTGTAAATATTTGGGTGGGTTGACGGGGTTCGCGGGAAAAAGGTATGATTAACTGCCCGTCCCCAGTCCCAGCTACCTCCTTTGAACTTTGATGAATACAATCTTCTAGCTTGTATTTTAAAGTTGCAATTCAGAAAGTTATTCCCCCATCAGATTCCCATATAAACACTGTGATTTCTGACCACTTTGGCTACCTGTCAGCTGGATGACATCAAAAACCGTGACCTATTTCTTTACATCCACTGCCGTAGTCAAAAAGGCCAGTCGAACATTGCCAAACAATCCAGATGAGCCATTATGCATTATTTACTTTGTTGTTCTTACATGTACTGCCGAGCCAGGTGAGCCACCAGATATAACTGTCTTAAAGAGTGGCCCTGTATGGTGGTGCATGATGTAGTTGATTACCCATATCCATTTCCCTAACTGATAATATAGGGCTTGAAATAACTGCAGTTTACGTGGGCTTAATTAGTCCTCAAACATTTAAAGGCCATTTCCAATCCGTACTGCGCAGTCTCTGGATTTGTTTTCATTTCTGTTTTGAATTCGTTGATACGTTACACTTCGCTAACTGCGTACATGAAGTTTTTGAGTCCGTCATCACGGGTCGTTTTGTTTGGGAGTTCGCAATGAGCTAAAATGTCGGTTTGGAATATTGTCGAGGTTCGTTTGCTCTTTATTATTGTTTTGCAAGGATATATTGAAGAAAAAGGTAAGCTTTTAGCCATAAGTTTTATTTTGGTTTGTTTACATTTCATCGTGTGAGGCGTGATAAACATTGCAGGCGGAGATTGCATAGTATGGACTGGAAATGGCCTTTAAGGCATTTCTGTTTCTGAAATATTTCTCACATCATTTAACATAAAATTATCTTCTCTTTTAGTTATAATTTGTGGTTATTCATTTTAACTTCCTGGCTCAGTGTGTCTTGCCTCTGCTTTGTTACTCACGTTGTGTGCATCCTGCCATTTCCTGTTAAATCATTTACACTTGATTCATTTTGTTTGCAATCAAAAGGGTTTCTAAAATCAAGCTTTTCAGGCTCTTTTCACACAGGCCAGAGTCTCGTCACAAGGGCTAGAGAACGATAAGCTCTGAGTGATTGAGTGAATCATAGCCTCGGACCTCCCAGCATGTATAGTTAGTTTGTTGTTTCTGCACCAGAGTGAGATCTCTGAGAGAGCTTGATTTAAACCATCAACTACTTCATCGACATTATTACCGATGAAATGTAGTGTGTCATCAGCATACAGATCCAAGTTGCCTACAGCTATTGGGTCGCTAAGATCATTAATGTAGTATGTGAAGAGCCTGGGTCCTAACAGCGAGACCCTCACACACTAGTCCCTCCAGTAATTTGCTAGGTAGACTCAGCATTTGAAGTGGCCTGTAATTTCCTCTGACCGTTTTATTTCCCTTCTTGTGGGTGGTGAGCATTCTGGATACTTTCCATTGGGATGGAACAGTGGAATTAAGCAGGCTATGTCTAAGAACAGTATAGAGGCCTTCAGCAGAGGCCTCTCCGATAAGATGTAAGTCTCGAGGAGCAATTGAGTCTGGGCCGAAGGCTTTGTTAGGTTTGATAGTCTTAATACGTCTTAGGAGATCTGATTTGTTCAGGCTAAAACTGGAGAGGGTGGGAGTGATTCTATAGATGTGTTCTATGTCCCGAAAATTCGGTGTCGGGCTTATTTGCGAGGCCAAGTTTGGACCTACTGCCACAAAATAATCGTTCATGGCCTCGGCTTTGTTTTTGTCGTCAAGAATCATGTGGCCCTGATCATCAACAATGGGCCCAATATTATTCAATTTCTTCTTGTGGGTGATCCTTGCTACAAGCTTCCAGAAATCTTTGCTACTATCTGTGTTTTTGAATTTTTGTCTCCAGTAGTTAGCCTCTGCTTCTCTAAGAAGCTTGGTAACTTTTCTTAGTTTCTTGTATTCTTTCCAAAGTGATCAGAACTTTCTTTGCTGAAAATGTCATTGTATTTTTAACACATGGAAATTGCACCTTTGCAGTTCATGTTCTATAAAAAACAGAACTGTGATTTTTGCCCTTTTTTATCAGCAAGGTGACGCAAATTAAATTACCACAGGGACAAACGTAAAAAAAATAGGCAGAGCTCTTTTAACTGGAAAACAGTATTTAATACAACTGTAGCTCATATTTGCTAAACGTGTGATGAATTCATTCGTGGTTCACAGAGCCTTCTGATTTTATATTATTCAGATACAGCTAACTGCTTTAACCCCTCACTTCCACGTATTTCTCAGGACACGCCTCTGCCCGAAGCTCCTCACATTTCATAAACATCTTCGTAGCTTTGACTAAAGACTGCCAACAATAAGCTAAGAGCAAACGGTCCTGATACTATTTTTTCATCCTTACTTCCTTTAGGAATACAGAGAGGATCTATCTACCAGCAAAATTTATACCGGACTACCAACAAAATGCTCCGCAATGATGTTGAGTGCAGCGCGTCTGACAGCGAACAAAATTGTCTTCGAAATGAGGGGACAGAACAGATGGCGCTCGAGTGCACGTATCGTGGCTGGTTCTTTAGCGACGTATCCACTTCCAAGGAACATGAAAAAAGACGCAGCGCATTAGAGCCGTATTCATGCGAACACTGCAAAAAGGACTTGAGCCAGTCATCACCCAGCAAGAGACATGAACGAGCACATGGAAATGAGAAGCCGTTCGTCTGCAAGCATTGCACTAAGTGCTTTAGCAAATCATCAGCTTGCAAGAGTCATGAACGAACACACACTGGAGAGAAGCCATATGCATGTAATTATTGTAATAAGTGCTTTAGCCAATTATACAGTTGCCAAAGACATGAACGAACACATACGGGAGAGAAGCCGTTCACATGCAAGCATTGTGATAAGTGCTTCAGCCAATCATCGACTTGCAAGGCACATGAACGATTACACACAGGAGTGAAGCCTTATTCCTGCAAGTATTGCAGCAAGTGCTTTACCAGGTTAGCCTATTGCAAGGAGCACGAACAAATACATACAGGAGTGAAGCCGCATGCATGTAAGCATTGCAATAAGTGTTTTACCAAATCATCGGATTGCAAATACCATGAACGAACACACACAGGAGTGAAGCCGTATACATGCAAACAATGTGACAAGCGCTTTAGTCGATTATCCAATTGCAAGAAACACGAAAGAACACACACAGATGTTAAGCCATATAAATGCAAGCATTGTGATAAGCATTTTCGCGAGTTATCATATTGCAAGAGACATGAGCAATTACATACAAGAGTGGAGTCGTATGCGTGCAAGCATTGCCATAAGTGCTTTTGTCATTCATCCAGTCTCAAGGCACATGAACGAATACATACAGGAGACAAGCCTTATCCGTGCAAGTATTGCAGTAAGTGCTTTAGCCGCTCAACATATCGTGAGAAACATGAGCGAACACATACAGGAATAAAGCCTTATACTTGTAAGTATTGTAAAAAGTGCTTTAGCTGCTCATCAACTTGCAAGGTGCATGAACGAACACATACAGGAGAGAAGCCGTATGAATGCAAGCTTTGTAATAAGTGTTTCAGCCATTCATCGACGTATAGGAGGCATGAACGAACACATACAGGAGCAAAGCCGTATGCTTGCAAGTATTGTCAAAGGTGCTTTAGCCAATCATCGCATTGCAAGTTGCATGAACGAACACACACAGGCGTGAAGCAGTATGAATGCAAGTACTGCCAAAAGTGCTTCAGTCAACCATCATATTGCAAAAGACATGAAAAGCGACACGCCCGAGAAACGTCTTTGATGGAAGTAGTTATGTTAACAGAGCCTTAAACAAGGAAGACACCTTAAGGAATCAAGAACACCGTAAAGGGACCCATTTGTTGTCTTTGTTAAGAGAATTCAAGCCAAGTTAAAAGCCTCACCTGTTCAGCATAGGTGTACGGGCAATTTTTTGCCAGTGGGTGAACCATTTGCACAAAACCCTCTCCCAGGTTGCCTTGCCTAAATTTTTCTTGTCGCCCAAAAAATCTGGGGGGAGGGGTGGGGCTGCATCCCCACAGCTCCCCTCCCACCCCTTACACCCTGCCTGTTTGCCTGTCTGTTGGATTTGTCTAGGAGGAATTTAGCAGTGTGGTATGTTCCAACATTACATAGCCTGTGTGCAGCCGTCTAAAATTTCTATTTATAAATTAACTGAGATACTACGCGTGTGTGCTCATTGGTTGATAGGTGTGTTTAGATGAGTCCTCTATTGCTCAATACATGCGGGAATCTTCTGTATAAATGTTATAAATAACACACTTGCTTTTCTTCAAGTTGTTTATAAAAGGCTATTTCCGAGTTCCCTTTTCCCTCAGTTTCAAAACGAGTCCAAGTGCGAAACTATTTATGTGGAAAAAAGCTTGTTTTGCATGAGAAGATACAGGTAAAACACATTTCATATGAATGGTTTCGCACTTAGACTCGTTTTGACGCTGAGGCAAAAGAGAACTCGGAAATGGCCTATTAACGTTCGTGTTAGGTTCACTGCAACATACATGTAATTTGCCTTATCGCTTCAGTAAGTAAAAATTTGTTGTCATAGTTAAGAAAGAAACCAAGTCTTTTTCTATTTCCTCAGCCTAGCTTTAGTGTTTGTGAATTACTCCTTTATGAGTCAGGTACCTTTGGTTTATTGAAAACTGTAACTGTTAGTCGATGGTTCGTTTCGCACAAGTTGTTAAGGGACACTGTCACAGGGATTTTGCTGTTTAAAGGTCAATTCTACCAAATTAAAATCGTTGCCTATCGTGCACAAAATGTTCCTGCAGAATTATCAACAAGAATTAAAATTAAATTTAAACAGGAAGAGTGAACCGTAATATATTTTTTACTGAGTGGTTTTTTCATTACCTAGCCTGAAAAACGAAAAATTGATTTACTTATACATAAACGAAGACCGGGCGCGAGAGAGCGGTGGAAATCGAGCCTACACGGTCATGTGCGTCCTATTTTGAATCTCCATAAAAGTAAACTGCTGGCCCATTTTGATCCTTGTTTCTTTCTTTTTTTCTATGAAACACTGAGGGCCTGGTCGGAGGGTCATCATCCATAGTCTCCATACCGAGCTACCTCATGTGAGAGAATTTTCATACATTTCTTTGAAATAGCAGCGAATCGTGTACATGAGACCGTAGCCTCGCAGCTCCTATAACCTCTAAATTTCAATGGAAGAGATAAACACAGCCTTATTGTTTTAGGGCTAGTGTCCATTGTTTGTGTTGTTTGTTCTGTTGTCTCACATGAAGGGTGGTCCCCCTCCTGGCTGGAGGGTCACTCGCTTTGAAATTAAAGCAGGGTGACCCTGAGGGCCGAACTTTTTCTCATAAACAGTTGTTAGCCTAACCGAGGCAACTCATGGCATGTTGAATGATAGGTTATGGTCAAATTTAAAGTTTTAACTCGACAAAGACAATAGTAATGACATAAACGAAAGGAACTCGAAGGAAAAATTGAAGATTTAAACAGGACTGATGACTGCACCTCACATACTCCTCATTTTCCAGATCGAAAACGTGGGCGAGTAGTGTAAGATTAACTTCCCATCTTACTGGAACTGGATTTACCTTGAAGTTCACACTTGGCTTCAGTGTAGAGTGGAAGCCCCATTCTGCCCAATGTGGCAATTTTACCCTGGAAACGAAAAGAATTTAACGGTGATTTCTTAAAGCGAAAAGAGCGCGAACCGGCCCATTCGTCCGTCCCGAAGGAAATAATTCGTCATTTAATCCCAAGCCGAAGCTCGGAAACTGGCTGTCAAACTGCGTGTGAAAGAAAAAACGTTTGAGACCGCTTGAAGCCGCTTGGTGTTCCAGCGTTCCCACCTTCTAGTGTTCAGCGGTACTTTTCTTACTGGGCTCCAGTGTAATCTCTGTAATGGCGGCGGCGTAAAGGTGAACATGGCGTTAAATGCAGGAATGGCTCCGGGACACTTAGATTTTTTTAGACTTTGATTTTTTTCGTCTAATAAAGAGAAAAAAACAAAGTCAATTATAAAAGCACAGAGGTGGAATCGATCCCGGGTAACCCAGAATACGAGCTATTCCTACTAACCACTACACTACCGAGGCCCAGTTGCCGAACACCGAAAATTTTAAGATTTTATCGTGTTACCATTCTTGAGAGCTAACCGCATAACCGCAGTGCTTTGTAGGCTAACCGGAATGCAAACGTAGGCTAACCGGATTGCTTAATAGGCTAACCGCAGTGCTCAGTAGGCTAACCGGTTGCTTAGTAGGCTAACCGCAGTGTTATAATAGGCTAACCAGGGTGATTTTGTAGTCTATTTTAGCTAACCAAACTCGTTCCCAGTGCATTCCGAGCCCGGAGCCATTCCTGCAATTAAGCGCTACTTAAAGGTGATGTGTTGTCCAACGTGTTGTCACTGATTTCGTCCTGTTTTAAAGGTAAGAGAGTACTGTGGATACGTTTTTAGTATCTAGCTTAGTTGAAAATAATAAAGGGCCTGAAATAATCGCAGGTCCTTTTGACGTTTTTCGTTGCAGATTACAGTATTTTTTGCATTATTTTTTAGTGCATGGCGGTACTCCTATACGCCACCTCTCGAGATGTTTCCGAATCAAACCACCCTGGTTTTTGCTTTACGAGATTTGCATCGTTTGGTTTTCCCAAAAAAATAGTCAACGGCATCTATTGTGGTTTGTCCGTCGGCCTTTGGCGTGGATCAACTGGCAGGTACAAAACACATGTCACAGGTTACAGGTCACAGGTCACAAGTCAGAGGTAGAAAAAAAGGAAAACTCAACAATTACAGAATTATAAACTCCTTAACGATCACCAGGGCCCCTGTATTCTATATTGCATTCTGTAATTGTTAAGTTTTCCTTTTTTTCTTACCTCTGGACTTGTGACGTTTGACCTGGTACCTGTGACCTTTGACCTGTGTTTTGTACCTGCTGTGGACCAACCATCAGAGTAAAATATATCATGGGCTGTTGGAATTATTCTAAGTTTGATTTTTTCTGATTTTTTTTACAACAAGTTTTTCAAGGCCACTTGTTTGCATTTATTACATCCATTTTGAAATCACTGGGATCCTTGCAATCTGATTGGCTCTCAGGAGTGCGATTTATTCACGAATCACACTATTTTTGCCTCTAAATTGCATCATCTTCCCAGCAAGGGAGAAAGGAACAATAAAATCAGGTTTCAAGGCTTGTTTAAAGTAACTAATCAAACTACAAGAAAATAAAAGACAAAGAAAGCCACTGAGTAGTGAATTTTGCACAGTAATTTTTTTTAATTGATGAAAAAGTCAATGAATGAAATTACGTACAGTTTCTGAAGGATGATGGTGAGCTTCTGAAAGCTGAATACCACATTTAGAGCATTTAGGAGAAATCAATTGTCAGTGTCCATTTTGGTGAATATTTGAAAATTTTTAAAATGCATCAAGCTCCACAAAACAATAAATGAACGTCTTCCTTGGCTTTATGGCTTTACTTCGCAGGAAATGACAGTTCTTTATTCTGAAATTGTGCCAGGGATTATCTTCAACACTCAGGTCAACATCAAGAAGATAAATTTTAAAGCATTTTAACTTGAACTGCTAATTTAGATGCAGACCGCTAAGCGAAGGACTTCGCGTTTTGCTGAATTTATTTTACCGGTGTTTAAATAGCTTTGGACTTTGGGGGGGGGGGGGGGCTGTACACAATTTCCGAATATGTTAGCTTTAAACCGTATAAAACCGCCCAAAAATTGCAACTGCTGTTGTCCGAATCCTGAGCATTTTGTCGGAATAAAACACTCTAATTTCAAAAAGCTCGATAAGTTTAAGCTCAGAGAGCCGTGGACATGTGGCACGACTGTTGTTGGCTCTCTGGGTTCGTATTACATTTTTCTATAAACCGTTTAGGGCCTGTTTACATGGAGAGAGGGTGCCGCGGCTAGAACGCCTTTTCATGCAGAATTCACAACCATTCCACAATGGGTGGAGACAGCATCATCAAAGCGTCAATCCCCATGGGAAAATCATCAAGCGCCAAATGATTGAAGCAAAATACGACTTCTAACTTCAGCTTTTGTTCAAATATGTATTTTGGTTAAATAGCACTGTCTCGGTTCAGTTAACTTTTTCACTTTTTGGTATTTACGTCACATACCTTGGCACAACCGTTTACATACGAAAAAGCTAGCCCGCCTAGGAGGGTGCCTCGTGCAAGCAGACAGGGTTCCCCGGCTAGGCGGGCTACCTTCAAGTCAAGTCAAGTAATTGCGTAAACTATATGAAATAATTCATATATGAACTGCGGATTACTTGTACGCGAGAGATGATCATCGCAGTGAATTTCCAATTTAAGCAGTTGGAATTAAAGGAGCCTTAAAAAGCTCAACGGTTTTGTAAAGAAAATGTCGGAAAAGTTGGCTCGCTCATGGTAACTCGGTTAGGCGGGAAACAAGGCAATGCTAAACAAAAGCAGAAGACTAAACGTTTAAAACGATTTTGGTATTTGAAAACGTTAACTTTGACCAAGTTAACGGTGACCAACTTTGTGCAGGCATGAAATTTATTCATCGCCACATTCGTGATCGGGTCTACTACGTACTGCACTGAAATCGGCAGTAAGTTACTTGGGTTGCATGGTATAGGGGAGTTTTGTTTGTGGTACTTTAAGGCCAACCGTTACTACATTTTGGGCCGATAATTACACTTGGAGCCTCGACGAACCTGTTCCTTGTTCACAGAGTAACTAAGATGGACAGTCGTTTCCAGGGTGGAGATTGAGCTCTCTTATCACGAAGGGGTCACCTGCCTTTATGTACATTTCTTTAATGAATACCTAAGCTAAGCAGTGCCCTTTTTCATCGTGAGGAGTTGGCAAAACTCTAGTTTCCCAAACTATGAACCAAACTTTTGACACGGTATATAAGTTTGAACTGAGAAAACGACAGTTTTGCCATACCGCGACTGTGTACCAGGGCTCCAACCCTCTTCCCCTGCTCTCGTCATGGAAACGGGTAACTCGATGCTGTCAGTGTCGAAGAATAAAACTGCTAACTAACAGGCTTCTAACCTGTGATGTTAAAACAAACCCTATTATTAATTATGTATCCGTTACCATTTTTGTCTAGGGATACGCGGGAGCATTTATCTTGGCAGCAAAGTTCACTGTGCTGATAACAGGATGGCTTGTAAGGATGTCATGTACAACGAAATTTCCAGTGAAAAGGTACATGAGATAGCAGTTGTCGAGCACCGAGAACAAACGCACAGTGGAGCGAAGCGGTATATATGTTAGCATTGTAAGAAGTGCTTTAGTAGTGCAGGAAATTGCAGAAGACATGAACGGACAAACCCAGGAGTAAAGCCATACACTTGCAAGCATTGTAACGAGAGCTTTAGCTACTCATCCGATTACAAGAAACACGAACTGACGCACACGGGAGGGAGGCCACATAAATGCAAGCATTGCAATAAGTGCTTCAAAGACACAAAAGATTGTAAAGCACACGAGAGAACGCACACAGGGCAGAAGCCTTTCATCTGTAAGCACTGTAATAAATGCTTTAGTCAATTGATAAGTTGCAAGACACATGAACGAACACATACTGGAGAAAAGCCCTATACGTGCAAGCATTGCAATAACTCCTTTAACCAATCAGTAGATTGCATTAGACATGAACGGTCACATACAGGAGAGAAGCCTTTTGTGTGCAAGCATTGTAATAAAGCCTTTAGCCGTTCATTTCCTTGTAAGGAACATGAAAAATCACATACAGGTGAAAAACCATATACATGCAAGGATTGTGATAAGTCATTTGGCTTGTTATCGAATTACAAGAAGCATCTACGCAGACATACGGGAGTAAAGCCCTATGCATGCAAGCATTGTAACATGTGCTTTGGCGATTCATCAGCCTGTAGGTCACACGAGAGAACGCATACAGGGGTGAAGCCGTATACATGCAAGCATTGTGATAAGTGCTTTAGCAGCTCATCAAATTGCAGGGTGCACGAACGAACACACACAGTAGCGAAGACATACACATGCAGGCATTGCAATGAGTGCTTTAACAGTTCATCGACCTGTAAGGCTCACGAAGAAATGCATGTATCTGGGAAGCGGTTTTCGTGTAAGTATTATAATAAGTGTTTTAACAAGTCAGCGGATTGCAAGAGGCATGAAGGAACACATACAGGACTGAAGCCGTATTCATGCAAGTGTTGTAATAAATGCTTTAGCCAATTATCGCATTGCAAGACTCATGAACGAACACATGCAAGAGTGAAGCCCTATTCATGCAAGCATTGTAATAGGTGCTTTAGCCAATCATCAATTTACAGGACACATGAACGATCACATAGAGGAGTAAAGGAATATACTTGCAACCATTGTGGGAAGAGCTTCAACCTGTTGTTAAACTGGAAGAAACATCAAATAAGGCACAGAAGAGATAATTTTAAAGCGAAGCAGGATGGAAAGTCTGTTAAATCTAGATGACATCTTAAGGAGACTCACAGTATCGAAAAGTCCCGTATGTTGTCTTCGTTGACTGAAGAAACTTCAAACCAAGTTGAAAGCCTAACCTGTTGGATTTGCCAGGAGGAATTTAGAAGTGAATCATGTCTCGTCCAACATTGCGATGATCATATGAGAAAGGTAACGCTAACGTAAATTGCACGTTAAGCATGGGCACCTCTGCTTTTCTTTAATTCGTTTTTATCGTTTATCTTAGGCTCACTACATATAAGTCACCTGGGGTCCTGGTTAAAGGAATGGTTCGTTAAAGCCCCGATCAAACGGCGCATGATAGTACCGTGCGCGTGGTCAATCAAGAAAAACTATCATCGACTATCATGAAGATCAAAGTGAATGACAGTTAAACAGTAGTATTTCTGTCGAGGAACTATCGGTTGATAGTTGCCCGAGAAGCGAAGCTTCAAGGGCAAATGTGCTAGTTTTAAGAATATCAAATTTCCAAGGGGAAACTATCAGACCGATAGTTCCGACACCGAAAACATTCACCACTAAATTTTCTTCAGCGCTAGCATCTTAAGTTTTTGGCTGCAAGCCGAAATGTACGAATATTAAACGAAAATCAGGCAAGAAACCCTCTAAATGAATGTCTTTTTTAAAACGAAAACCTACTTGTTTACAAGAAAATTTCACGGACGGGCACTATCCATCCGGGTATTTTCCTCGGACGGGCACTATGCGCTGATAGTGCCCTCCGCGGATGGACACCATCGCGTCACCTGTTTAATTTAGACCAATGAGAATTGGGGAAAATTTAGTTGTGAGCTATAGTTCATGATAGTCGATGCTAGTCAATGATAGTGCATGATAGTTCGTGTTCAAACGCACATTATAGCTGGAACTATCATCAACTGTTATGACCGTTTGATCGGGGCTTTAAATGAAGCCTGGAGTAAATAGTAGATTTATGTTATCCTTTTCAAAATATCTATTCGTTTGTGATTTTTTTTTGCAAATTTCGTTATCAGTACATTACAAATAGCCTCCCCACCCCTTGTCAACAATTTAAAAATGGTTCTTTTAGTAATTTATGAAATGAAACGCACAAGATGGATATAATTTTAGCCATGTGCGTACAGTTCTTGGTCATAATGAAATGCAAAAATGAAACTAAAATTCTGTTTATTTTATTAAAAATGACGTAAAAGAGATTTCTCTTTTTATAATTGTAATGTCAGCTAGATGTGTTGTACGTACAAAAATAAACTACTCTTCGGTTAAGCTGCCCGCTAATAATGTTTGACCAACTGTTCCAGCACAATATAGCTTTAAAAACAAGATTCAGTTAGTGTGTCTATTTCTATTATAGAATAGATTAAACCCCCCCCCCCCCCGCCCATGAGAAGTTGAAAATTGAACGACCCACCCTTTTCTAAGGGCTCAAAAACTTTCAATCCTGCGATTAGTTTTTTGCCAGGCGTATTCTATTGGAGGCTGCTTTCACTTTTGTCAACTTTGACCAAATTTGGAAAGTCATGGAACCAGAAAAAAAATCTGTAGTATTGATTTTTTGAAATTCGCAATACTGTAAACGTTATGACATCACAAACATTTTATGACGTCATAGCTTTTTAACTAATGGGAATCTCCGCAAATCCATACTACGGATTTTGCATGTGAATGCAATTTATCCATTTGCTTTGGTTTCATCCGAGAAAGATGTAAGCTCTGCGAGTTTTAAGCATTTATGTCTTCTGGTCACGTGGCTTTCCAAATATGGTCAAAACTGCCAAAAGTGGAAGCAATAGAACAAGCATGGCAAAAAAACTAATCCTAGAACTGAAAGGAAACCCAAGATATGATGATTAGAAGTAATCTATAGCAACCGTTTTGTATTTAGGGTTCTCACCCCTTAAGTTTGCAGCACTTCAGTAATTTAAAGAAAAAATCACTTGTAAATAACTATTCCGAATGAATCATGGCACTGGTAGACGTTAAAAATGTATTACCTGCATTTTAAAACTGGTGGTCAAGCTTGTAGGGGTCAATGGACCAGGTATTTAAACGTATCAATGGTTTATGCGAGTGTGCTTTTTTGCTTTTACTTAGGAAGACAAAACAAACTACAGTTTTCAGAGGAAAATGTATTGGTTTACATTCTATGGCTATTTGTTGCTAGTAGCTTCGGCAACACTAAAAGAATGTAATACAGCGAATGGAGTCCATCGAAGCGACATTATTGTGGCCAAGAATAATTCACTGTCGGATTCGAGCCCACCCGTTGAGTTTAACGGAGAGTTAAATGAGGCAAAATGGCAAAACATTACTATTTCAGCCAGCGTACTAGAAAAATTAAAAACTGAGATAGAAAACGACCCTCTTCAGCAATGGCAATACAAATCAAGGTGGAGTCGAATGAGCGACTTGAAACTTAATGCCAATTTGATGTCAAAAGCTATTCAAGCTGGCAACCCGAGCAGGTTGAAGAACGTTCTTGTTAAAGCATTGAAAGGTCAACAAATCAATGTTCTGGTCATTGGAGGCTCGAATAGCGCAGGAGGAAAATTAGGAGTAGACGAAAAGAGTTTGGATGGATTGTACTTCAGAGTGTTCTCAAACTGGTGGAACAACAACTTTGGAAAAGTTACAAAAGCGTTCGTGAAAGAATTTAAAGTGACGATTGGAGGAACGGGAAGCTATTTCTTTGCCTTTTGCTACAGAACATTCATCCCGAAAGACAAAGATATAGATATTGTTTTGATCGAAACGTCTATTAACTATAACATGAGAGGAAAGTCCGAAGCTTATGAACAGCTTACTCGCCAAGTGCTTGATTATCCTTCAGCGCCCGCGGTACTATACATCAATCTGGTCAGCGGCCTAGGTCTTAATCCAGAAACCAAAAAGATTAATAATCCATCATGCATTAACCTGGAGAATTTTGGACAAACCAAGCTAGCGCGCTACTATGATATAACTTCCTTTAGTTTGAAGGAAGTACTCTGTCGTAAGGAAACTGACAACCAATGGAGGGCGGTCGTTACCGATATGTCCGGATCTGATGGTCGCCATATTGGCATCAAAGCGCACGCTCTAGTCGCCATGTTGATGATAGAATACGTTCGCGGCATACTTAAAGACGCTATAAATGACGTCAGTGACGCGCTTGATGATAGCTTGCGCCAAGTGAACAGTGGAAACGAAAATGACCTTTTCACTTTACCAGAGCCTTTCTTTTTTCAATGTGAAACTGTAGCTCTGAAGCAACCATTGTGCTGGACTGGAGTTACTCCGGACATTTTCCAAGACCTTCACCATCCTAACCTTAAAGTTGAAATATTGGAGAACAGTGGATTTTCACCATCTGGCGGCATGCGCGGTGAAAATACGCCCGATGAAAGTGCGGATTCGCGCACAGACGCGCAAGGGGGATGGGGTACGTGGACGATTTATAGCGCGATAAAACTTCGCATTTATGTTCCTCCTATTGACACTTCTCCAAACTCGCGCTCCGTGATTCTGTTGACGAGGACTTCTGGCAGCGGTGGAAAGGCTGTGATATGGCTGGATAGCGAGGAGAAGGAAGCGATTTACATTGATACAAAGTCATTTTATGGGCAGAATAGGTTAGATACTATTAGAACTAGAGTCAAACCCGGTTACCATACAATCACTGTTACAACTGTTCGCGAGGGAAATTTCCTTGTCAGTGGTATTCTGGTAGGGCCACCAGATTTTGAAAGAAGACAAGTATTATAGTTTGTTGCATTACATTTTCTCTCCCAGCAAATATATGGTTGCTGACAGTGAATCTCTTGTAAGGTAGAGTTTAGAGTTCTCGGTCAGTGAATGCGACTTTTGCATTAAAAAAAACTCCTTTTTGGTGAGCAACTAGGCTGCAAAACAAACTTTTAACTTAATTTTAATTTCAAGCTCGTGTGTAAAGGACGTGAATAAGATCAAACGCCTGTTCAGGAGACGGAACTTCAAGATAGTAATGGTAATAGGACTGAGTGGAGTCCAATTCTGTCTGTAACTGATACGAGTGTGACGACCGCGTAGCGGGAGTCCGATTTGATTAATCACGAGTTTGATTAAATACACTCTTTCTTTTTTTATAACAATACATGTATTGTGTTTCTGGCCCAGGCTGAATATTCCTATTTTTCTGCCGATTTTAGGCTGAAAATATTCTTATGAATATTCGTATATTGAGAATTTATCATGTAACTTTTTACAGTTTAGTTCATGTCTTCTGTGCTGCATACCTTACATATGTATTTATTGAACAATGGCTATAGTGTAGGTTTTTATTGGTTTTATTGGAGAAGAAAAGAAACATATTTTCAACACAAAATTATGTTCTTTTCAAAATCTCAGCCATGCGTTTATTCTTAAAATATTCTTGAAATTTCACAAATTTCAGCCTCAATATTCTTATAAAATATATTCTTATAAAAAAGAACGAGTGTAAGTTGTTTCGTTCTTTGTTTATATTTTTTAGGATTCCTTGGATTCTATCTGATAGCACATTTCTGTGATCGCAAAATAGGGGACCCTACACGCCATGCTCTGGTTAGTGTTTGAAGAATACATCCAGTACCCTCCCCACATTCTACATAATTATTCGGAAACATAATTTTCAGGGTGTCTCCACTGGATGTTTGCTGTGGAAAAGAGTGCAGAGATTTCGCAATAACGTCTAGGTATTTTCGTCTCAAGGGCGTGACTATGGACGCTACTAGTTAGGAACTCGTAGTTTTCCGGGAATTATGCCGTGAAATTCATGGTCTGTTATGGTGGAAAAGTGCACTCTTGCAAAATGCAGACTTTTGTTTTAAAGACAGAACGCTTCTTGTTTTATATGCTGACTTTAATTTAATAGTGTTAGACTTTTCAGACTGCTAATTTTGTACATTCAAGAACTATCTAGAATCTTCCAGAAGTTTTACTGTACCAGTTTAAACAAGTTTTTTGTTGGTCGCGTAGCAAGTCCGCCGTTAGCTTTTTGTAATTGCGTCAGATTAAAAACTTTTGGCTTGTTCGTTCATTTATAGCTTGTTGTTGGTGACATTCGACGGAGCGTTAGCCCTTCGCTCCGACGAAGGGCTAATGTTTGAAACGTCAGATTTCGAATCTCTTTACGGTCGCCAATTCACATTATCAACCCAGTTGATAAAACCAAATCACCTTAACAGTCAACTTCGATTACGATCGATGATCAAAGACACAATCTTTGTTGTGCGACGATAATCAAGATCAGATACACTTTATCCATTTCTTTTACGCACTCCAAGGTTGTACATACGTTTTTGAGCTCTTTCCATCAAATCATCAAAATGCTTATCCCAGTTCAGTGGTAGGACTATCCTGAAAAATCACTCCCAGAATTAAGCTTCAAATATGACACACGTTCAGTGGTAACAATTGGCTCAGGAGTGGGTAAAGTCGTTCTTCCTCTTATGACTAGTTCTTTGGTCTTACTTAGATTGAGTTTCATCAAATAGTCCTCTGCCCAGACTTTAATATTTTCTACCTCCTCAGAGGCACTATCACTGACATTAGGCTTCATTTGGGCGGTTGCGATTGTGCAATTTGTTACGCGTAACTGAGTGCACGAGAAAATCAGGTACGAACACAACAGTTGTAATCAACGAAATGAAAAAAAAAACATTTTTGTAAAGTTTTAAAGTTCCCGCGAAAATGTGGAACAGTAAGATGATGAAAGACTCTTGCCTACCCTTCATAGGCGTACGTGACAGGGGGGCCGGGAGGGCTGAAGCCCCCCCCTCCCCCCCTCAAATTTTGGGCAGCTCAGATTTTTTGGGCAGCAAGAGAAATTTGTACAAGGCAACATGGGAGAATGTTTTGGGCAATTGCTTCACGCCCCCCCCCCCCCCCTCCTGGCAAAAAATTGCCCGTACGCTTATGCTACCCCTTAGCTATCAAGTAAAGAGAATAATAACAGTACCTAGAAGGAAAATCAGCCGTAGTGTTTGATCAAATGCCCTTTGAGTCCAGTGGTTACTTTGTTATTTAGACGTCTTCGGCAAACTCAATGATTGTGATCAGTTGAAAGTAACTTGAACATATATAAGGCAACTTAATAGATACGATCAATCAGTGTTTCGATCCCCCTGATGAAATATTTCCAACGTAACATAGCGGCCGTAAGCTGGTTGACGTGTGACTAAATACAGGAATCGATCCGAGGCTTAGAACTTTTTAAACTTAGTTTTTTCTGTCTAATAGAAAAAGACAAGAGCACCGAGGGGAGTCGATCCCGAAGTGCTAACCTGGGTGATTTATGTTCTCTAATTTAGCCATACTCGCTCCCTGTGCATTAGGAGCTCGGATCGAATCCTGTATCATGAGTCGAAACAAACTGGTTGTGATGGGAAATTCATTTTGCGTTCCTCTACAAATTAAATAGGCCATTTCCGAGTTCGCTTGAGCCTCTATTTCAAAGCAAGTCTAAGTGAAAAGTCTTTGTAACGAAAATGAGTTTTCATTCATATGGAAAGCAGAACTAATTACCATCACAAAACTTTCGCACTTAGACTCGCTTGGAAATAGAGGCTCAAACGAACTCGGAAATGGCCTCTTATTATCTGCAAAACAATATATATAACTAAAGGTTTGGTCGACTTCTTCCTTTGCCAAATGCCTCCTTATTCCAACGAGTAGCCGGTCGGGGCGATTCACAGGAATTTTATTTTTCCCCAGTAGTAAGTAAGTAAAGAACACAACGTTTCGTTCATGACGGGGGAAGATGAGTTCGGATTTCGTTCAACGCATACTAAACATCAAACACGCCATGTTTATCTTTACCTCATGGAAGAACAATATTCGGGAACTTTTATTACGTAATACATTTGCACAGGCATCCCATTACATATAATGAGATCATCCCTACACACAAAACATCCACTTGTTTTACTTCATTTTATTATTTTATGACCGTCTATTTAATGACTCATAGTTTTAAACCTTTTTGAATTACACATTTAATGAAAGTGACTGAGTTCTACATGCAATGCCATGAAGGCTTTCTTCAGCTGATTTGTCACGTTTTCTATCCTACTATCAGCGGCTTTTCACACGTGTGGTCGCAGCCTCTACAATAGCAAGGCTTACACCGAGTTCCCTCTGGACAAGGCTTCACCAACACTTGGCAAGGGTTCACATAACAATTCACGGGAGCCAGGCACTTTGGACAGCCTAAGTATGAGAAACAAGATTGACAATCATAAGTACAGTACAACATTTTCTGTATTCTCTGGTCAAAGTCCCGAGGGGAGGGGGTACTCCTTGTAATTTTTGGTGGGGGTTTGCCGACCGGATCGCTAAATCCAGACCCTATTTCAGACCAATGCATGCCATTTTCTACACCCATTTTCAGACCTGGCCTCAAACCTCCATACCAGTTTTCACCCCGGCCTTGAAAATATACACCCGTTTTACACCCACTAGGTAAAATTTAGCTGGAATGATATATTTTATCTATTTCTCTTTCTCTCAGTTCCAGTTACCCAGTTACTGAGAGGAAAAGTATAGTTATTAGCTTTCGTAAATGTTCCCCCTCAAACCATACCTAATTTCAGACCATAACAGCCAAAATCTATACCCGTTTTCGGACCAAAACGGCTCAAAAACCATACCCTTTGGGGCGGCACATACCTATATACCTAATATAGGGGTGTACCCCCACCGGGTTAAAGTTTAATTTATTTCTGTTTTCCGTCTCCACTGTGTACAAGGTAACGTTCCTTTTTGATTAATTTCAATGGAAGCGAAGCGGCTGAGATACTGCCGAGATAACATAGCTCAAAAATGATTATTTCAGCTTTATTCAACTCAATCATTTACGTGAGGGCCCGCGTTCGAAAATAACCAACCAAAAAAGTATAAGAAGAGAAGAGAATATTTACGTAAAGATGTGACCAGTAAATCCTTGGTGCAAACGGATGGAAATTCTCAGTCGAAAACTCTGCCTTCTTTCGGGTGCCCCAAAAATGGCGGATTGGCGGATTGACTACGTGAGCGCGTAATGCATACTGGGTATTTCAGATTCTTTAAAATAGGCTGATGCCACCACAAAATACTCTATGCACTCGAGGAACAACTAAAACATTAAAACTTACGCTCGAGAAGGCGGCCTCTAACCTGATTTAATAAGGAATATAATGACAAATACAAATATGTTAGTGTTTTACAACAACAGACCGAACCCCTTATATCCTAACACTGCTCTTCCCAAAATACCATCTAAAGAAACACACTATTTATGCAATGCTTTCGAGTGGCATATCGTGAAATATTCCACGCGTCGAGATTTTTCAGTATACACACGAGACGAGTGCATGTGTATACAAAGAAAAATCTCTGAGGTCACGTGTGGGGCATTCAAGGTATGCCATGATAAAACATTGCAAAACTATTTTATCCCATGCCTCTCTAACACAAATTAAAATAGGTACGAACAAGTTACGTTCGAGATCGCGAAACTTGTAAGTTTTTAGAGTTTATTCCGTATCCAGTTTAGATTCATCCGTCTGCTTTTCGGATCAGTAGCTATAAACAGAATCAGACAGCATAAATGAGTTGTCCTGACATTGTTCTGTCGATGTTATTAAAGCAGATTAATTAAAGTCATTGAGAATTCATGTTTTTTTAATCCAAAACTGTTTTATCCACATTTCAGTCGACTTTTGGCAGATTCCTTGACGTCAGCATAGACAGATCATACAGTTCATACAGTATACTATTTGATTACCTTTTAATATCATAGGTGACAAATTACGCTCACATTCGTGGGTTTTTTACTTGTTTATTGTATCCAAAAATTTCGAACCAAACGTTGCCATGGCAATTTTATAATTTCACATGTGAAATTAATTACAAATTTACGCAAAAATTTCGCGCCAAAATTAAGGAGTAATTTCTAACCTATGATATTATGCGTTCAGTTGTGGTCCATTTCCACAAGAACTTGTTTGCATGATTCATTAGCGTCCGAGCACGAGGGAAGAGGGAGATGCAAATTTTGGCGAGTCGAATACGGTACAAGAAGAGAATAGGTGGTTTTCACTGTCACGCCATCAAGAAAATAAACTCGAACCCATGCAAAGAAAAAATCTGATAAATTCAAATGTTATAAAATATTAATAGGTAAACAACATCTCCAAGTCTCAGGTCTGTGCGGTACACCATTCTTGAGTTATTTGCCGAAGCATTTCTCGCAAATTTATAGACCTCAGTATGGAAATGCCATGTTGGTGCCCAGCTTGATAAGCACCAACATGGCGGCCGGAAATCAAAGAAAACATCTGGCACTGACTTTTGCTATGAAAGCGACTGCTCTTTCCTCACGATCTAGTGTGTATACACATACACATCCTTCCTATTACTTGAACTGTTTAAACTGCTAACATTTTGCGAAAAGACCTTTCTTAGAGCACAACAGCTTTGTCACGGCGCCATCATGAAGTCACATACGGTGGAAATCTCGAAAATTAAACATGCTGTATTTCAAACACAAAGGACACTATCTAGCTGAAAACTTGTGCAAAGATATATTTTTAGGACTTCTTTCACGTGGTGACAATAGGCCCAGCGATTTTTTTTTTAAATGTTATGACGTCACGTGAAAACCAAGAATTGCCGGTCATTAAAATTATCGTGCGTCAACGAAGCATAAGAGCAAGTCGGCTTTAACAATGAATGAATGGAGCTGGGGCGGTTAAAAGTTTCCAGGAGGCCTGTTTATCATGGGGATTACGGTTTACCCCAAGGTTGAGAAGCCCTCGACTCAGGTGATATATGTAGAAAATGTTATAGGGAAGATATTTGTTTACAAACATTGTTTTTGTTATTTAAATTACCAGCAAGTTAAACATAAGAGTTTTTTGTTTCACCAGCCAATAGTTTTCTGGTTTTACATTTTAAAATAACAATGGGTGACGTCACCGATATCTACCCTATAGTTGGAGTTTTATTTGTTACTGAGAAAATTCAAGTTGTCATTCAAGTGGAGAAAAACGTAAGAAGAGAAATATCCACCGAAGACCGTTTAAGGAATAGTATGATGCTATCTGTATTTTCAAAATTATTGTTATCACTATCTCCGTTTTACGAATTGTATTATTTAAAAACTCATTGATAGCCACAATTGATCACAGATGAAAACCATGTTTAACTCAGATCAAAATCCTTAAACAAACTTATTTAGGTTCGTGTACAAAACAAGTGATGTAGGAGAAATGTATACACAAAGGAAGAATGTATGCTCTCGGAGGGTTCTGGGTTATCCATTGTAGAACTATAATAATTTACTCATACAGTAACGCCATATTACCTGTCCAAAGCACAGGACGCACAGAATACCAAGCAAAACCAAAAACTTCATTCTGTCAACTGAAAACGAATACATGGAACAAACGAAATTAGGGATTAATAACCTTAAATTTGGGTATATGTTTTGCAAAGATATAAAAAATAGATCCTGTGAAAAGGCTGTATAAGAATTTAATTTAGAAACTTGTAAGTTATTTTTTGAACTTTCGTCAGTTCTACCACCCATGCAAACTGAAGCAACAAGGACAAGATGGGAAAAAGATTTTAGCTTACCAACTTATGACACTCTATGATTGTGTATATGATTGTGTAGTAGTCTGTTAAATGCTTAAAACTGAACAAAATGTTTATTTTATAGAGCCTCATTTCGTGTTCAATAATTAAGTTTGTCGACATATCTAAGCAAAGTATATTATAACTACAATAGGTCATATGTTAGTTTTAAAAGTCAAATATGACTGATATTTGAACAACTGTTACAGTGAGGTTTGGTTTACGGAATTAGTTCTTAAAGAAATGAAAAGTTGCACGTTGATTGTGATTGTTAAAGTTGGTAAATCGCCATAATCTTGCAAAGGTAGTTTTATATTTGTGAGATGTGCATATGTAGATGTTGGTTCTCATCAGTAAATGTGGTTGACTGCACTTTTCGCTAAAAGATGCTGTTGAAGAGTGTCAAAAGTGTCTATAGAGTGTATCCACACAACAGCTGAAACAAATGAAGAAAAGATCGGAGGGTTCCTTACGAGAGGTAGTTTCAAGGAAAACTGGGTTCTACGGTATGGAAAGATTTAAAAAAAAAACGCCTGTTCTGCTGTGGAAAGACATAAATCTGGTTGTACTTTCATTCAATGTGACGTGACGTTGGTTCCAAACCTTTCAAAAGCCAATTAGCAAAAATCAACAATTTACGACAGGAAAGACGTTAAAACGACACCCTTGGAGTTTCCATTCTTCTGAACATGAATAGACATACGATCCTTTTCATCATAACACAAAAAGAACGCTGGTGTGAAAATAGCTACTGATGTGATTATTTCAATGGGTTTTCGTGATCTCATGTGAACTAAGACGTCCTAAGTGCACTTTTCTCTGTATATTGTGAGGTTTACTCGTATGTGTTTGGATTCTCGTTTTTCGAACTTTCGTCAGTTCCACCATCTTGCTAACTCAAGCAACAAGGACAAGATAGAAAAAAAAAAAGATTTTAGCTTACCAACTTATGACACTCAAGATGTATATGATTGTGTGGTAGTCTTTTTAATGCTGAAAACTGAAAAACAATGTTTATTTTATAGAGCCTCATTTCGTATTCAATAATTACGTTTGTCATCACATCTATGCCAAGTAAGTATATTATAAGTTAGGTCATATGTTAGTTTTAAAAGTCAAATATGACTGATATTTGAACAACTGTTATAGTGAGGTTTGGCTTACGGAATTATTTCTTAAAAAAAAAATGAAAAGCTGATAAATCGCCATAATCTTTAAAAGGTAGCTTTATATTTGTAAGATGACTGTGTAAATGTAGATGTTGATTCTCTTCAGTAAATACGGCTGACTGCACTCAAAAGTGTCAATAGAGTGTATCCACACAACAGCCGAAACAAATGAAGAAAAGATCGGTGGGTTCCTTACGGCTCAGAAACGCCTGTTCTGCATTGGCAAGACGTAAATCTGGTTGGGCTTTCATTCAACATGACGCGACGTTGGTTCCAAGCTTTTTAAAAGCCAAATAGCCAAAATCAACAAATTGCGACATGGCAAAACGTTAAAAACGACACCCTTGGAGATTCCAGAATAGACTTACGATCTTTTTCATCGTAACACAAAAAGAACGCTGGTGTAAAAATATAGCTACTGATGTGATTATTTCAATAGATTTTTGTGATCTCATGTGATCTAAGACGTCCTAAGTGCACTTTTCTCTGTATATTGTGAGGTTTACTCGTATGTGTTTGGTTTCGGTAAAGTATATTATCGTGACAAGATTCACGTGCACGAACATTTTTTCAAACAATCAGGTAACGTTAGAAGCAATCCATTTTCCCTTCAAATCTTCTTCCAAAGCATTTATTTTTGTCACTAATTAGTACAGTGCTTTGCACATTGCTTCACGCTAGAAGATCCTGACTCGTTAATAAAGGTAACTTCCCTTCAGCCAATTCGAAAGCTACAATTTCTTCAGAAACAACATTCAGTTCACCATGCAACGGCTGCGTAGAAGACCTTTCAAAACTTCATTTTTTCAAAAAGTTCACTGGCCAGATTTGGTTTATTTAACTGAATCAACACCCTCATCACAGCTTGTCAGGTTTGATTTTGCCCAATTATATTAGAAGAGCTGATTGTGTCAAACCTGGAAATTTGTAATGCCAAAAAAGGGTGGCACCACCTGATGTGGTATTCACAAGAAACTAATGAACGAACGTAAAAACAGTGAGATGTCTCAAGTTGAAACGAAGCCTAGAAAATACTGATTTAACTACACTGGGTAACCTTCATCTCTGAGCAGCTTTCTCCTTTGAGAGCCTCTTGCAATTGCTATCAAAATTCATTGGAAGCCGAAATTTTTAATAGCTTAGTTTTGAAATGACATTGCGGCTGCAGTCTCAAATCCTTGATTCTCTTAAAGGTTTTCCATTAATTTTTCCAGAAATAACACGATAAAAATAAAACTGTCCACCAACCGAGATCCCCCCACCTCTTTCCTGTTCCGGGTCACTAGCACGAAAGTCATTGATATCACAGGAGTTTTTTCAACAAAGAAATGTAAACACGTAGATAAAATATGTATTTTCCAGTTACGTTTCGATTCTTCGAAGTTACACATAGGACTGTCCGTAAGATGCTCCAGATTGTTTTAAAATATGCTAAAAGGTTGCTACAAAATCTGATGTTGACTTTTTTGAAAGTTGTTTTCCGAACTTTCCTCAGTTCCACCACCCATGCAAACTGCAGCAACAACTACAAGATAGGAAAAAAAAAAAGAGTTTAGCTTACCAACTTATGACACTCAAGATGTATATGATTGTGTAGTAGTCTGTTTAATGCTGAAAACTGAACAACAATGTTTATTTTATAGAGCCTCATTTCGTATTCAATAATTAAGTTTGTCATCATATCTATGCCAAGTAAGTATATTATAAGTTAGGTCATGTGTTAGTTTTAAAAGTCAAATATGACTGATATTTGAACAACTGTTACAGTGAGGTTTGGTTTACGGAATTATTTCTTAAAGAAATGAAAAGTTGCGCTGTGATTGTGATCGTTAAAGCTGGTAAATCGCCATAATCTTGCAAAGATAGTTTTATATTTGTCAGATGTGCAAATGTAGATATATGTTGATTCTCTTCAGTAAATACGGCTGATGAAGTGTATTGAGGACCCACACAGAAGGAGCGCGCAGACCAACAGCACTGCGAAGGCGGCCATGTGCTCAACTCAACTTTTAATCAGTCCATAATGCGCAACTCAACTTACACAAGTCACGTGATGTCACGCAATACATTACATCTTTTCCCCCCTAGTAACAAACACCGTTCTCCGGAAATCAACTGAAACATCTGTACTTAAAACACTCTGAGAATATTCTATAAAATGAAATGAAATCAATGTTCAGTCACAAAGTCCTTTAAATGTTCTGGGGCTCTCCTTGTGCGCTGAGATCGCCTTGGCAACAATGGGGGAGGTGTCGGGTGCTCAGTCTGCAATCCTGTGTTTGACTCCTCTTTTACATCCTCCACGGCAAGTCTCCCTGGTTCTTCCACCACTGCGTGTGGTACCTGGATTTGCTCAGCCTGCAATGGTTCATCCAGTAAGTCGTCATCCTCGATCACTATTGTGGGTACACCATGTCTTTTGAGGAGGTGGTCCACATGCCTACGAGCTACCACTCCATCTTCACACTTGACTGTATATGACAGTGGGCCAGTTCTACTTTCAATTTGTGCCTTCTTCCACTTAGGCCCTGGACTAAAATTCTTCACCAGAACTCTATCTCCCTCTACAAATTGTCGCTCTCTTTTTGTGTTGTCATGGTGTTCCTTCTGTGCCAATTGCTTAGTTTCCACACGTGGCCTAAGCTCTGGCCGAATTAGATCCAATCGTGTACGTAGGCGGCGGTTGAGCAGCAACTCTGCCGGTGTAACTCCTGTTGTTGTTTGAGGTGTTGACCGGTAGGCCAACAAGAATCTGCTAAGTCGGGTTTGCATTGTTCCTTCTGATCCTTTCAACTTCTTCATTCCTTCCTTAAAAATACGAACAGACCTCTCCACCAAACCATTAGACGAAGGGTGTCTAGGGGCGGTTTTCACATGTAAAATTCCATTCCTGGCCATAAAATCAGCAAATTCTTCACTAGCAAATCCTGATCCATTATCTGAGACGACCATTTCAGGTAACCCATGAGCAGCGAAAGCTTGACGAAGTTTCTCAATAGTAGCTGTTGCACTGGTACTGGATGTTGGATAAACTTCAATCCACTTGCTATAGGCATCGATTACAATCAGAAATAACTGTCCCATAAATGGTCCAGCATGGTCGATATGTATGCGAGACCAGGGCTTTTCCGGCCACTCCCAAGGATGAAGAGGGGCTGCTGCAGGTGCTGCACTTTGGAGCTGGCAGACCTCACAGGATTTAACCTTGCTTTCAATGTCTGTATCAAGACCAGGCCACCAAAGGTAGCTGCGTGCCAGGTTTTTCATTCTCACGATCCCTGGATGTGCCGTGTGTAGATCTTCTAAAAGCTGTTGCTGCCCCTGAGCTGGTACAACCACACGATTCCCCCACAGAATACATCCATTGTGTGTGCTTAGTTCATCTCTTCTCGTGTAGAAAGGCTGCAGTGTTGAGTCAGGACATTTGTCACCCCAGCCTTGCTGAACTCTTCTGAAGACCTGCTGTAGCACTGGATCTGAGGCTGTCCAATCTGCAATGTCATCTGCACACACGGGCAGTGCCTCCAACCGCTCCATCAACAGAATGGTTTCACCAGGTATGGGGACCTCTACTACTGTATCTGACAGAGGTAAACGACTAAGACCATCAGCATTTCCATGTTTAGGTCCTTCACGGTAGAACAGTTCATAGTCATAGGCTGCTAGAAGTAAAGCCCACCTTTGAATTCTCGGTGATGCCATTGGGGGCACAGCTTTGTCTGCCTTAAACAGACCCAAAAGTGGCTTGTGGTCTGTAAAAATCTTGAATTTCTGTCCGTACAGATACTGGTGAAATTTCTTAATTCCAAATATCACTGCAGCTCCTTCCTTATCCACTTGAGCATAATTGCGCTCGGCAGGCGATAGTGTCCTGGAGGCATAGGAGATTGGTTTTTCTTTCCCATTGATGATGTGGGAGAGCACAGCTCCCAGTCCATAAGGAGAGGCATCACAAGACAGTACAAGTTCCTCACTTGGGTCATAATGGACTAAGAGGTCTGAAGAGTTCAACATACTCTTTGCTTGGTTAAAGGCATCCACCTGTCTTTGACCCCAAGTCCATTTGCAATCCTTAGCAAGAAGTTCATAGAGAGGAGCCAAGACAGTGGACAAGTTTTGCAAGTAACAAGCATAATAATTCAACATACCCAGGAACGCTTGGAGCTCCTTCACATTTGTGGGTGCTGGGGCCTCGTGGATGGCTCTCACTTTACTTTCTACTGGTTGGATTCCGTTCCGGTTTATGCGATGTCCCAAATATATCACCTCACCTTGCAGGAACACACACTTTTTCAGCTTTAGGTGAATGCCTGCCTTTTCTAATCGGGCCAATACCTCTTCTAGATGCTTCAAGTGGTCGTGTCTTGTCTTGCCAGTCACGAGGATGTCATCAATCCGAACGATGACTTGCGGAATTCCTTGGAGGAGGCTTTCCATAGTGCGCTGGAAAATGCCTGGGGCCGACGAAATGCCATAAGGGAGCCGCTTGTATTTGAAAAGTCCCTTGTGGGTGTTAATCGTGGTATATTCTTGGGACTCTTTGTCTAACTCCAACTGTTGGTAAGCTTGGCTTAAATCCAGCTTTGTAAATTCAGTACCTCCCCCTAAGGTGGCATACAAATCTTCGATCTTGGGAATGGGGTAATTGTCTAACTTTGCTGCCTGATTGATTGTTTGCTTGTAATCCCCACAAATTCTAATAGTGCCGTCCTCCTTAACGATGGGAACGATGGGCGTGGCCCATTCTGAGAATTCAACTGGTTCCACAGTTCCCTCTTTGACAAGTCGATCTAACTCAGTTTCAATTTTATCACGCAGGGCGTAAGGTACTGGCCTAGCCTTAAAAAATCGTGGCTTCTCAGAAGGATCAATGTAAATTTTTGCTTGCACTCCTTCGACTTTCCCCAGGCCCTCTTGGAAAACAGTTGAGTGCGCTTCCAAAATCTCATTCAACTCCTTATCCATGGTGGTTAAATTGAAGACCTCACTCCAATTTAAAGAAATTTGCTGAAGCCAGTTTCGACCCAACAAACACGGACCCTCTCCACTGATTACCACTGCTGGTAAATGGCCTTTAAACCCGTTGTATTCTACTTCTAACTCACATTCCCCCGCTACAGGAATGACCTCCCCTGTATAGGTACGCAGAACGGTATTCACAGGATTCAATTTCAACACTTTACCCGAATGCGACAGAGTGTGAAAAGTTTTCTCATTGACAACAGTCGTTGAGGCTCCAGTATCAATTTCCATGCTAACATTCACTCCATTAATTAGCACTGTCACTTTGTAGGGGTTTTTTCCTTTACTTGAATTCACACAAAACAACTGATCATACACATCTCCCCGAGCCTCTTCCTCATAAACATCACCAACATCTTCTAACTGGTTTAAGTTACCTGACCTCTGCAGACCTGGATAACCCCTTTGATTACTTCTGTTTGGTTGAGAACCTTGCCTCTCACCTCTCGACTGGCTTCTGGTGCGGTTTGGACATCTATCGGCGATGTGGCCTTTTTGCTTGCAATAGAAACAGTTCAGTTCCTTAAACCTGCAAGTTTGTGCACTATGATACCCTCCACATCTAAAACAAGAAGGTTTGGACTGCATGCTTCGTCCGTCCACCCGTTTCTTTCCATCCATTGTTCCATCCGCTTGGAACGTTACCTTGTGGACTGCCACCGTCTCCTTCGATTCCTGAAGCACCGCCATGTTTTTCGATGTAATTTCCATCGAGGTTGCAATCTCATAGGCCTTCTGAAATGTCAATTCCTTCTCTACCAGCAGACGCCGCTGTATTTTCTCATCCCGAATTCCGCACACAAGCCTGTCCCTAAGCATAGTATCAAGGGTATCTCTGTACTCACAATGTTCAGCCAAATTCCTGAGCGATGCAACAAACTCTGCCACTGATTCTCCTTCGTTGCGAAAACGGTTGTTGAACTTAAACCGCTGTACAATTTCCGACGGTTTCGGAGCTAAATGATCCTGAATAAGCTTCACCAACTCCTGGTACGACTTCTCTTTAGGTTTGGCTGGAACTAGAAGGTCGCACATCAGCTTGTAAACTTTGCTTCCACATACACTCAAAAGAATCGCCCGCCGTTTCGCTTTGTCATCGCCCGTCGTATCACCAATACCATTTGCATCAAAATAATGTCCTAAACGTTCCGTGTAATGTTCCCATGTTTCACTATTCTCATCGAAGGCATCTACTCTACCGAATAACGTCGCCATTTGAGATCCTCGTCGCCAAATGAAGTGTATTGAGGACCCACACAGAAGGAGCGCGCAGACCAACAGCACTGCGAAGGCGGCCATGTGCTCAACTCAACTTTTAATCAGTCCATAATGCGCAACTCAACTTACACAAGTCACGTGATGTCACGCAATACATTACAGCTGACTGCACTCAAAAGTGTCAATATATCCACACAACAGCCGAAACAAATGAAGAAAAGATCGGAGGGTTCCTTACAAGAGATAGTTGCAAAGGAAAACTGGACTACACGTTATGGAAAGATCCTAAAAAACGCCCGTTCTGCTGTGGCAAGACGTAAATCTTGTTGCACTTTCGTTCAATGTGACGTGACGTAGGTGCCAAGCTTTTAAAAATCCAATTAGCCAAAATCAACAAATTACGCTTTGGCAAAACCTTAAAATCGACACCCTCGGAGTTTCCATTTTACTGAACCTGAATAGACTTACGACTTTCGATTTTCATAACACAAAAAAGCTGTTGTGAAAAAAGGCAATACCCCATAATGGTCTTCTGGTGTAATTATTTCGATGAGCTTTCGTGATCTCATGTGACCCAAGACATCCTAAGTGCACTTTTCTCTGTATATGATGAGGTTTACTCAGGCAACTCGTATGTGTTTAGTTTCGATATTTGAAGTATATTGCCGAGACAAAATTCACGTGCACGACCAATCCATTTTCCCTTCAAATCTTCTTCTAAAGCATTTACTTTTGTCACTAATTAGTGCTTTGCGCAATGCTGCGCGCTAGGAGATTCTGAGACGTTCACGTTAATAAAGATAACTTCACTTCGATCAGTCTATTCGAAAGCCTTTCGTTCACCATGCAGCCGAAATCTTTAACAGCTTAGTTTTGAAATGACATTGTGGTTGCAGTTTCAATCCTTGATTCTCAAAAAGGTTTTTCGATGTTTTTCCTTTCAAGTGAAAAACATCTCCATCTCCATCTCCTTTTCACAAAGAAATGTAAACACGCAGAGAAAATATGTATTTTTCGGCTACGTTCCCATTCTTCGAAGTTACACATAGGACTTTCCTTAAAATGCCCCAAATTTTTGTAAAAAATGCTAAAAGGGTTTTGCAAAATCTGATGTTGCCTTTTATATTTACTCTAAGAAGTTTCTATTTACTCAACCAAAAATAGGAAACAACTATTGAAAGTTTTAGCATCAGTCACAGAGTAAATCCTCTTCTAAAAATTCTGGATAAACCTCAAAGAGAAGGGTTGGGGTTGTCATCCAACCCCCCTTCCCTTGTACCAGAAGCATGTCGAGGAATCGCCATTTACCAACAGTTTGAATTTATCAGCCCACCGCTAACCATGGTCCACAAAATTCGCAAACCATACAAGCAATACATAATAATTATTCCATGAGCCCGCGTTGGATATGAAGTGATAAAATAACCAACGAGCGCGTAGCGCGAGTTGGTTATAATCACTTCATATCCAACAAGGGCGAATAGAATAATTGTTTTAGTAAATTCTCAAACCGGGTTTTGCCGCCGATTTTTATTTCCACAATTTTACAAAGCGTCCGGGAAGAGCATACAACTTCCGTTCACACGCGCCCCGACTCCCGACTTTCCATATGACGTAAAACTCCGACTATTGGCTCATAGTCGGAGTTTTTTAGCCAATCAAAAAGCTAGAATGCAATAGTCGGAGCTGAGAATATACTAAATTGTGTTAGTGGCCAAAAATCGAAAAATAGACATGTACAAACCTAAATTTAACAGCAGTAAACGGGACAAAGATATTCTACATTGGATGGCTGGAAATCAGAGTGAAGTTAACCTCCCGCAGCAGTGACAATAATCAAGGGGAACTGCTAGTGCCTTTCCTAGTAACATCATAATAGTTACACTCAATTCTGGGATACAATGTCATTGGAGAGCTAGTAAGCCAGGACCAGAATCCAAAGCCAACAGTTTACAAGAGTTCCTTGGAACAGATAAGACAAAATTCAGCTCAATTTCAGCTGCTATTTGTAGCGTAAGAACCCTAAGGATAGCACAATTGCTGTTGTTTGCCGTGTTTACAAACACAAGACTCTTGGGCAAGGAAACACCTGTACTATTTGATCCAGATAAATTGGTACAGTTTCCTGAGGACTTGGATGTTAATGAGACTATGTTGAACGTCAACCAGGAAAAATTCTGAGGTGCAAGTTGCTTTACGTAATGGAACAAATCATGGTATTGTGTCTGAGAGTCGCGTTCTTCAGGCTGTTCAATCGACACCAGCAGATCGATGTTAAGCTGAGTGAATGATGGTGATGATGATGATAACTTTATTTAATGAGGGAAAAACACTTTACAGCCAAAAACTGATGAACTAGTGGCCCTCATTATACTTACATAAAATATAATAAATAAAATAACTGAATAAAATGTTAAAATAGGGTTTAGCTGAGAAATGGTCGAGACCTATGTATGATTCCTTAAGATAATTCATAAAAAGTTTAACATTCTGACTAGATCTAATGCCAATAGTTAATGCAGAACTCAGACTGATGATAAACATCTCAAGAAAAATGAACCTCAGGGATCAACAACATCAACTCCTCCTGGTCAGTAAGGAAAAGATAACAAATGTCCTCTCCCGCCATTTGATCTAAGAGACTTGGACCGGGACCAACAAATTATTGCTGAAACATTGCCGAGGGAACAGTAATAGTAATTTTTATCCAACGATGGAGGCATTGGTTGGCATCCCTGATCTGGAAATGGACATTAACCTGAAGGATATCCTCGACCGCTGTATCCAGAATTGAAACAGTAAATTGAGGACCTCCCGTAAAGTTACAGCATCGAAAATTTACCCGGCCTCGGTGCGTTCGCAGCTGCCAAAAGAAAATAATCCAAAAATTTAAAAATTCCTGACAGGCTTTTGTTCCTGAATGCTTAATGAATGTTCTGGCCAAATTTCGGGTCGAGCGCCATATACCAAGTCAATAGCAAGTCCCGAAGTACGTCACAAAGAACACAACAATGGGGCCTTTCCCTTAAACAATAGCACAATAGAATTCACACAATAGAACAACACAATAGTGCATATATTGTTCTTGGTATATGGAGCATCACTCCAAATTTCGTGAAAATCCATCAATTCTATATACTCTATTAATTAGTTTAAAGAGGTGGCATTCTCGCCAAAAACAAATGTGAGTTTTCACCGTTCAAAGATTTGTAAACACTTACCGCATTTACTGAGATATCCATCAACAGAATGTGCCGCCAGCCAATCAGATGGCGTTCACAGCGAGCGAAATGATTTCCGCTGGAATTCTATGACAATGTTATCGTGTGGCAGTCAAGTTCTTTGATATCATCTTCAAAGACATCTTTATTTGGCTTAGATTTGCGAGAAATGACTTTGAAAAATAAAGCGGTAAGCAAATAACAGTAACGCCCTGCTCGTAATAAGAGCTCCCAGGGGAGCCGACACGTTATGGGGATTATGCCACCTTGCAGTTTTATTAACTTTTAGTAAAAAAACCTTTTTCCTAAATAACTCGCGCAGGTTTCAAGATTTTAATTTCGTTTATTGGGAGATGTTAGATATTATAGCAATTATGCTTTTAGTGTTAGACAAATTTTTTCGTCAAAAGTAGCCCTCTGAAGGTATTGTGTAACCTTAAAGCTACACTGGCCCTAGCAAATCTAAGACCTTTAATTTCCCCGTCATTCTTGCTAATTTTCAGCTATCAACTTCTCGACCAAGCATGCTAGAAGAGCATTAAAATACGGTCGTAAATTAAAGTAGTGACAAGAATTATATATATATACTCCTGACCATTTAAGAAGCGTTTTAATTAAACATTCAATTGCATTACACTATTCAAAACTTAAGGCCTGCACACATCTTTTGTTTGAGAATGACTGCCAATGAAGGCTCTCTTCAGCTGCTTTGACACTTTTATCCTTTTAAACCTTCTTCTCGCAAGTGTGGTCACAGCCGCCTCTACAGTCGCAGCGTTTACAGAAAGTTTGTTCAGGACAAGGCTCTGTCAGTCTGAGGCAAGGATTAAACAAACACTTCACAGGGTTGTCACAAGTTGGGCAACCTGAAATACAGGAAATAAGCATAACATTAGTATCACCTCTCTTGTCAGTGGGAGGCGCAGTGGCCTAATGGTCAGTGCGCTGGACTCCGGGTCGGACGGTCCAGGTTCGACCCCTAGCAGGGACACTGCGTTGTGTTCTCGGGCAGGACACTTTACTCTCACAGTGCCTCTCTTCACCCAGGTGTATAAATGGGTAGCGGCGAATTTACTGCTGGGGGGTAACCCTGCGATGGACTAGCATCCCATCCATGCTACAGAAACCGGGATAAGCTCCGGCCTGATGGGCTACCTACCTTTACCTCTGTGACCAGAAGTTTATTTAATTCCTTTGTTCGTTTCTTTTCATTTAACTTCAAGCTACAAATCAATTAGCGAATCGACATCTTCAATAACGAATAGGCCATTTCCGAGTTCTCTATTTCCTCAGCGTCAAAACGAGTCTAAGTGCGAAACCATTTTTATGAAAATGTGTTTTACCTGCATCTTCATTCTCATGCAAAACAAGCTCATTTCCATACGAATACTTTCGCACTTAGACTCGTTTTGAAATAGAGGGAAAAGGGAACTCGGAAATGGCCTATTTAAAACGGCGAAAGCCCAGCGGAATTAAGGGATATGCCCAATAGGCTAATTGTGACGCCACTAGCGATCATTTGGAGGGTGAGTGCAATTATATTACCTTTAGTCTGTCCACATATTATAAATTAAGAAAGCATAAAAAATAATTGAATCTTGAAGGATAAACGTTAGTAAGGATACCCCCAGCATTAACAGTCACCACACAACATGACCACAAACATTGATCTTTAACAGGTGGACCCTGGGTTCCTGCCTGGAGTCCTGGAGTCATGTTTCCTCTAACCGAGGGAGTCCCTCGATCCCTGGAACATCAAACCCCTAACCCCTTTAGGACCCTGGCAATTAAGGAGAGGGGTTTAAAATGTTGGATCAGCCATCGTTTGTGAGAAACCCCCCATCCACCCCACCCCTGGCTCTTCCTTCTCAGTGACTTGTTTCTTTAGTAGTGCAGAAACATATGTTTGGGGTAGGGTGGGTGATTGTCTCTCCAGAAACGATATACAAATGATGAGACTCTACGATCGTATATTTGCTTTGTGAAAACAGCTGGGATGCCCCTACAAAATAACACAATCTTCATAAAATTGTGAAAACGTTCAAATAAACTTACTTTCTAAACGCTCGCCTTTAACCTAGATGCGATAAAAGATAACAAAGAAATATGAAAAACAGTTAGATCACCAAATAATAAAAGAATGCACTACGTTTTTCGTATTTCTTTACTTTTGATACTGTTGATAAAAATCTGTTAACTGCTTAAAGCTTCAAAACTAGAGTATTTGAGCGGAAATAGACACCTAAACGTTTTTCTTTTCGCCGGATGTTGGTCGACGAACTAACGCATCAAGTTTCAATGGGTACCCACATTTTAGACATGAAACTGCAAAAGTTTACAAAGGCTAAAACAATATTTAATCATTCTATTTTTTGACGAAAAATCAGAAAAACTATTTTGGAATGAAATGGTAGCCAAACAAAGAAACGACTCAAACGCAAGTTGAACTGAAGGGAAGCTACACTCCGTTTGAGAAGCTGTGGATAAATTGCTTTCAATCATGTCTAAATTCCAAATTGTACAGAACAACGGAGAAATGAGACTTACAAGCAACAAAAAATGGAAATGATTATCACTTCGGCCATTTTTGAGTTTTTGACTTGTAACGGCTGCCGCTATTATTGTTATGAAGCAGAGCATGTCGTCAGAGAGGAGGTTCTCTTTAAACCTCGAAGACTCTCTATTGCTTCGGCAAAGAACTATATGCGTAAGAAATTTATGGGGCTGTGCGGAAATCTTGCCAAAAATTCAGCCGTTCGGAGGTTTTTTAACTGGGCGAATTTATGGATGTACTTGTTTTCCTCCGGTAAACGTGCTCGGTCTCGCTATGCGGGCTCGAAGCACGGGTCGCGATGAAAACTATATGTAAGATTTGGCTCGGACAACTATCAACCATAGTACTCAGGGTGTAATTTCGAGACAATGCTAGCTTTTGAAGCAAATTTTATAGCTGTTTTTTTGCTAGATCTGCTTTTCTTCGAGACGAGACGTATTTTTAGGTTTCCTTATAAAAATACTTCCATTCACGGGGAACAAACACGAAGACCGCTTCCCCACTTTTTATTGTTGAAACCGTGTTCCAAGTTTCATCGGAAATCTATGATGCGTTCTTTTACTAGGGAATCGCCTTAAGAACATGTTAATTTGTGTGTTCTATGAAGAGAAAAAGAAACTCGATCTTTATTACCTGTGCAATGTCAAGAAACAAGACGTACAAAATACCAAGCAAAACCAAGAACTTCATGCTAGCTGAAAAATGAATTAAAAAAAAGAACTTAACAAAATAGACATGAAATAAATGAATGGCAACCTAATGTTCGAATATATATCGCACAAAGAATAAAAGAAATCAGATATACAGGACATAAGCTTTAAGCATGTATTTAAGAGTATTAAAAACTGGGTAATTTTTACTTTCGTTATTAAAATACTGGCGACGAATACTTAGAGTAGTTTTGTTCAATATTTTGATTACCAATTCGCTTGCCGGCAGCATGATATTAGTCCTGTTTAGTGAGTGTTGCGGTCAACAATAAACTTGAAAACTTTGTTGCCAAAGTTTTGATAAAGTCGCGTTGCAATAATGTCGCAAATGTTATTCCCCGGCCCGTTTGAGTTCGTTAATTGTTTCAGGTTAGAAAATGATTATTTCTTTGAAGTAGACCTGCAACAACACAGTGCCAAAACGGTCTTGCTCTGACGGCTTTTGTTCTATTGTTACAATATCCCTAATATTTGCTCATATATTGCTTATATACTGTCGCAAGTTCAGTCACATCTTTGGTTTCTTAAATACTTTCGTTACTGTATTTGGACCTAACTAAGGACACTTAACAGTGTAACAACTAAGATTAAATATGCGTCTTCGAAAATGTAAGATTTAAGCTTATAATGTTAGATCGACGTCGAACGGATGTTTCTAATTTCAGATGAACGGGTGTCCCTTGGTTGGTGCCGAAGAAAAAGAAATATCTTGCGAATTTTGTTATGGATTTTGTTTTGGTACGGCAGAAGCACGACGCCGTACCAGAGTCGTGTAGCACGGCAGAACTTGTCGAACTTACTGCCGTGCCGAACATAATTCAAGAGTCTGATTCAGACGCTTTTGTCAAACTTAATTCTTGAATTAACACACGGTAGAAGCACGTCGATGTCTGAACTGGACCTGAGTTAACAAACGGCAGTTTAATACATGAGATAAATAAATAAAAATGGTACCCGTTCACGAACGATGGTCAGTGATTGAAGTTACGGGTGAATTACAGATACACTCTCAAAAAATATCTTATTCGTACTTAAGAAAAAAAAAATACCTTATTTATACTTAGAAAAGTAGTAATGGAATGACTACCAAACTGGTATATCCCTATCTTCAAAGTTTGTCTCTTTGTTTGTTTCTCTGGTTTTTGCAATGCGCCTTCACCTCCTCTCAATGCTAAAAAGAGAAAAATTACAATTAATGATAAGGTGATTAACATTTAAGCATATTTTTGTGGTTAAAGGTAAGTCTGCTGCCGGGCCTAGTGGCCCATCAGGCCGGAGCTTATCCCCGGTTTCCGAAGCATGAAGCGACAGAGAGTATTTCTACTCCCCCCTGGATGGGATGCTAGTCCATCGCAGGGTTACCCCCCAGCAGTAAATTCGCCGGTACCCATTTGTACACCTGGGTGAAGAGAGGCACTGTGAGAGTAAAGTGTCTTGCCCAAGAACACAACGCAGTGCCCCGGCCAGGACTCGAACCCGGACCGTCCGATCCAGAGTCCAGCGCACTAACCATTAGGCCACTGCGCCTCCCATTATTTTTGTGGTTAAGCTAGTACAAAAGGACTTGAAGGTCTTAAGGATGGCTTTATATTGTGTTCTTGTTTGCCTATTTGAGCTAGGGATTTAAAAAATCAATTGGAAAGGCATCTAAAGGCGTAAAACAAATTTGCATTCACTAAGTAAACTCAGACAGAAAACGATTTGACTTAACTTAATACGAAAGTGAGAAATCTCATTCTCATCTACATCCGCAGTTCATACAGGAATTATTTCTTATGCTTTACGTCATTAACCTTTACAAAGCAAACGCAAGCCATAGAATCGTAACAGTTAAGACAGGTACCATTTACCGCATTCGTAAAATACTTTTAAACTTTTAATTATAACATATATATGACTGGATTTATGAGAACCGTGTCAAACTCACACAGGCCGGCCTGGGAATTTTCCAGCAAAAACACCGGCTTTTCCAATCAATCAATCACGGCCAACCTGTCACCAGGTAGCATGCACACCCACCTTTCTTGTGAGTGGCAGGCTGTCACTGGTTGTGCTTAACCCTGGCCCCAGGGACCATGTAGACCTTCCTGCCAAGAAAAAAAAAAACAATTTTCAGACTAGAAATTCAGCTTTTCTACCCACCCCACCCCCCCTGGGTTCGCATCGTTGGTGCCCAACTTGGTACGCGCTGAAAGCCAGGTGCCAGGGCAGTGTGGTGATACCCTTGTTGACGTTAAGCCCCCCGGTATTTTAAGCGCTGGGCTGGCCTGACTGTATCGCCGGCAGTCAGGCGAAAAAGTTTTGGCTCAAGGTTGACCACGTTCTCAAAAATCCAGACATATATATAGGCTGTATTAAATATATACTGGATTTCTGGAGTGCCATAGATATGTGACTAAGGAAGTGAGATGTTCTCCTTACGAACTTTCTTTGCTGAAAGAGTTCACCGCCTTAGTTTACGTTTTATGAAAAGCGCAAAATTTGGAGATTGTGCTTTACGGTTTAGCACTGAAATGCAAATTAATGTCCCACGAGTTTCGACCTGGGTGAAACTTACGATCGCCACATTTTTACTAGTTTTAGTAGACTTTTGAGAGGTCCCTCAAACAATGCTCTTCTGAGTCTTGAAATGGAAATCACTTATACGATCTTGGAGTATTGAATAAATTTGTAGATTTTTATCTTGTGATGCAATAATCTCCAACTCCAGTTAACATTTTTCAGGGCTTTTAAAAGTCAACGTTTCGGCCTCACGACCTTCTTCAGGAGCACTGCTACACTAAGGCTTGCGTACAACATTTGAAAATCTTATACTAACGGAAATTAAATCGCATACGAAAACGCCTATTGACTGTAGCGCGCATTTAAATATTCGTAGCGAGAAAGAACTTAACTGACATGTGCGCGCGCGGTTTGGCGGTTTATGGCCGATCTTATACGTTCAATCCAGAAATTTTCTCTCGCGCGCCTGGCTCCACATCGTGTCGCCTGACCCTTTCGATTACAGTCAGTTAAAAGTGTCGTAAACCACAGGCTTTAAAGTGCCACACAGTAGCAATATTCTTGTTACCGGTGGTAATGTCCGAACGATGTTCATTTGCGCGAGTTCTTATACAGTTAGAGGTTTCCCCTACACACTGTTGTTTGCATTTTGGAAGGTTTCACCGGTATTTGTGCTCTCGATGCTATGCGCAAACTTTCGATAATGTTTGCATGACGCGAACCTCCGGTCGGTTTGGCAGGGACAGAATCCGGGTTGATTTCTACAGTCGGGTGGAGTTGTCTTGTGAGCGCGTGTGAAGGGAATTTTCAAATTTCTGTTGTTTGAAAGCTGCGGCTGCAAACTGGGCATGTACTGGCTGGAGGGTCTGTTATGGCGATGTCCCGGAGTACTTGTGCTTGGTGGTCAGGGTCCGCTGATAATCGTTTGCCGGTAAGTAGGTCTGAGAGATTTATTCCTTTGCGGAATGAAATCATGCATGTTGGATCACTGAAGACCGCCTTGCATATTTATGAAGCCTGCAGTCAACCTCGTCCCAGGGCCGCCCGCGTGGTGCTCACCACGCGGTGGCTCTGGGGACGAGGTTGGCCTGTAGTATTGGTTGGTATTCTTTAGTTGGTATTCTCCTCGTTGGTGATCTTATTCAGGCAACCGAGCGCTGGATTATAGGTGACTACCAGTGGAACCCTCTCGGTGTCATTAGTGTTACTGTCAGTGCGAAGCGCCTCCCTTCTAGCTGTTTGTCTTGCCCTTGCGATAGACTGCTTGATGTGTTTGAGCTTGTAAACCCCGGTCAAGTAAGATAGTCGGGCTTTTTTACCACCAAATAATTCGCGGTGTCTGGGTCGATGACGTCGGTGTTGTACAGCCTACTTCACTTTGCTAAGAAATTTTGGATCGCCAGTTACTCAGCGGTAGACCTTGTCACCGTTTTGGTCTTGTTATAAGCTTCATTAAGATAATCATTGCGGTTTTGTACGACAACAGCTGCTCCTTTGTCAGCTTGGAAGCAGATTACAATGTTTTTGTCACGTTTTAGCTCATTGATCGCAGTTCTCTCTTCCTTCATGATGTTAGAGCGTAGATTCCTTACGCCTGTATTAGTTCAATCCTGCATTGATCTTTCCACAGCATCGATGCAGCAATCTAGGGCCTGTTCTTTACCATTGCGGGGAGTCCATGATGACAGCTTCTTGTACTGGTTTTTCTGTTCGTTTTGTGTGTTGTTTGCGGCCAAAAAGAAATCTTTCAAACCCATTTGACGGCTCCATGTCTTTACATCCGTTGTAAGTTCTCTTCGATTTACAGAGGTAGGCGTTGGTACAAATTTCAGCCCTTTGCTCAGGCTGGTGGAATTTAGCGTTTCTGAGGTTTTGAAAATCTAAATTTTCTCGGGGGAGCATGCCGGAACCACCTACTTTATTATGACCAGAACAGCTTCAACTTAGCCACGCTAACTATCTGGTTGTAAATACAATCAACCCCCTCTAACAACTACACATCCCTTTTATTTTTAACGAGATGTAACGAGGGACCGCAATTTGACAATGAATTTCCATCTAACTGGCAACTTTTCCGTATTTTTGCATAAAACGAATCGACCACATTTTTCGACGGTCTGCAATATTATAGGCCGTACAAATGATGTCATGCTTTGCACTGATACAACTTGCCTAATGGCTCGTGGTTCCACTTAAGTTTGGAGCAGTTTATGACGTCATTTCAACACACCTTATTCCAAAATGGCCGCTGATTTTTACACACATAAATTTGCCCTATTAAGCCTCATTTTTGAGGCCACTTAACATGCCTATAAAAGAATAATTCATCGACCGCCAGTTTGGATGGCAGACCAAGGGAAAGACAAGGTCGATTTGCTAAATAGAAACAGATAACTCGGATCAAACCATTTCAAAGACAATATCTTCAAGCATACTCATCAATTTTTATTGATTTTGTCAAGTCCACTCTCAGATTAAGAACATGGAGTGATAATACTATTTGCCTGCCCATGCGTATTCTTTTTATGTTTTACTTAACACAATCAAGACTACATTTAGTGAAAATTAAACGGTTTCCCGAATGTCGTGAAAATACTTCATCCAGGAATCAACCTTTGCGTGGTGGTTCACAAATATAACGACACTCTCCATCACAGAAGCAAGGCCGACACTCTTCGGACCTTGGACAAATTGCATAAAGGCAAGGGTTTTCGTGTGGTTTATCGCATTTTAATTCGGGGCCTTTGCATTTCTCCAAGCAACCTGCATACAATAAGACAAAAGAGCGATTAGGATACCGCTGTCTATTACAGGGACGGCAGAGCCGGGGGGGCTGGGGGGGGGGGGGCTTCAGTCCCCCACTTTTGACAACGATGATATTTTTCTTGTTTTGGTATAAGGTTCGTATGAAGAAATAATGAATAATGGAAAACGTAAATAATAAAAAAAGGAAAACTTAAACGGAAAAGCGCCATTTTTTGTAGAAAAAAAATAAGTTACTGACAGTTATTGTTGTCATTCCAGAGTCATTTTTAAGCATGGAATAATATCTTATAACATTTTTGACTGAATAATGAACTACTTCCGTTAACGTTAATTCGATTCATGCTCAGTAGTTATTTGAGAAAAGACGTAAAATACATAGAGCACTAACCAGATGAAACAAGTGCTTGAATCCTACTTGCTTCATTTAATAATTATATAGCTACCCCAAAATCCATTATTGTCAACAGATGCATTTTTTATCAATTTTTGCTAACTGTCCAAATTTAAAATAAATTGGACAGTTTTTTTCTCAAACTGTCCAATTTAAGAAAAATCTGGATACCTTCCATAAACAAATCAGTTGTCAAGAAAAACTATTTTGGAGGGCGAAACATTTGCCATGTTCATATATTTTTGGATGCTATATAATTAATAGGTAACAGGACTACATGCTAGTCCAATTTGGAAATAATTGGATTCACAAAATTCCTCGAACTGCCAAATTGGACTCGGCCAACGGCCTCGTCCAATTTGGCAGTCCTCAGAATTTTTCTCATCCAATTATTTTCAAATTGGACAGCATGTAGTCCTATTACATATACTAATCAGTACAGTATTTATATTGCAAACATTCCAGAAAGCTTGTGTTCAAGAAAGGGGTTTACCTCGGAATAAAACCCTGTGATTTTTTCTTTGTTTTTGAGCTATTGTTTTTCTGTTCGATATTGTTTCGAAGTTCAGTGTTTCATCACATTTCCAATCATCTAGACGAGAGTTGAAAATATGACGCACACCGGAGTATATTTGACGAACTTCAACCTTTTTGGAATGAGATGAAACACTGTCTCGAGTGTTTGATATAGCTAGCTTCTCAATAAAATTTAAACTATGGTAAAAACGAAGAAATAAAATCGCAAGCATCTATGCTAATATAAATAGGTTTGAAAAGAGTTGGGGGAGGGGGGGGGGTACGTTGAATTTCACATGAGTCGAACCTAATGTAAATGGTTTGCTCATGTGAATTTCGACGTTTGATCTAAGCTTTAATGCAAATTTCCCTTTAAAATGTTACGTACGCTAAGCATTTTATGAAAGAAAAGGTGCAGTATAAATGATACACTTACGTCTCAGATGTTCGCCTTTCACCTGAGTATCAAAAATGGAAAAGATAGAAAACTAAACCAACAATAAACCATTTCTATTCTCTACTTTAAAGGGGCATTGTCACGGTGATTTTGGAGTGTTCAGGTAAATTTTGTGCCAAAGTTCGAAAAATCCTCCAGCAGAATTTTAAAGAAAATATCATATGAAAATTTAACAGGGAGAGCAAACCTTAATGGTTGGTTTCTCATTCTTTCAGGAGATGGCTTGAGAATTTGAAAAATTATGAGGAACACGTCACAATAAAAAAAGCCTTAAATGACTATACCAGTCCATGCAAGTTACAAAACTGGGGTGTTTTCATGAGTTTCGCAGGCATAAGAGTTTGATTAAAAATTGTAAAAGTCTGAGACATTTTCAATCTCTGCACTTGTGTCTTCGATATTATAATCGCTATGATCACACTTTGCTCTTCTTGAATAATTGACTTAAAATCTGCATCTCGCGAATGAGTGACTTGAAATGCTACTTAGTTATAATTCTAGCTTCGTGGTGGCGAAAAATTTAACAAAAAAGACGACAAAGAATGACAATGAAAGCCTTAGTGTATTGAAACATGAATGCTGACTTGAATTGCGTCTACCGCTGTACAACGTTTGACATGTTAGGCCTCAGTTATATGGTCTCGGGTACCCGAGACAACCCTCCCTCCCGAGACAACTTTACCGAGCGTTTATATGACAGAAATGTGTCCCTGTCAGCCGAGTTAAAGCTGACCCTGTTTGATTATTCATAAAGTATTTTAATATTCAACTCACCAGTTATCCTTCTTTCTTTGAATTTCTTTCGTTTATTCGATCACTGGAGGCCTTGCTGGGTTAAATTCTATTTCTTTAGTGCATTTTTTTTGCTTAAAAATCTGAAATTCGGACTGTACGTGACACCCGGCACGTTCAGAGTTGTCCAGGGTAGGCGAGCCAAAGTGTTTTTATGAGAAAAAGTTGTCCCGCCTGCCAGGGTTACCCCAGCTGCCGAGACGAGACAACTCGCCTACCCGAGTTGTCTCGCCCCCCGAGACAACTCGGGTAGGATCATGTAAACGGTTGGTAGAATTTTTCAACGTTTTAGTGAAAAGTTAGCTCGCCCAGGGTAATTCGGGGGGAGGGTTGTCTCGGGTACCCGAGACCATATAAATGGGGCCTTAGAATGGACACTAATTTTGTTATAGAAAATGGAAGCATTAAATATTCTCTTGATATTACATACATACATGCAGTCTTGCATACAAACTTTATTCTCGTCCCAAAAGGGCTTTTCAGAGAATACATACGCAAAAAGGAACAGTGGCCAATGAATGGAATTCATTGAGAATTATTACCTGCCCAATGTCGAAACAGAAGACGCAGAGAATAACGAGCAACACCAATAACTTCATCACGTCACCTGCAAACAGTTGAATAGTGGCAAAGAAAAGTTATTGACATTTCGGCACGAATTTGCGACTCTCTTTTACTTGAATGCCATTTATAAGCGTATAGCTAAAGCAATTATCGTAGGCATCTGTAGTTCTTCCTAAAATTATAAGAATAAAGACGTTGGTCAGGACAGTTTGCAACATATGTACTAATGTTTCACGTTTCCGCTCACCGCTATATAATTTGACGCACCGAGTGTAAGACGTTCGCCAAAGGCTTTGCTGATGTCGGAAAATGTGAATCACGGAATATTCTTTACAGTTCCTTGTTAATTATTCGTGCATAATTAGGCTTAGACGGTTGAGACAGCTGGATAAATTTTGGAACATTTCAGGTCCCTAGCTATATTGATCTCGCGTACGCATGGAGTAATTTAACGGTTCATGAACCAAAGAATTTAAATTTGTCACTCTTAAACAGGTAAAATTCAGCTTGATATTTCTCGACAGGTAGAATGATCTATATAATTTCGGTAGTTTTCATAAAGTGTTACAGTTAGTATGACATGCATGGATTTATCATATTTGCCCAGTTGTGAAAATACCTCATCAAATTAAAATTTGATTATCAAAGAGAATAATTTATGACGACGTGATCGCCTGACATGCATTTATTATATTTTCGATTCATTATTTCTGTACAGGAAAAAAAAAAAGGTGTATGCGAGAAATTATTAAGTATGCCAAGTAAAAGTGATTACAGTTTCCAAGGAATATTATGATAAAAAGCAATGCGCATATTTGCTCAGTTGTTAAAATACATTACATGTAAATATTGTTGTAAAATTTCATAACAAAATTGTTTTCAGGCATTATAGATTGATAAACCAGAGAAGGAAATAAGTTACATGCTCTTGTTAACTTTCTTCTTTTCTTTTCATATTATCTATTATCTTATTTGCTTTCAATCGTTGACGAAACTGTTCAGAAACTCGGCCAAGCTTTCACCAAGTGGCATTTCAATGTTACCAAAATTCCCGCGTTGTAAGAGCCAGTCAGGATAAGTTGCGATCCCCACGAAGCAACATTAATTCAGCAAGGGACTCTTTCTATCTCGTTTTGGACAAATTTCGGACAAAAATTTCGGACGCTGCTGATTGACAGAACGACATTTAAAGTAGTTTTGCGCCTATAAAACACGAGTTAAGCTGGAAAAGAAAAAAACAATTGTAAAAATAATAGTACTGCAGAATGGAATAGTACTCCATTATGCTTTTCACAAAAACAATACCTCTCCAGTCATAAAAACAACGAGCAAGGCCTAATCCGCGAGTTTTAGCTCTATCATGTTATTGGCTTAATACATTTGATAACCTCACCCAAGAAAATAGTACTTTTAAGTTTTGTACTGCACGGTAAATATTTCGGACGGGTTTATTTTCGGACACTTTTTTGTCCGAAATTAAACTTTTTCGAATTTTTTGCAAGTAACGTGAGTCAAGACATTCGCAAAAAGAAAAATAAGAGTGTGGTATTCGCTTATCTCAATTAGATTGTCCTAAAAGAAAATAATATTCGACACAAGTTTTTTTCCTTTACCACGAGGCGCCACGGAAAGACTGAAGCTAATTGCATGACGTTTGCTTTTCCCGCGAACGGCAAAAATTCTACTTCTGCATCTGCGGTAAGGCATTTTCACCAATTCACCCAAAACTGAACAGGCTTGTGTTGGTAGGGTATATGCGCGATTTCTCCCTAATTTTCTAAGGGGTTTATTTAAGAATTCTACAAAATAAAAGAAAGGCTTGCCTTTGCCGTATACCGTATAACGTCATGATTACCGTCATGAATCGGAGAGCGACTTTTTGAGAAATATAATTAGTAATTGAAGTACATATTTAACAATATAGCGCTTTGATATTAAAAAGGTACATAAAATAACTAGTTAATTGCGGCGTTACAGCCAAGACATTATTAGTCTCTGTTATCATCTAAGAAACTTTTCCAAGTGCTTGGAGGTAAGTGGTCTGATTTCACAATAAGCAAGGTTCTGCAATAACTGAGATAAAGCTTAGTTTTATAAAAAAGAAAAACTTCAAATCAGCATTCTGTTTACGCATTTGATAATTCACGTGCAAAAATGTCAGCTTCTGAATTCAATAATAAATGAAAACTGTTTATCACTAAAATGGTGCAGATTGCAGGTGATACAAACTAATATTTTTCAGAACGGTTTTTCAAATAATATTTGGTAGCGTTGTTTTCATCCCATGCAATTTGAAGAAAGGAAATAAGCAGATCTTTGTATACTGCCTTTACGGTGGTAACATTTCAAGCTAAATATAAAAACTGCCTTAAATTACTGTAAAACTGATAATAATGGTAAGAATCCAAGCAATCGTGCTTATTTCGCATTTTGAACTGCTTTGACATGAAAATCATGGGTTATTCCCAGCTTATTACATGACAAGTTGGCCGGAACTAGTTGCAATTTGATTCAATCTACATTCTTGAATACAAAGACTACGAAAGTTTAATGTCAGGCAACGCTATTTAAACGTCTTTATCAGCTTTTTTGAGGGATTTTCAGATCTGTTTACAGTCGCGACAGTAGCTTGGCTTACAAAAGGTGTTCGGAGGGCAAAACTCAGCCAGGTTTTCGCAACGGTCTTTGACACTGCACTACAATCTTGTACTTTGGCGTCCCGATCGGAGGACAACCTGTAAGAAAGTAAAGTTCAATTGATTTAACTAAGTCAGTAATCAGTTTGGCATTTGGATAGCGAAATATTTTTTCTTTCCTAATCTTGATCTACTTTTATAGAAATGCGATTCCCTAAAAATGGCCGCCAAATCTGAAACGCAAACATCAAACACAGGCCTCCGTCCCGTCAGCCCGAATTAATTCCGTGGGCATAAAAGATCTCAAAAAACACGGGGAGCTTGCTTGTATTTTCAGTGTCGTTACATGAACGTGATAATTTCACTGCACGACTGCAGAAATGTCCTACTGATTGATAGAGTTATAGGTTTCAATAATTTTGAATACCTCATGATTTATAATTTATGCATGCACCGTTATTACTGAATTTTTCGGGCACCACACCATTCCTAATAAAAACGCAAAATGTTTGAGATGCAGAATTCGTTCCGATAATAAGCTCACCCCTGAGAACAAGTCAACCAAAAAGCTGCCATGCATAAACGCAGAGATTGAACAAACACGTAAATCTTCTCTCCACTGGCGAAGTGCATAGGCGACAGCTGACTGGGCTCTTATTAAATTATAGTAACCAAACCTTAAACTGAATATCTAGGGTCTAGTTTATATATAACAGTTATATATCATTCGGCTGGATAATGTTTCAGTGGCAACCCAGTTTTATGTGGATGTGACGACAACAACAACAACGAACAGTGAAGCGATAATAAACTTAAGCTCCAAACCTTTTCCTTCAACCTGCGCTCGAGCAACATATATACAAGCAACAAAAATAAAATTAAATATCAAATCTGATCACTTATAAGATAAGTTGGATAACTCAATCAACACGCGCGCCTTGCTATATACTCTAATTTACTTGCAGTCTGATATAAATGGTGGTTTGCAAAGTGCAGCGGGAATGAAAACGGACAACTGGTGGTGTTGAAGGGGAGGTGATTTAACAAAACAGCTGTAACAGTGACGTCCGTTTTTACGCAGGATCTTGAATATTTCGTTTTTTTTCCTATTTTATTTTACTCACGATGATAAGTTTTCGTTAGTTTGTTTATTCTTACCAAATAAATATCACCGACGAGAAAGATATCAAATAAAAAAAACACAAGCTTTTAGTTGAACAGCTGGATGAACTTAGTTGACTTCAAAATCTGCAAAGTCTTTTTGGAAGAAATGCTTTTTGTCAAGAATGCGTTTTCTTGATTTTCTTTCTGAAGGACAATGTCAGTTCCTGGCCGTGAAATGCTGTGTTATGATGTGGAGGCCTAATTTACCTGCCTAGGGCATTTTACGATTTTTTAAACAAAGAGGTGTTTGCGTAAAAGGCAAACATTATCAAGTCGTATTTGCCAATGCGTCCACCGAAAAATACCCAACAAGAGAAAACACAAGAGAAATTCAAATGATTCTGCGAAATACAAGAACTGACATTTAAATGTAGTTTTGCTTTGTGTTAACAACAGTAAACTTTATTTGTCCATATTTAATATTTTTATTTGTCCAATTTTAACTGTTGTTCTGATATTTTACCAGTTACTCTGCTGAACCTTTAGGTTCCCAAACTAAATTTGATCATCCATGGTTGAGGAAACAGAATTTGGAATGTGGAAGGAAGAGTTTACTTCATGGAAAATTATTTACTTTCCGCTTGCTGTGTCTTCGTAAATAGAAACCTTCGACGACGTTAAAGAAGCTACGTCATAGCTTGCGCATTTTGAAAATTTTAGCCCACATTTTTCAAATTTGTCGTTTGTAACACGCCTCAATCTTCTCCACCCTTAGCCATCATTGTTACCTTTTAGTTTACTATCCAAAAACGTGTCTTTTGTAAATATCATTAGATACGTAGTTCTTTTAATGGACCATAGTTAGACCGTGAAATCCACCATTTTCGATAGCTATTATAAATGTTATCTATTATTATAGATATTTTTTTTCTGAACTAAAACTTGTTTCATCGCAAATTATATAACAGAAAGTCTGTTAAATAACCTTGGCTTACAGTTTCAAGGCGATCTAGTTTGTTTAGACACTCTCAGGGTGAATTATAAAACCAAAACGTGTTGTATGCCTGCGGAAATAAAGGATACAGAAGAGACGGAACAGATCTAGAGGGTCCTCTAAGGCTAAAAGTGCCCTTAAACACTTTGAAAATCGTGGTTGATTTTGCATGCAAGTAAAGACGACATTCACTTGTTTATTAGTTTGTATTAAAGTGCTGACATATATGTTTAGAAATCAAAGTTGCTCAATTTATAGCTGTTGCAATAAGGATGCTTAGAATGTAGTCTCGTTACTTTTTAGAACTGTTAAATTTCTTTTAGCTTATGACTAAAACTAAGTTAAGGTTTCTTTAAGGTTTCTTTTTCGTAAAGAAATAATTTTAAAACTGTTAATACACGACTCTTACCTTTTCCCCTATTTATTTTCCTTATTTGTTTTCCCTAAGTAGTTAAACATCATTTACTTAAGGCAATCACAGCTTTTAGCAAAACACCTGCATATAGGTTTTTTCTCTAGCTTGGACGATAAAGTTAAAACACTTTGCTCAGTAAACACAACGTTCTCAAACTGAATAGTATTGATAAACAATGCTAGATTTATTTCTAGGGCGGGACATTTTTCTCTGTAATATCATATCCTTACAACAGAGTCTTTTGATGCGCTACTTAACTTGCACATGGAAACAAGCTTGGTCACATGATATTGTTATACAAATTTTGATTTGCAGTTAAAGGATATTAACTAAAAGGCAATATGGAAAATTGGGTAAATAGTCGTCAACAGTTCATTTCAAGAAACTATTAAGCAGATTTCTAATCTCTTGTTGCTATGCATTTAGTGCATGATTTTAGCATCTTAATCCAAAAATTGGCAATCAAAGTCTCACTCAAACGCTCGCTCAAACGTTGTACAAAGGCGAGTATAAAGTTCTTTATATACCGAATACTCAAAGTTGTTCTTGTAGTTTTGTCAACATATTGTTTACAACTACATTAAGCTGTCAAACTGAAAGATCCACATATAAGGTTCCAGAACCTTGATTATTTCTTTAGTTCTTGCCAGGCGCCTTCATAGAACGGTGTCCCGCGATTCTTAGAGTTTCAGCATTGTCATCTATGGTAAGTCTAAAGGACCACATCGCCATTTTTTGCTTACGGCGGATTTAGTAATGTATTTCAAAAACGTGGAGGAGGCATGATCTCAAGCAATTATTAAGAGTTATTAACCCAGGCCAAAACAGTTGAAAGTGAGTAACAAAGCATAATATTCAAAGTAGCAGCTGAAATCAAGAGAACAAAAAAGTCTAAAGGCGAGCATTCTGTTTCATTGCATGTTATTATATTTTTTTCCACTGGAGATGGTTCATCAAAACTAAAGCCAACACTTTGGCCAGTAACTTTGGCCCTGCACTGCATGAGGCAAGGGGCGAATCCAAAAAAATCAAATACGGGGAGCAGAGAGGACATCCCCCACTAAACGGAGAAAAATGAACCACTGATTGTATGATACCGCTCTAAAGACGGTTGGTCATTAGTGTATTCGAATAGAAATAAGGGGACTGCGGCCCCCTCGGCGCCCACCCCTCCCCTCTAAATCCACCCCTGTGACAGTTCCAAACGACACTTAGACTTCGCCGTTCTGCAAGAACTGAGTTGTTCTTTTTCACTTTTTAATCTTGGCTGTAGTTAAGACAGAAATTTGTAATATTTCGCTTCTGTTATTTTTGTTTCAGACTTAATATGAAGTTGCCATTTGCACTTGGGATTCTGTGTATTTTGTGCCTCACAATTGGGCAGGTAAATCTTGATATCCATTCAAAGTATCCATGTATTTGATTGGGTGCCTTTGTCGTTCTTCTTAACATCTTTTTATAAAACAACAAGCAACGAAATAACATTCTGCCAGCATAAGCTGTATAAACTGCAATACGCTTAGTACGTAAAAGAAAACTATAGTACTTGCCAAAGGAATGACATAAAAATTAATACACTTTAAAAACCGTAATGCAACCATGTAAATCTTGTATAACTAGGTTTTTACGAATCATTTACAATGTCCATTCACCAAGCGTCTTGCCTGAACTATAAATGTTACTGTACATTTCTTATTTTTTATTTAATTTCTTTTCTAATTTGCTCATACGCAGATTAAAGGCTGCTTGGCGAAAGGTATTTATTTTTTTGTTTTAATTTATGCGACTTAATTATTCCTTATTGTGTGAAAGTTGTCCTAGCTTACATTTAAGAGCAATAAGAGGTATGAGTGCCTAACATATGGAATAACTGTGCTCTGTTTTGACAAGTTTGTTTTTATTCACGCGAAACGCACGTGAACTGCTAATGGCTCAGGACCCACTAAATTTTCACTAAACATTATCTGAGAAACAAGAATCGTACTGCTTAAAGTCCCGTGATTGAACCTTTACATTTAGTCGTGTCTCTTAAAGAATGATTATTTTTCTGATTGTAAAAGTGGCAACGCTTTTTGTTATTGGTTTTTTTTTAATATTTGTTAGTTTCTGTTTAAAGTAAAAATACAGCTCTCTTATTTATTTGTGGATTTCTATCATTTTGTTCCCCTCAAAGAATGTGAGTCCTGTTCATTGCCATGGCAACTGGCATATCAGCACGATGGAAATGGAATTGCGATATCAGGTTGGAAGTACTCGCTAGTATCTGCCGTCTTATCAGGAGCTCGTGTGCGTGTAGTCATTGGAACATCTTACAGTACAGAAGCTGATAATGTTCATGTGCACGGTGATCACGTGTTTGCTCAACTGCTGCAACACGTTAGTAAGGCATCCTGGGATAAGTTTCAAGATAATGTCTACTGGTGGTGGGTGATCGTATCAACCAATGGAGTGATGCAGATGACGAGGTACAACGTTGGCTCAAATTCACATCGTGGAACAAACAGCATGAAAACAAGCATCAAGTGGTACGTGCAGAGGTCCTGGTTCTTGTCAATGCCATCTTACTCTCACCTGGCCGATGGCAGCAAAGTACAGGGCAGCTTGAACAACCTAGTGAGCAGTGTACAAAATGGCCATGAAATTCGATGTGTGAGTGCTAAGAAGTATTCCTTTCCGCTCCAGAATGTCGCAATTAACAGCCAGGGTGTCAAGTTCGTTTCTGGGCAAAGCTTGGACCACATAAGTGTCACCTCGAGCAGCAATCTTATCCAGTTTCAGAGCAATGCTTATTGGTGGTTCATAGTAGTAACTACTCGGGGACTGCGCGACGCATCGCGCTGGACCGTTGGAGTTCACCAATCAAGAGGTCACACCCAGGACTCAGTGGCAAATGAGTGGTTTGCAGATGGTTGCTGGAAGGAGGTCTTCACCCACGATGCAAAAGGAACACGTATTTCTGGATCGCGCCAAGTACTGGTAGCAGGTTTCATGTCCGGTCATCGCGCTCGTTTCCAGATACCTCAATGGGATTACTACACAGCGGAAGCTGACAATCTGTCCGTCCGAAATGGCCATGTGACAGCCCAGGCGCTGAAACACGTCAGTAAGAAAGGATTGACCGGATTCCAGGATGACGCCTATTGGTACTGGTTGATGGTTTCCACCACAGGAACCGTCCGTGCAACGAGGTACAATGTGGGAGAGCACAAGCACCGTGGTGATTCTACAAGTAGGCTGACAGTGAAGTGGTTCGTTGACACCAGACCGTGGGATCAGGTCCTTTCAAACGACAAATCTGGAAAAGTCCTAGGTGGAAGTCGAAGTAGCCTAATACAGGCTGTCAGAGCTGGAACAGAAGTACGATGTGTTCAGGGAAATGAAAAGCAAGGCTACGTGTACAAGGCTCAAAACCTGGCCGTGTCCCCAGATGGAAGCCACGTGGCTGCCCAAGCTGTCAACCACGTCAGCATGCAGTCGGCACCAAATCCGAACGAGGTAATGATCCAACCCAAAGCCTATTGGTGGTTCACAATCGTTTCCACAACTGGGTTGCGAGAAATGTCGCGGTGGACCGTTGGCGAACACGTGGATCGCGGACACTCCACAGACAAAGTTGGTCAGAAATGGTTTGTCAACAACTAAAGAAAACTATTTACACAGTATTTACCGTTACGAAACTGCACTTCAATAAAACGAGTAGTCAGGGCCATGATGCAAAGGCACTTTTAGATCTAAAAACTGAACTGAAGGTGGTTTCCACCTTCCTTCATGAGCTTTATACATTGAGAGGCAAACGAATGAACCGTATAGTTAGAATGTACCACTATGTACTATGCACTTGATTGATTGATTTGTTTGATTTGTTTGGGGATACGAGTAATGGAATAAAACCTTTACGCAGATGAGCCCTAACTTCTTCTAAAGGAAATAACTTTGGTTTGCGACTGCCGTTTATAAGCATGTGTACATGCGAGAAATTCGTTTGGAGCTAAATAATTCAACGGTTCGTCTTAAGTTTCAGCATTTTTATTGTTCAGCTGTTTGACGGTACTTTTATTCTCCTCCGGTGAAAAACTATATTTAAGTTTGGCCGTTATAGCTATAAGCAGTTGTTTTGAAAACTGTCTGAGGGAGCAAATTCGATTTTGTTAAACAACGACGAGTCGCTAACTTCTAAAATTCTGTTTGACGGTAGGACAAGTTAATCGACTGATAAAAGCTAAGTGAAGATGCCAAAGGATATTTCTCCTAGGGCCCGGGTCAAACGCCGTACTTCACATGAGCCGAACTCAATTCAACCAATTAGGATCATGTGAAATTCGGCGTTTGACCCAATTAAGTTCGACTGATTTCATTTGGAGCGGCTGAGGCGTTCTTCACACCTGGTCAGCCGTGAACAACGCCTGAAGACCGATCGCCGAACGCCGATCTTCACGAGTCGAAGCAAACGCATAATCAAAGTCTGAAGGCATTTTGATTTTACCTTGAAAAAGCACTGACCAACAAGGCCGCTTTTAATTAATTGATTCGACCCAAATTGTCAATAGGTTCGGCTCCTTACCTTTTTCTTCGACCCACAAATAAGCTATTGCCCAATCCAGCATGTAACACAGCCAAAACGATTGCATAATGCCCTACATTTCTTCTGTCGTCAAACTAAAAACAAACCCCTCCATGAGGTCAGGTCTGAGAAAAATTCCCTCGGTTCGCTGAAGCAAGCACGATTCAAAACAATCTTCATTCTCTACTTGCTCAAGTCAAGTCATAGTAACGCTCGAATTATATTCACGTAAATACGATACACTTGTCAATCAACAGGACAGCAACGCACCAATCAAAAGCCCCGTTCGAATCAAGGGATTTGCTGGCAAGCGTTTCCTGTATTCCCCTCTCCGTTTGTTGCCCTTGCCCCAATTTCCACGTGGCCATGAAACGAGAAGCAGCTCACGTGCGCTCTATGGAAACGCTTGCTAAGTAGGTTTAAAGGTCATTTCCAGTCCGTACTGCGCAGTCTCGGGATTTGTTTACATTTCTGTTTTGAATTCGTTGATACGTTACACTTCGGTAACTGTGTACATGAAGTTTTTGAGTCCGCCATTACGGCTCGTTTTGTTTGGAAGTTCGCAATGAGCTGAAACGTTGGTTTGGAATATCGTCGACGTTCATTTACTCTTAATTATTGTTTTGCAAGGATATCGGTTGTTAATAATGAAGAAAAAGGTAAGTTTTTGCCCGTAATTTGCATTTTGGTTTGTTTACATTTGATCGTGTGAGGCGTGATAAACATTGCAGGCGGAGATTGCGCAGTACGGACTGGAAATGGCCTTTAAGCGTCAAAACGCCAGCCAGTGGTCAAAACGGCAGGGGTGTAGCTAGGAGGAGTTTTCAAAGGGGGGAGGGGGGGTGATCTGTGTCACACCCAGGGTACTCATCAGATTGTCATGTCGCCACCCGAATATTGTTAACTAAAAAGAAAACATTTCCCAAGAGCGGGGTGGGTGGAGTGTCACGGGGACCTTAGGACCCCAATAGCTACGCCATTGAACGGGACTTAAACCCGAGACTTACGGGTTTCAACTTCAACGCTCTAACCACGCGGCCACGCTACCATATCAAAAATAGAAAAAAGCAAACGTTCGCGGGTAGAACAGATTATGACAACTACATTTATTTGGAGTTGCAAAAACTGACACGAGTGTTACCGACAACTGCGTGCTGGCAGTGCTGCAATCTTTCTCCTGTAAGGATCGTACATCATCAACCGATTTTCAAAGGCGTCAATTACCAAAATAATACAACACTAAACAAAGACAAAGAATATCATCAACAACATTGAAAAAACATTGAAAAAACACAACAAGCCCAAAGCTTAAAGGGACATTGTCACAGTATTTTGGCGTCATTTTAAAATGCTGAAATATGTCCCTGTATCACTGGAGACCGAAAAACAATGGTGTAGTTTTGTTACCTAGGACTGTATAACTGCACTGAAACCGTTTATTGCCGCTATCACTTAGGATGGTAAGGACGAAAATGGATTGAAATTTGATAAAACTAGCCAGTTTTTTGAAATTCTAGAGCCATTCCTTGAAAATATCGCCAGACATTCAGGAGCATTTTGGGCACGACGTAAGGTACCAGGTAATGATTTCAGCAACGAATGAAGCTGAAAACAGCAAAGCCCCTGTGACAGTGCTCCTTTAAGGATTGTAAGTTCACATTCTCGTTTCCGCGGTATATTTCAGTTCTTGGTCGTACCGAACATGTGTTGGTGTTTCATCAGGTATATGGATTTTAAAACCGGTTGAGTGGCCCTGACTGAAGAATGGCTTATCTCCTAAACAGTAAATTATTAAAACAAAGGTAATCGAAAATATTATTGCATAATATGGGAAGCCTTGTTTACAATATTTGCTTCATTAGCATAAGAGTTTCAGTTTCAGATTGAATCACAGATTAAAATATCACTTCTGAAAATTGAAAGAACACGGCATGATTAGCTTTCGCTATGAATACCTTTTCTGTGATCTGGTTTTAAAAAGTGAAAATTTTACAAAGAATGTATGGGCTCATTGGCGCTTTTTCCCCCCAGAAAATTTGCAGTGTTTTAAAGCTAATATTGCCTTCAATATTTAAAAGAAAACAGCTGAAAATTTCACCGATTATTACTTTTCACAGGTTTAATACATAACTTGAGTCAAATTGTATCTAAGCAAAGTTGTATGCTAACGAGAAAAAATGTAAACAATGACGTCAGAATGAATCCAACTACACTATAGTAAGCACTCCCATTTTCCTCCTTAGCTAGTTTTAAAAACATCCCTGAACTCTACGGGGCACAATAGTGAAAACCCTCGTGTTCTGTTGGCAGTGAGATACTAGTACTATGTATTTCCAAGACCTATGCGAAAAATGAAAGGCAGACCAGAATATATTAATCCCGTCCCAACTCTCCTTTGCTGCGTATTACAGCGGTTTTGTGTTTGGTATTGATCGTAATCCTTTTGGATTCCCTCTGCGAAGTTCTGTGGCACTCAAAAATCGCGAGTCGTCTATGGTAGCAAAATAGACATGGGCATTGACGCAGCATCTCCTGCGCTTGACTTAAGGGGTCGGAGATGTAGTTTCACTGAGTTTTCATTGGTTTGTCATGCCTTATACCCTTGCTGTGGTTGGGCATCGTAACAACTTGGGCTTTTCTTGTCCCTTCATTTACTAACGCTCACACGTAATGCAATTACCAAAAAATAAGAACAACAAACAATGTCATAGATATTGAGTTCTGTACAGATCAGGCTTTCATAATACTACTTCTACTGGTCTTGATGGACCGACAACAGGCCACCTCTAGTTTTGCAGTAACAGAAAAGCTACAAATGAAGTTGCTGTAGCACCTGACGTGTCTATTGCGTTTCGCTTAGAAAATACTTGGTAAATCGTTCGCACCAACGTTTAAATATGTTAAAAAGCTGTTAAGTAGTGCTACGTTAGTTATAACGTTTCTTATGAGAGATCCGTGTAAAAGTTAACCTTCTAAAACTTAGTTTCAACTCCTTCCAAATGAAGGGATTTACTGCAAAGATGCTACTTCCTAGTCTATTTGCAGGGGCTGATCAAGGGGAGGGTGCGGGGGGTGCGTACCCCCCTGAGATAACCTGCCACTTTCTGCTTACGTCACCCATCAATTACGTCATTCCTTAGTGGTACACCCCCTCCTAAGAAAAATCCTGGGTCCGCCCCTGATTTGTTAGGACAAAGGCATGTCTATTAATGTCACTACCGAAGGCAACTGTACTATAAACGAACTTACACTGACCACATTAAAAAGTAATATAGCATATAACTAATTATTGTTTTACACAAATAGTAATTGTTCAAATGAGTAACTTGTCTTTAAGAATTTAAAGAGGCTTTACCGTGCGCCTTTACAGCTAATTAGCTGCGAGAAGACTAGATCTTCTCATTTAAAAGTTATTAGATAATCTGGATAGCACTGATTATCATAGAACACAACGAATATGCCGGGACTGCCAGGGTTATCCACGACGGTGTCGTAAGCATCCGTGGCGTCGCTTCCGGGCCTAGGAGGAGGTGTTATCATTCCCTGGCGTCCAGTCGTGTATTCACCCACAAGTACACGTGCAAGGTACATGTATCGGTTACCTGTTCCATCGGGCGGTGAATACGTTGGCTGCGTAGAATAGGAAGCATCCCGAGCAAAATAAACGCCATTTCCATACACAGTAGCTAAAATTAAAAACAACAACAACAACAGTGTAACAGAACTAATCAGGGCGTTGGGACGCACAGTCTATGAAAAGGTATAATCTGGTCATCAATTGGTACAATACTATGAATATAAATAAAAAATGACCGAATTATAGTGAACGCCCGAAGTTGAAAATTACGGCAAAAGATGCATTTTTCAAGGCTGTTAAATATATTCACAAAAATAACCTTTTTCTAGAAAACTGACCAGAATTGGGTAATTTACTTTTTTATTTAACATGATCTTAGAAATAGAAAATAGAAATTGGAAAGAAATAGAAATTGTCGCTAGCCACAGTAGAGAAATGATTGTAAGCTCTCAGTTCAACGAAGGAACGCCAAACATAGAAAGCACTGTTGAAACTGGTTGTTTATTTTGAACGTATATGTATATTAGAGGACTTTTTTTGGAGGATTCTGGAGTATTATACTTCACTTCAAAAACATACGTTGCTATAGAGGGTTTGCACGTTCCACGTGACATCCTAGCAACCACAACTACACCGCCATCTTGCAAGCCAGGTCAAAACAATACCAGGCAGCCATCGAAGGAGCACGAGTGCCGTCTTTGAGAGGCTACGTACCGCAACTCTCTCAGTCCTGAGAATCGAAAATTATACGACGAGAAGCTGACATTTACCGCAGAAATAGACCGCTATACTCAGTGAGTGCCGACTTTTTATTCACAATCCATGACTGAATGGCCGGGGATCGAGTTTCCCGACATTGTGAACTACTTGCTATTTTTAACAAGCAAGTTCACAAAGGAACAAGATAAAGCATACCAAAGTCTTCAAGCTTACCAATACTTCGTTGCTGGTTGGGTGAAAAGTATTTTCGTTGGAAAAGCTACCTCAGACACGACAATTTTGATCGGACAAACCCACCGCACATTGTTTAAAATTAGATTGTTTTGAAAGACAGTGACGAAAGATTGCTTGCTTCTTCGCTGTGTTTTTATTCTTAGGTTTCTTTATTTTATTTATTTTTTAATTTTTATCTTTGCACTCACTACATTTACCTTACAATATTTAAACTATTTACAGCTCCACACGCTGCTAACAATTATTTGCACTGATTACAATAAAATATTTTGCTGCGCTACAGTTTTGCTTATTTTTATGCAAATCGGTTTGTGACGTCAGCCCAGAAATAGACCCACGTCCCTTCTGACTTGGTCGTGAACCAAATAACGTGCAGTTTGTCGTAACTTTTTAATGCTATAAATAGTCCGCATTTTGCAAAAAGGAGAAACGAAAGGCGCAATGCGTTTCGAACTGGTGCAAAGGTTTATTTTAAAGAAAAAATATTTTGGGGTTAGGTGCACTTTAATGAAACACCTCTAAAGCCCTGGCTAGTGTTAGTTTGTAGTGGCTCGTCATCTGTGTTAGGAAATTCAATTTGAAGTGCTGTGGCCTTTAAAGGCGACCACCAGCTCACACAGCTTGGTTATGTACTGACTGTAGGAAACAAAACAGCTTAAACTCTACCCAAAGGGATACACAATACAGTCTTTTTTGCTTTTTGATATGATGTAAAATATTAAATTCCATCCAAATTAAAAGTTTAATTTATTTATTTACAGCTACTTTAAACACAAAGAAATAAAAACAGCAGTTAAACCTTAGACAGAAACCAAAAATTCACAGAATATAGCACCAATTCCTACTTAACTACAGTACACCTAGAAATCTCTGTTAAAAATACCATGTCCCCTAAGCCTCAGTGCCATGTTAAAGGTTCACTACTAACTGTACATCCAAATTGATCAACGACCAACAAATGCCTTTTTTTCACAGGGGAATTAGTACTAAACTGATGCAGCTACAGACTTGCAACAGTTTGTTAAGGCACAACAGACAACTGCGATCTTATCCACTAAACACGGTTCACCGTCATCTGACAACACTGTGTCAAAGAATTGTATATTTCTGATGTACAGCTCCAATAACCCGCTCTACATGAATCCTCACGTTGGCCAATGACCTTGATGTCTCAATGTCCAATGCTGACAACTGGGGTTTTTCTTTGGTGAAGCTTGGAATTTTGAAGCGTGCAGAATAGAGAACTACATTGCCCTCTATGTCAAAAGCTTTCTCAGCTAGGACAAGATCACCAGGTAGCAGATGCAAAATTCCACAGTGCTCAGTTATGAACTTACCTGACGCACGTTCTCCCCATCCCTAAATGACACAGTTCCTTGGGGTAATTCCAATCAGGAAGAGGACCATGTCTGGGCACGTGCAAGCAAGCATGAAGGTCGATCAATAAAAACTTCAAAGCAGGCAATGTCAGACTTAGTGCAGGATAATGAGCTCCAACAAGCCATTAGAACACTCACTGCTGTCAAGCCAGTATAAAATTTAATCCTGTCATCTTCAGCTTCAAACTTTGACTTTGAAAGGCCTGAATTTCCAGTCTCCTGCGATGGTTTGAAGTTCTCTAGTTCTTCTATGTCATGCATAGTAAGTCCAGTTTGAATAGTGATGGAACTGGGGTCGGGCTGGTAAGGTAAGCTTATGTCAGCATTCGTGAATATGTTTTCCTTTTGCTTTCACTTTCCACTCGATGATTTCGATTCCTACACTCGCATAATCCGTCACTTTGAACAATTACTGAACACATTTTCTTTCCTTGCTGTGCCTTTCCTTGAATCGTTCACTATCGATGGTTCAAACAAAAAACTTTCACCTTCATGAAAGTGAAGAGAACATACGTGTGGATACTTGATGTCCCCATTTTTAACAGCATCTCTTCTGATGTTTGCGATCCATCGATCGCGCCTATTCTCCCTATCGGAGCAACTGGAGCACCCAAAATGGCAGCAAATTCATATCTTCTCATCGCAGTGAAACTCTCTGTTTGATCGTCACCTGGCACGCAAGATGGCGGCATAGTTACGGTTGCTAAGGGGTCAAGTGATGCGTGCAAAACCTCTATTGGAGAAATAATGAATGAAGAGTTTTCGATAAGCCAAAACTGTTCAGGTGTAAAGATTTATCTGGAAAATGGGATTCACCACTCTAGAAACATTAAGGAAACTTGGCACCAACGCAGTGGGTCTGTATGTTGTACAGGAATATATTGTGCGCCGATCCCTTATAAGCGCTCAAGATAAAGGAAATGTTGAAATTAATGATAATATAAATATTAGAGAATCTGATCTTCATTGCTAACGAATTAAAATACGCTTAGATTAAGAATTCGATAAAACAGGTAATTTCCCAGTTTGCTGCGTCGACATTTTGAACCTTCACATGAAAGTGAACTTCCACAATGTGCGTGATTTAAGAAGTTTACAGTTGGAACTTACCATTTTTACCACAATAGCTGCGGTTGAAACCATACTTGTTAATGCTGGGGCAGCTGCCTTGGGCTGTACCGTGAAAAAGTATTTTTTCGTTGCTGCCTTTCTTTTGTTCCATCTGCTCCTTTCTTACCATGTACACACGGTACTGGGCAGGGTTCTGTACTCTCTCAATTTTAGTGATGCTGACATTGGAGGTCTTGCGGATTTCATCTTCTACCTTTTTGTACTCCTTTGAGTCACCGGCCGGGTCCAGTGGCACCAAATGAACCTCTTTCTCCTTGCCATTAGCGTCGTTTGGATGCACGCCCCATTCAGTGGGCAATGGAATACCTGTATAAAACAACTCGCAAAATCACTGTTCATATTGACATGCAAGGCAAGCAACTTTTCGCATATATATTGAGAGAATTTTGGGTGTTATATAAATATAACAATGTTCTAATTCCCATTTTAACAAAACAGTTTAACGAAGACAAATTTTTAAATTTATCTGGTTGAGTTATTTAACTTCACCGTATGTAGCTGTTGCGATCAAAATGGTCTGCTCTCTATCGTATGCATTGACAGTAGGACAAAAATAGATGAAATCAAATAAAGTAAAAGTATGAATCCAACGGTATGCCCTAGCGTTAGCATATGTATTACTGTATTTGATAGTTATAATATCTTTTACCTTTCCCTATCTCTTTTCGGACGACAGCCCTTTCTACTTCATCATCGAGGCAAATCTCTTTCATGTCCTTGAAGACAATCTTGCATCTAGCATCATCAATTAAAACTAAAACAGAGTTTTTTCCATCACCAAACGCCTTCTCTATTTGTAAATTGACGCTCGTGTCATACGGTTCCAGACTGCCATCATCTTCGTAATAGAACCACTGGGTACTTTTAGAGACAAGTTCCTCAACACCGCGAGCGTGCTCTTCCTCTATGTGTTGGTTGAGGATTTCATGAATTGTGGTGGCAACATCTAACACGTCTTCTGCGTCACCTGCAATACTTATGCGGCCAACCACCTCTTCTATATTTACAACGACGTCGTGTTTCCCTTCTAACTCCTTTATTTTCCGTTTTTGCTGTTTGGAGAGCTTGCTTATGGCATCACGTTCTATCACTTTCTGCTTACGCTGATCAGCTACATCCTTTTCAATTTCCTTGACGACTTTATCGATATCTTGCTTGTTGCCTGCAAAAATTTCTAAGTAGCTCTGTCCTTTCTCACCCAAAGTGTTCTTTGATGCGGTGGTATACGGATTTGCTGACCCACTTTTGCCAAATCCAAACCAGCCAGCAATCCTTGACATGAAGCCTGTTGCACTCACATCCGACGAGATGCATGCCTCCATTGCAGTTCGAAAGACCTGCAGCATATGTGGCTGATAAATTACAATTCGAATAAAGGCAATTGATGTTGGCTGCCCCTGAGCAAACTTGGAAATTGCAGCCAACATCCCTTCAGCAACTTCTCGTACGCCCTTTTGGATATTACCAGTTCCAACAGCTGGAAATGATATTGAAGTCATCCCGTTGGAGTCAGCTTTTCTCAGGCACTTGACAATGCAATCTCTAATGGCCGTCATGCTCATTCCATAATCTGGAACCATATGGTAAATTTTTCCTGCCTGCAGTTTTCCAGCCCCAGTAACTGCAATAGAACCTGGTGGCTGAGGCGCCAGTTTGAAGCATTCTGATTGAATACTTTCCCCCCCAGCAGTTAGAATTGCCTTTCCAGTACCACCGCCGAGGGCGACATCTAGCTTTTCATTGGACAAGGTCGCAATAGCGTCGGTGGCCTCTTTGGTTATGTCACCCCTTTCAACTTGAACAACGACACTTCCTATGGTGATTTCGGGCTTTTGGGGATCTAATTCTTCATCAACTCTGTCAAGAGTATCGTCGTCAGCTATAGAGTCATCTGCATCAGACCGTGTGGGAGTCATGCCGCGTGATCTACGACGCTTTTTGTTTCCACTTTCCGTTGGTGGTGATGGTGGTGGTCGTCCTGGTTGACTTCCTTTCTTAGTTTGAAGTTCCGTCTGAAAGGCTTGTACTGAGGCCAAATCTTTGTCGTACACAACTAAATGGACCTCCTCTAAGGTGCTGCCTGGATTATTCTTACTAAATGCCAAAATTTCATCAAAGGAAGCTGCAGCCACGCGATCGCGAGGATAACCAAGATTTCCAGTCCCAATCGCCGGGATGGCGATGCTCACAAGTTTTCGTTTCTGTGCTTCATTAAGGCACCTCTTTATAACTTGTCGCAATGCCTGCAAACAAGAGATTATAGCGCAACCCAAGCTTTATTTTTGAGTCATGTTCTTGTTTTGGTAAAAGTAAAGATAAGTCTGCATACGAGCCTAGTGGCCCATCAGGCCGGAGCTTACACTGCATAAAATGGTCTGTATAAGGAGCCTTCCTCAAGCCGTACACTCTCATTATCTATTGATATAAGGACGTGGTAGGACGTACACGGTCCGTTATAATGATCAGTACATTTCAGGCTATGCCAAAAAATATCAGGATCTTACACACTAGTATAAGGAAACCGAGCTATACTGTTCATTATACAGACCTAATACCCAAAGTTCAGTATACCTTTCCGCACACATTATGTATACAGTCTCCTTATACCTCCGTATACATGCCATTTCATGCAGTGTTATCCCGATTTCCTTATCATGAAGCGATCAGGAGTATTCCTACTCCTCCTGGATGACACCCTTCTGTAACAGACCCACTTAAACCCTAACCAGTGGATTATTTTCCTCTACCCAGCGGAAATTTAGTCTCCCCAGTACCCAGTGAATAAAAACGAGCGGACCCAGTGGGAAATTAGCCAACCTGATGAATTTTTCCCGAAAACCCAGTAAGGATAAAGATTCCACTGGGTCTGTTACAGATGGGTGTTGGATGGGACGCTAGTCTATCACAGGGTTGCCCCGACCCCCGCAGCATTTGCCGGTACCCATTTATACATCTAAGAGGTACTGTGAGAATAAAGTTTGTGTGGTATCCAAAAAATGCGTTTGAATTGCAAATTTCAAAACAATTCAAAGGATTCAATTACATTGTGTGTTGCATATATTGTTATTTATGGAGTTTTGGGGCTTATTTGTTGCCAATTGAGCAGGCTTTACGCCTGAAACAAACTAACTGTCAGAAAGGAACGGAACTCAATGAATAAGCTTGAGCTACCTGTGATTTAAGGTTTCAGATTCAACATATGAGCGATGAGTTAGCTCAGTTTATTGCTTGTCATGTTGGATGTCGCGTGTTAATAGATCAACGATTCGATCAATACCACGCTCATGGCAAAATCCAGTCAGTCGGAGAGGAGTGAAAGTCGCGCTTCATGTGCCTGACTGGAAGACCTTACTTAAAATTGACCGGGACCAGACTACACACACAAAGGTCATTTTGCACTTAATTTTATTTCAAAAGAAAGAAAGAAAATATTTTATTCCAAACATTGGGAATCGAACCCGGGAAAATTCGACTCAGGATACACTCACTTACCACTATTAATGCGAACTTGGCGCTAGCTGCCAGAAACCCATTTTTTTTTCAATATTTATATTGCAAGAAAAATTGTATATAGTACATTTATGTTATTTGCCGGCTGGGAGGTCCGTATGGTAAAAAACTGTGACCAAGGTTTTGAAAATGCTGCCCGAGGCCGCAGGCCGAGGGCAGCAGTTTCAAGTCCGAAACTGGAGTCTGAAAACCGGCAACTTGCAGTGAATTACAACTGGCATGAAAATCAGTGCGAACAAACAAACAACGATCGGCAAACGGCCGTGAACTAAAACTTGATTCTGTAATAAATAAAATGAATACTCGCCTTTAATTCCACTGCTAATTTTTTTTTCATTTACAAAGGTTGGGAAGCAACAACATCGGTTTTTTTGTGAGCAAAACTCGTCTCGCCGCAAGATTTTCGCATCAATTGCCGTGAGCGGGAAAAAAATCCGGCCCGTGGGCCGTATCGTAAAAAGCTGGACCGGTCACGTGTGCGTGATTAGCCAATCAAATTCGAGGATTTAGGAGTCCGGCCCGCTCAGATGCTTGGAAAAAAATAAATTACTGATGTTAGTAATTTTGAGCAGGAGGTCGGCCCACAAATTTAACACGGGTTCGAATCCCGTTGAAGCCCTGAATTTTTTCAGGCTTCTTTATATATTTAATTCACTGCGATGATCAGTTCTCACTTTCATCTACATCCACAGTTCACATTTCAATTATTTCATAGCTTTACGTCATTTCACTCCTCATGGAAAAATATGAACTCAATAAATTGGCGTAACTTCTGATGCGTGGCTTCATAGCTCAGTTGGTAGAGCATTGCACCGAGATCGCAGAGGTCACGGGTTCGAATCCCGTTGAAGCCTTGAATTTTCTCAGGCTTCTTTACTCCTATTGTTTAAATTGGAAATTCACTGGGATGATCAGTTCCCACTTTCATATATTACTATTATTATAATAATTTGAAAGAACACTTTAAAAAGGAATCAAAGAAGGAACCAGACAGTAACCGAAGCTAAGAAAGAGAGAGAAAAATACGCTGCAGTGATCGATAAAATCATTGGCCTCCATTTAGATTACAAATGCCCCAGATATTCTGTACCTGCTCTCCACTCTGTTGGTTCCATCCAGCACACGAGGTGTGGAAGACATGCTTACACTTCAAATTTGCTCCGCTTGTAACCACAATGTCTCCAGTGTTCACTTTACCAATCGCCCGACATTCTTGCTGTAGCATGGGACCAGCAGCATCACTCAAGCCTTTGGCACTCGCGTTTTTGCTAAGATCAAGGTCAGATGACGTCGAATTTACGATCACATCAACCTGGAATTCCACCAAATACTCTGTTTAATGTATAGCAATGGATAATCACTGCACAAGATCGTAACTTAACTGCTGCAAACGTTTTCATTGTACATGTACTTTGAAACATATCTTTGTTAGCAGCTTGTGTTATAATACCCTTTAAAGGCTACTAAGGGCACAAACATTAGCTTTCCTTCTGATCGTTTTGTATACATTTTACTACTGATATTGCTGATATTGATGTTGCACCATTTTTTAAGCATGTGTCCTGTAATTTAATCATGAATTTCGTCACATTGTCAAAAAGCGTGGGGTCCGCCGTTTTTTGGCAATGCGACGAAGAAATTTATGATTAAATTACAGGACACACGTTTAAAACATGGCATCGATTTACTTATTACCAACAACAAAACGAAGCCAAACGGATTGAACGCGTAGACTCGCCTTGAAGTCGCTAAGTAAATGTGCGTTCTTTAAGCGAAAACGATTTCGAAATTTATCGCATTCATAATCTTCAAACTACTTGAAAACGAATTTGATAATTTTGCCTTTTAAGAATTCCTGTTTGGATGCAATTTGTAAACAAATTTTTAACCAAGTGTATGTCCTTTTCTGACACTAGCATTAGCCTATGAGCGCGCGAGAATTTCTGCAGTTATGGTAAAATACCTTGTTTATATTATCTAAATAAAGCACAGAAAAGAGCGTGTGTGCGTGTTGGCACGAACATGAATGACCACAATTGTTTGTTTAGAATGCTTCCCTTTATAACTTGCTTCTTATCTATACTCCATGAGAGGGAAGTTGACATTTTAAATATCTTGCAATGCCAAGTTATGTGATCAGATCATCCAGTCAGTAGTAGTGCAAAGAATAGAACTATCATGACAATATAAATATATGCAAAACTATGCTATACTGATAAACACGATACTACTTGCCTTCTCTTGAGACATATCACCAGCTACAAGAACCAACTTTAAGCCTTCCAGTGTCTTAATAGCATTGGGAATATCGTCAGAAGCTGATACCGAGGGTACACTGGGCATTGGCTTGCTTCTCCCTTTCTCTTTCCTGGCTTTGTTCTTCCCTTTTATATCTGAAGACCTCTCATAGTTGGGATCTTGAAGAAATCTGGAATCCATCTCCTTTACAAAGGCTTTTACCACAGCATCGTCAATGCTGGTGAATTGAATCTCAGATAAACGACAACCCGGATGTTCTTTAGAAAATGCCAATGCAGAGTCGACCATAATTTGGGCGCACAACTCATGCGGAAATTCGTACATGCCCGTACCAATGGCCGGAATTGCGATCGATTTAAAGCCTTTCGCAGCTTCCAAGGCATTTGTTACTGTATAACGTAGAAGCTTCTCCTCCCTCGGAGACTTGCCCATTGATTTTTCCCACATTGCTTCCTTTCTCCACTGTGGTCCCACAGCATGAATGACTTTCTTGAACGGCAATTTTCCTGCAGAGGTGACAACTACTTGCCCTTCAAGAACAGGTCCTCGGTCGATGATATATTGGCCACATTCATCCTTGATTACTTCTCCCGCAGCCTCAGCAATGGCTTTGGAGACGCCACCCACATGATGGAGATTGGAATTTGCTGCGTTCACAATTACGTCCACATCCCGATCACAGATGTTGTCCTTATAAACCAAAATGTTTTTCCCTTCTGGGGTAAGGAAATTACACAGACTCTCTTTCTTCTCTTTACTTGCTTCTTCTTCCTCTTCTCCTAGTTTCTTTGATGCAGCATCTTTTGTAGGGACAAAGTGTTCTATTACACATTTATTCTCATTCTCCAGCAGACTCAGCAATTTCTTTCCCTTGCTTCGATCCAGTACTTTGCGCATGCCTGGTTTGTTAAGTAAAACCTTCCGCCTTTCAACTTTGGAAGCTAGATCGTGAATCAAATTGGTACCTTTGTCAACTCCATCAGTTGTTCCAGAGACGACCAAATCCTCATTATCTTCACCCGCCATCCCCTTAATACGTGTGAAGTGGTCTTTTAGTCCATCTTCTATTTGCCGAAGTTCCTGTTCTCGGTACTTTGCAAGAAAACGCCTGCAACCTCTGGGGAGTACCACCACGTTATTGACAATCGTGTTTTCTTTTAAGAAGCGCTTCACAGCTCCCAGGGCGAACGAAACCTCCTCCTTTGGTCCTACTAGCCACACTTTCTTGTTGTTTCTGTCGAAAGAGAGGATCAGAATGCGCTTTTCAGTCAGTTCGTATCTTAACTGGTGCCATTTTTCACTTTTGTCCAGCTGAACTTGATCCTCATCTAAGGTAAGGCATTCTTCAACGACCAACGTCTTTAACAACTCGCAAGCCTTTTCAGCAACTTCAGCTTTCATTCCCATGACCATTACACTTTCCTTGTTCTTTTCATTGAAAGCCAAGGTAGCTTGTAAATTATTGGCTGTGAATTGGCCCTTCATGAATGCTTGGCAGGCTTTACTCCTAAGCATTTCGATGGCATTCTGGGACATTTCAAGGCGTAATTCCTTCACGTTAGCAAGTGCTTCCCATACCTCAGCAGATACCTTATGAATAGAATCAGAAGGAGCGCGCACTTCAACCTTCCCCGCTTCCAGGAGTATGGTAACTTGCGTTTCTTCGTGTTGAGTTTCCAATTCCTTCCCAAGGTCTAAATCTGCTAAGAATTTCAGTCGCATTCTGGGAATGTTCTCCATAAGAGTTGTTGTTTTAGATGCCTCAACTTTCATTTTTCTCTCGATCTTTGTGTTCAATTCCTGTAATTCTTTCTCCTGGCCCTTCACATCTTGCCTCTTTCCAGTAAGGCAAATTACATGCTGTTGTGTTAAACATTGAACCTTCACTTTTTCCTTTACGGCACTGCCATTTTTCATGAAGCTATGCACAACAGCTTGAAATATCTCTGGTTGGATATGTGTAGTGGTTGTGACCCAATCATCCATAAAAGAGCTGACGGCCTCGCATGCGGTGTCAAATCGATTCCTATCAGCTGAAGCTTTATCCGTAGGCGTGACAGTGACGCTGCTTGCACCTTCTTGCCAGTTGATCTTTACGTCATGTGTATTTTGGATCTGCGTGACGTCGGACATGCAGCGTTCAAAAATAAAAGACATTACTTGTGCTTTTGCGGGGATAATCTTTGTCAGTTCAACTTCATGTTCATCCGTCTGAGGAACCGGCTTTCCAAGGAATGGATTGTGGGATTTAACTTCCAACTGCGCACCGTTAAAGGAGTGACTCTTCGACAGAACTTTGGTCAAAACTGTCAAAGAAGAGTTACCTTCTGGTTAATTGTTGTGATGATGGCCGGGATGCCAACGAAATATAAAATTTACATTTAATTCGAATTTCTATTAGGAGGAATTTCTTTCAAGTTTTCAAGCTAATACGGCAGCATCAACACGCCATAAGGTACACCGACGATATGTTAAGTTAAAGTTATTCCTCCTTTTCAGGTTACCTGCAGGAAGCTTACGAGGGACATCTGAAGGGACGTAATCACGGAGATTTTTCTTCTTTTTATTAAGACAGCACTAAAACTATGACGACGTAGTTTCCCATCAAACACGAATTATAAGCTTCGAGCATCAAGAGGAATATATAAAAAAAATTGATGAAGACGGGGTGGTGGGTTGGGGGTGGGGGAGGAGGAGGACGTCGTTATAAGTTTGTAGCTCAGTGTCTTCCCAAACCGCAATGGCCAAAGTTGCAAAAGTCAGCCTAACATTTTCAATAGAGGGGGTAAGTTTCTAAAGAAACTGTGGTGCTGCGTCGGTGGGAAGTATAACAATATAATTTGGTTTTATCAACTGGGTTGATAATGTGAATTGGCCACCGTAAAGAGATTCAAGAGCTGACGTTTCGAGCGTTAGCCCTTCGTCGGAGCGAATCAAGGAATTGTGCGTCGTGTGTTTTTATATACAGAAAGATGGGGCTTCGCTATTGGCTGGTGCCTGGTAACGTGAAAACTTCGGAATAAATTAGTTGAATGAAAAGCGTTCGTTGATACCGTGAGGATTAAGAGTGCCGATTTGAAAAATAGATTTTTGTTCTAGAGTTTTACGGCTTTCCGTGTTTCCTTGGTGAAGGGAAAGGCCGCAGACTGCCATATGTTGCTTAGAATGATTTGGGAGATTGAAGTGTCTCGCGACCGGTTTCGATGCATTTTTGTCGTCTTTCTCTACGTCACGAAGGTGTTCCCGGAATCGGTCGCCAAGTCGCCAAACTAGTGATCAACTCGGAACTTTTAAATGCGCTCGCGCACGATGCAAAACATGCCCTTTCATTCACAACGTTGACAAAATATCGGGACCCAAGCGATCTATCAAAATCACTGATCATTTCACCTGTACCTCAGCCAATGCCATCTACTGTATAAGTTGCACTCTTTGCAAAAGGTTATACATCGGCGAAACAGGGAGACGACTTGGCGACCGATTCCGAGAACACCTTCGTGACGTAGAGAAAGACGACAAAAATGAAAAGATTAAAAATTAAAGATTAAAGAACGCTTTTCA
>OX393568.1:20261620-20296624 GCA_947652115.1 Blastomussa wellsi | reverse complement strand
CTTCCCTGACACACAGGAAGGAAGGCAAGTTCTAAAATTGCTGCGAAAAGCTTTTGATGCTCGCCTGGTCTTTACCGTTTCAAAGTCTGCCTCAGACGGAGCTGACCATGTGGCGTTAAATGGCGTTGAACTGAAGACCTCTACAAAAAGCGATTCAAGGTAAATCATCATTAGCACTTGGTTTAATCAAGGCTATTTTCGCTGTTCTCATTGTATCTTGCTTGGTGAACGCTGTCGCGTGATGCGGATCGAGTGAACCAAGCTCGAGCCCTTATTATGCTCGAATATTTGGCCTCTCAGAAGGGGTAAAAATCGTATCTTCTGTAAAAGCCACATGCTAAGCAGTGAGGAACTAAAATAGTGAACCGAAACCTCAAACACTGTTGTATTGTTCTGACTGACCTTTCGTTCAGATGAATTCGAATTTGTGTGCGTACCACACATTTAAGCCCCGGATTTGTGAACGAAACGATGGTTAAACATCAAAATGTATGAAAAAAGGCATGTAAAAATGTGATCATCACTAATTCCAAAAAAATAAAGCCTTTTAAGCCAAATTGGCTCAGATTTGCCGGCGCTTGACTCCCGTTTCTGTAGCATCAAGCGGCTAGGTGTATTTGTACTCCCCCTGGATGGGATATTTGTCCTTCGCAGGTTACTCCACTGCATTCTGTCAGGTTACCTCAACAATTTGGTTGTCATTTATACACCTGGGAGGAGAGAAGCACCTTTAGAGTAAAGTGTCTTGGTCTTGTCCGAGAACACAACATGCGTGCTCCGGCTGGGGCTAGAACCCGGGCCGTTCGAACCGGAGTCCAGCGCACTAACCATTAGACCATCACGCCTCCCACTAATAACAAGCACGAACGATATAGTTTGCATAAATCGTATTAGAATTAGAATTAACAGCATGTTTATTGTTAGCATTTTTGGAACTATTTGTTCAGCACAACACTCGATTATTTTGCCTCGCCAGCGCTATTATGCTCAAAGTTATGCCAGAACCATGTGGCTATCCCTAGTTGTGCAACACTCGGTCCATGAAGACATCTACATGCCTAACGTTTTATCTTGCAGAAACGGCTACCCAGACCGTGGATATTTGTCAAGATTAAGAAAGCAACTAGCTGCAAAAGGAATTCAATAAGAAAGTTCTATGCTACACTTCACTATATCAGTTTACATGTAACATGAATCAGCGTTGCTCTTTAAGGCACAATTTAGTTTTAGTATGGATTGTTCACAATCCTTCATTTTTAATTTGTCCACATTGCACCTTACCTCCAAACAAGAGTATGAGAGCATGATGGGGAGGGGATTTTTCCGGGAGGGGAGGGGGAGGGGGGGCTGGGTCTATCTTGTTATATAAAAGCATCCAATCCAGTAGTTAGTAGTGATTGTTTCATGATATAGAAACCAGTTTACACCCTGGCACCGAAGAGCCGCGTGGTTGCTTTGGTTATTTTTAAGAATGCAACTGCCTTTCCCTTCTTTGTTGCAATAATTCTTAAGTTAGTAGTTGTGGCGTAATAGGACTTCGATTTGATAGTCAATACTAGCTCATAAAACTGTCGTGCGGGTGGGTGAGACGGGTGCGTCCGCATCCCCCCTTCCCCCTACAACGACTGTGATAGATTCCTTGTTAAACGTCCGTATAAGGCCACACCCAGGTTGTGCTTTTCCTCTGTCAAATTTTCATTTTCATTTTTTTGATTTCAGAATTTTATGACGTCACATGTAGGTGAATGGACTACCTAAACCTCTGTTTTTCCTTTTTTTGGAGTAAACATGAAAGTAAAATGAACCTATATTACATCATTACACCAAATGCAAATGATTGAACTCCTTACATATACATACAGTAAATGACAGACACTACGCGAAGGGAAAACTCACAATAACTCACTCAGAACTTCAAATGGGATTCAAATTTTTTATGCATTTTATTTGTCTACTATTTCAAAACCCACTCTACTCTGCAAGACAATATGATTGAAAAACAACAGGATGCAAGACTGCTCATCTTGGTGTCACTTGGATTTCACCACAGCAGTACTTTCACAGGGTGTTTCTATGGTGCTGCGGGTGCTGGTGTTTCTGTTATGAAAAATTAAACAGAAACATGATTGCCTTAAAGCGAGCTGATCAGCTGAAACATTAAATGTTGACTTTGTTTTGTCATTTCAGTGAGCGTTCAATATCTTTCCATCTCTTGAATTTACACAAATGGTTAATTAACAGATGGCATAACTTATAATCGATCAAGTACGATAATTCGGCCGAAGTCGCGCAAACCGAAAAGCTGCAAAAGGCGCTTCGTTGACAATTTGTGGAATAATAAAACAATCCTGCTCAATCTTGCGGAATATCGTCTGATTTTAACCAACCCGGCCTACGGCATCCTAGGCTAAGTATCAGGCGATATTCCGGGTGATTTTGCAGGATAACTATTAACTATTCCCCAATTGATTGTTGTGATATATATTTTAAGTACAATATTCTTGAAGGATAATAATGCTCATTTCTTCTGGTGCCAAATTATTTTTGTAAATAACATTGCAATGATCATCTTTAGAAGGACGAAATTTACGAATAAGGAATTCTTTTGGTAGAGATTATTTGACACTAGAGGAAAACAGCAGAAATACTAAACTTTAGCGAAGGGTTCGAACGTTGCAAACCATGCTTGGATTTGTGACTACGGTCGTTGACATTGACAATCCTACGATCGCACCAGAAAGAAACTTGAATCATGGCAAGCCGGCAATAACTAATGCTCACCGCCGAGGCAGTATAAGAGCCTGTTTACATAAAGCTGTTAAAGACAGATGATAACGCCAGCTTTAAGGTGGCATTACACTCAAAGCAAAGTTCTCTTTTCATGCTGTGTGGAGTAGCACGGTATGGAGGGAGCCCTCCTACCATAACATTCTTCTGATCTAAACAAACTTTAGCACTTTTAACATTCTTTCGAATATCCTTTTTAATTAATTACTTCATGCGCATTTCTCGCGTTATTTAATGTTTTACGCTTCATTTCATCAATCATTTTTAACCGTCAAAGAGGCTAAATCAGTAGAGGTAGTGCCTACAGCACCGGGAACAGTAAAAGCAGAGGTATGTACCAGAGAGGTAATAGAGAGGTTTAGCAACTAGGACGGCAACGGGCAACGAGAACGCCACAAAACAATAGGTTAAATGAGCAAAAACAATCGCTCTGGACGTGCGTTTTATAGTTTTGTACATTTCTGTGCCTTTATCTGCAAAACAACAACGTGAAACGATCAAATTTTATGTTTTCTCGAGAACGTGAGCGCATGGCGGCAAAGTTTTCTTTCTGTTTCCTTACTTTAACGCCGTTCATAGTAATTTAGTTCCTGGACAGTTCGTCAGCATTTTCCAAGTTAAACAATAAATGCGAAAGCGTCACAGAAACGAGAAGTTATATTTTGAAATGACGTTTTCGTTGCCGTCGCCGTCGTCGTTGCTAAAACTCCCTAATGGTTACCCGAAGTGGATGTCCAAAGCTTACATTTACCAGCGAACGCTTTTTTAATTATATTCTATAATGATGAATCTAGACTTGCTCCAAGTCGCTCGTTTGATTCGCTTCGCGGAGGGCGCAGGAGATATGGAGGGCGAGCGCTGGCTAGGAAATCAAAATGGCGGCGCGGATAAAACTAAGTTCCAAAGGAAGCTGAGACAATGTACTTTTTGTCTCTAGTGAGTTTTGCTCCGAGCCATTCGTGCGTTGCGCGATGATCTCGCGCTTGATTTCCAAGAGATTTTGTCTTATCGCGCGCGATTTCAAAACGATCTTTTTCAAATAACTCTACTGTGTCTATCGATACAAAGAAAAAATGAGCGACTTGGGGCAAGTCTATGATGAATCCTGCTATCGGATCTTCGATATTTTTAAACATTTATACGTTAAAAAATTTTCTTACCAATACAATCTGGCCATGGCATTTTGCGTGCAAAATTCTGGCCAGGAAAGTCCCAAAATTTCCACTTTCCCTTCTCACACTGGTAAACCTTAGGAGGCTTGAACTCAAACTGAAAACCTGGTTTGCACTGCACGGAACACGCAGGGCCTCCTACGATGTGATGACAGCTTAATGCACCATTTTTAGGTGGTGGGAACATTAGGCAAAGATGACGGGTGGCTTCAAAATATAATTGGATAAAAACATAGAATATATAAAAAATAATAAACATTAATTGTTAAAACCTGGATCATCAAATAATTTAATTCAAGGGTTTTCATTGGCTTAGCCATCATGGTATACCATGATCTAGATCATGGATCTAGTATGATAAGCGTCCTTGTCCGGGTCAACTCAAAATCGTAAATGCACTTAAAGGTACAAAAAGTAGTCAAGTTTTGATAAAATTACTATGTGGTGATATCATTGTGATACTATCAGGAGCTTTAGACTTCAACTTGAAAAAGCCAGGCTGACTGAAGTTCTGTCCTTGTGATTTGGAAAAATTGGTGAACATCTAAAATCCCAGAAAGGTGACTTTTTCCGAGGGATACCACGGTATTTTTAATTAACACTTAGTTAATAATTAATGAATCAATTAATAGTGGGAGGCTAAGTGGCCTAATGGTTAGTGCGCTGGACTCCGGATCGGACGGTTCAAGCTTCTAGCCGGGGCACTGCGTTGTGTTCTTGGGCAAGACACTTTACTGCCTCTCTTCACCCAGGTGTATAAATGGGTACCGGCGAATTTACTGCTGGGGGATAACCCTGCGATGGACTAGCATCCCATCCAGGGGGGGGGGGGGTAGAAATACTCTCTGTTGCTTCATGCTACAGAAACCGGGATAAGCTCCGGCCGGTTGGTCCACTAGGCCCGACTGCAGACTTACCTTTAATACAGAAAAAGCCAAAAGATAGGTACAAGGATAAAATAAAAAAAAAAGGTTCAAGCATCGAGCCTAGTGGCCCATACTGCCGGTACTTATCCCGGTTTCGGTAGCATTAAGCGGCTAGGAATATTTATACTCCCCCCTGGATGGGATGCTAGTCCATCACAGGGTTACCGCCTAGCAGTATTTCGAGGGTACCCATTTATACACCTGAGTGGAGGAGGCACTGTGAGAGAAAAGTGTCGCAGTGTCCCGGCCGAAGCTTGAACCCGGATCGTCCGATCCAGAGTTCAGTAGCCATTAGGCCACCACGTGCACGCCTCCCCAAGGATAAAATATAGGGATATAATATTTAGAAAAGTCAACGCCCGTTGTAGAAAGTTGTAGAAAAATCGATGCATTTCCACTTACGCATCACTGCTGCACTTTTAACCTGGAATTAAGAGACAAGTTAACGTTATTTTGTTTTATATAATAAACTTTACTTCATGATCAATAATAATGAATTGCAGGGTATTTAAAAAGGTACACCGACTATATTGAACACTTTTTCTTCTTCACTTACGGGAAACTCGATCAAAAAATGTGCTTCTAAAACTCCCGCTAGAAATCATTGCAAAATTACAGTTTACCTGAGCAACATTATTAAAGGAGGCGACAAACACAATTGCCAGGAAGATCCAACACTTCATGGTGAGGCAAGGACTGCATCTTAAATAAAAATCCACAATCAGTGGTATCTTTTTAAACACCCGTGTTTTTCTTGTTATCGTAGGAGCATATATTTTGACGATTTCGCCTTTTGACTTTTGCATGTTAATCATTATGACTTTTGAAAGTAAAGAATGATCATCACATTTGGAGCATTGGAGTATATATATATAAAATAATTCCTATTTGGACCGCAGAAAAACAGAACAGCCATTAAATGTGATGGTTATCGGATCGGTATTCCAATATTGAGTGTTGGGGAAAATAAAACCCGACCTCAGTGTATCAGGAACTAAACTAAAATGACGACATTTTGGAATTTTCCTACTTACCAGTCTTTGATGCTGAAAGTACGAGTACGTTGTTGCTCTGACTTGCTCTAATAGCAGACTCGTACCCAGTCGCTATTTATGGGTTCAGGGAATGAGAGAGCATTGGACACTAGGGAAAACTGAGGCGCGCGGGGTGTCATGGGAAGGGTCGAAGGAAAAATAGCGACTGGCAGATTTCGTACGATACAGCTGTGCAAGTTGTTGTGCAGCCGTGCAGAAGGATTTTGAGCGATTGGGAGATAGTTTTGGCAATCTCTTAGCGTAAATCATTTGCCGACTGTCCAACAAAGCTTGTGTGTTGATTTCATGGCTCAAAGTGGCTTCGATCTTTTTTTTAATTTTTTTATCGCATCCGGCATTCTGGACACGGGACTGTTCTCGAGTAAATTAACTCCTGGAAGCTAACAGGCAGGCTAGTAGCGGTTCATTTGGTGAATAATGGAATAATATCAGGTAAGAATAATATAATCATGGCCCTGAATCCTTCTGGTAATTTTGTGGCATCTTGTCAACAGCACAGAATGGCTTTTTCACCTTTTAGTTTTGGTTCGTTTCTCTGCGGCAAGGTGCATGGCTTAGAGTGTTTTATCAGCGAAAACACATCACTATAAGCTCCTCAACACGCTGTGTAGTGTCTTGCTTCTGTTTATTTTGATGTAGTTTTTGAGGTGTTGCAGCTGGTTTTGGCCTGAATATCCATATTTAATACAACGTCAAGTTGTAATTTCTAGGCCGATTGAATTCTAAGGGAAAGATAATTAACAAATAAACAAAGTAATACTATTTTTAATCCACTGTTAAGGACGTGATTTTCCAGCAGCTTACGTGTATTATTTACTGACAAACCTATCGGGTGTGTGAAGAATTCTAGAACTTTAAGACATTATTAATGGCGTTGCAAAACAATGTTTTAATAATTAGGCAAATATTGCTGAAGGTGTTTTGGTGTCCACTCCAGAATGGGATTGCAAAGTGCAGCTAAAGATGATCTGGTATAGGATAAAAGATTTAGAGTCCATTACACCAAGTACAAAAGTACTCAGAATAGTCCCCTTATTATTACAACAGCAAGAAAATTTCATTTCTGTCAATAAGTATAAATATTTATTTGAGTTACAAAGCTGTTCTTTAACTTTATTGAATAATTTTTATTTTCCTGATCATTTGTCTTCTAGATTCCATTCTTAGCTCCAACAAGAGTGGGATGACTTTCCAAGATTTCAACAGCCCTCATTAATATTAATTGAAAGATTACTTTACACCCACCTCAGCAGTAAAGGGCAGTGTACTAGGACTTCAAGTCCTATTACTGCCCAACAGCTATGCCATACTAACACATGGCGTTAAATGCAGGAATGGCTCCAGGACACTTACATTTTTTTAGACTTTGATTTTTTCGTCTAATAAAGAGAAAAAACAAAGTCAATTATAAAAGCACAGAGGTGGAATCGATCCTGGGTCACCCAGAACACAAGCTATTCCTACTAACCACTACACTACCGAGGCCCGGCTGCCAAACACCGAAAATTTTAAGATTTTATCGTGTTACCCTTACCATTCTTGAGAGCTAACCGCATAACCGCAGTGCTTAGTAGGCTAACCGGAATGCAAAAGTAGGCTAACCGGATTGCTTAATAGGCTAACCGCAGTGCTCAGTAGGCTAACCGGATTGCTTAGTAGGCTAACCGCAGTGTTATAATAGGCTAACCAGGGTGATTTTGTAGTCTAATTTAGCTAACCAAACTCGTTCCCAGTGCATTCCGAGCACGGAGCCATTCCTGCAATTAATGGCTACTCATACTAACGAGGCCTAACAAGGCAGAAACAGCTGTCCATGGCTGCCACTGCCCGGGTGATATGGCTGTGTGCATGCACGAGGTACTGGACAGATGAGGGTTGGTGTTCGAGTGCATCACTTGCTCTCTTTATGTTTTTTGTATCTTATGCCCAGCTGTAGTTAATAGTGGCAATGAAAATAAAGAGAAAAGTAGAGCTGATCTCTGACCATCTCTGACCAGAGATGGTCAGCCAATGCTTGCTCCAAAAGTGTTAGGTTTATTTAGAACTCAAAATGTTTTTTTTTTTAATAAATATAAGCATGAAAACAATATAAAAATTCACATCAGACTGTCACATAAATCAGTCACACTGTCAATCATTAGTAGAAGTATTCCATTTGACTATCATTTCTGGAATAAAATTTATTTAAATGGTACCATTGCTACATCATTCTGCAGTGGCAACCATAGGCAATAGATTGTTTAAGCCTGAGTTCTTTGGTTCCTGATTTTTGCAATTGAAACAGCTGACACCAATATGCTACTCCTTGTGACATGTTATCAATGGCTAAGGGCACCAACCATCAACAGGATGCATACCTTACCCCATGTTATGTACCACACAAAACAGGGATTGGACAATGGTTGACCAAAATGTGCTGATTTGCAATGGTAGTTGGACTGAGTGGAGTACAATTCAGGGAGTAATTGGATGAGTGATTTCAAATCAGCCGTGTGTAGCACAAGGCTGATTTGAAATTATGAGTATGATTACCCCTGAATTGTACGACAAAGTCCTATAATTTACCAGCTAATCGTATCAATAACAAATTTGAAGTTAGAAAGTCTGAGAACGTTCTTTGGGGGGGAAAGTGATGGTATGTTCAATCAGTGACCGACAGTTGGAAAAAAACAAGAAACAAGTGTATGTCCAAATGGTGTAAGGTGCCCAATTATCAGGCATGGATCTAGGATAAATGGTGACCGATTATTACAAAACCCCTAGGGGAGCCCGGGGGCATGCTCACCTGGGAAATTTTTTCTATTTTTCTAAAACCCCCTTTGCTGGATTCCTGAGTCATTCATTTATGATATTTGCTAGCTCCATTCTCCTTGGATGAAGCCTTGCAGTTTACTTCTATTCAAAAATATATTTTGATTATGAAAATTCTGACCGCTTTCCGTAAAGCGGTGTAAACTGGTATGGATCCGTGCCTGCAAATGGATACCTACATAATTGCACACTGATTACATGACATATGCGTGCGCAGAAACAATAAAAATCAATATTTTCATTTCAGATACGATTAGTAAATGAAATCCCAACTGTGGTCAGACAGAATGTCTGGACAGTATTTTTGCCTTCCAATGTTTTCTACTGAGCAGTACTGCAATATGACATCCAACTTCACCAACTTTAGTTTCTTCTGATGAAATTGGTAACATAGCAGGACACGCCCTTTTATAGGAACAATATTGGCAGCCCTGCAAAATGCTTGTTGTGGATATTAATGTGACATAAATGGCCAAGAGACAATACAATAACTGTTAATGCTATGGAAGATGAGTTGCAAAATTTAATGACATTTGAACAAATTCCAAAAGAACATACACTCTCAATAAGTGAAATAAAATACGCATAACCTCCCTTCAGAAGTAAACATTTCTTGAAGAATGCAAAAAAAATTCCCAAAATCAAAACAGAAGAGCTCTGTAGAGGTCATCTTAAGCAGTGTTCCATTCAATTCCACAACATTCAATGCTTGTTTCACCGCTGTCCTAGATGTAAAAAGGAGATGCAAAGAGTATATTGACGAAATAAACGGATTTAATCGTACTACTGTTACGGATTATTATTTGCTGTTTATTTGACATGTACATATCAACTATCAGTTTAAACAACGATGGTGGGTATAGTATCCTTGTAGCACAGCAAAAAAAGTTATTTCATACCAGATGTTAAACTTGTTACACTGATTAATTAGTATTTTAATCAAATACAATTAACACTCCTACCTCAATCAATAAACAATGTCATGGATTTCAAAGAATATCCGCCAGCTAAGTTCACCTTTCCAAGAAATGACTATTCAAATCACGAGAGGATTTAAAATGTTAAAAAATCCGTCAAATTCAACTTATATTGCCATCCCGCTGTGATATTTATATAAGCGGGCCATTTTACGTTCTTTTTTTGCACTTTTTACCACACGTGTTCAACCACAGCCGCCATGTTGGATCGAAATTTTCCCTTCGACCATTCCCATGACACCCCGCGCGCCGCCTCAGTTTTCCCTAGTATCCAATGCTCTCTCATTCCCTGAACCCATAAATAGCGACTGGGTACGAGTCTGCTCTAATAGCAGAATGATCATTCTCGTCCCCAGAGCCGCTTGTCCCTCTTAGCTGGCTGGGCCTGTGCACGAGAAAAAAGTGGCTCTGGGGAAACACGATTTGACTCGCTGAATTCAAACAAAGGGAGTCCAATCACATCAGCCGTTTTAAAATCCTGATAAGTATAGGTAATCACATGAGGCCAAGTACTATTAAGGATTAATTGCAGGAGAGTTTTCAAAATTTTCCAAAATTGCCCGAGTCGCGAAGCGACGAGGGCAATTTGGAAAATTTTGAAAACTCAAGTGCAATTAATCCTTAATAGTACGAGGTCTCATGGGATTACTTGTTTATCAATAAAGGGCAAAATTTATACGAAGGAAAATCACGCGCGCAGTCTATTTTTATCTGGGAAGCCTGTTTAGCGCACGGCAATTAACGGATTAGCCAATCATTAACAGGTTATCATGCCCTCTCTTGATTACTAAAAATGCCCTCGATTAAGAAAAAATGCCCTCTCTCTCAACCAATCAGCGCTCAGTAATTTTGCCCTTTAATCAGGATTAAAACGGTTAGGGTTAGGGTTAGGGTTAATTAATTATTTGTGTAGATGATATGGTTTAAGGTCGTTTAAGATCTTGAATTTTAAAGCTCGTGTTATGGTGTCAAGAGTGCCTCTTCCAGGCAGTTGATAAATATCTTTCCAGTCTAGGGTATCAGAAATATTATATAAAGAATCAAACTTACTGATTGGGTATGCAGTTGGCAGAATTTAGACCTGTTTAAATAAAGCAGTACAGATCAATTTTGAATTTATAGTAGAAAGAACATCGTCGTTAGTAACAGTTATATTAGTTTGCTCTGCATCATCTCCATTTTTAAGAACCAGTTTCCACTCAGTTTCCACTCAGGCGGAACGTCACTAAAACGAGAAAATAATCAGACAAGGAGAAATGTTTTAATCACCCCGACGATCAATCAAAATATGACAATGACAGCACTACAGAGTCAAAAATATTCCATAAAGGAGTTAAAAAATAGAAGAAGGCTCCCAAATGGCGTCCGAAGACAGTATCGACGAAGCACCATCACTGGCCGATGTGTGAAAAGTTCTCACAGAAATTAAATAAAACACAGAGAAGTTAGTAAATGACGTGGACTCGTTATATTAAAGGTAAACTATAAAGAGTTGCAAGAAAAGTTAGCTTTCACGAAGGCCCAAGTAGACACTTTGGTAAAAGAAAACAAGGGCTTACAATCCAAAGTAAAATCACTGGAGGATCACCTGTCGAAGTCCAAGGTATATTCGAAATAAATGGAACAAAGATTGGATAATGTCCAAGCAAGATACGATGATTTAGAACAGTACACTTGAACATTTAATCTGGTGATATATGGGATCTCCGAACGCGAAGATGAAGAGAATTTTTAAATCGTGCGGAGGGCGGAGGGCGAGCACTGCGATTTCCCAGCGGGCTGGTTGGATACTGAGATATTAATGGCTATGATCGAGAGCGGCAAGTCCAATTAAGAGGGTCAGAAGAAAATGTTTACAAGACGAGCTAACATTAGCAGAAGCTCTCAAATAAGCCAGAGGTCTTGAAAGCGCTGATCAACACGCTACAAAAGTGGAGAACCAAACGCCAACAGAAGTTACGGTTAAACAAGAAGTGGATAAAATCACAGCGGACAGAATAGACAGAAAATCGTGTTTCAATTGCGGAAAACAGTGGCCGCACCAAGGAGGACCAAGAAAATGCCCAGCTTTCGGCAAGAAGTGTACGCGATGTGGGAAAAGAAACCATTTTGCGAAGTTGTGCAAAGTAAACAAGAAATTAAAGCCACAAATGAATTAGCATACGGAGGCGAAAACAAATCTGACACCTCATCTGAGAGCAGCGACGAGTCCACGTGCACTTTGGAAACGTTCAACCCCATGGGTCCCTCGGATAACAGGCCTCTCTCCGACGAAGGGCTAACGCTCGAAACGTCAGCCCTTGAATCTCTTTACGGTGGCCAATTGACATTATCAACCCAGTTGATAAAACCAAATTATATTGTTATACTTCCCACCGACGCAGCACCACAGTTTCTTTAGAAACTTACCCCCTCTCAAAAAGTGCTAATTAGTGGCGCCCACATCACAGTACTCCCGGACAGCGGTGTTAAAACTGGTTAATCAAAGACCAAAGGAACTGCCACCGGTTCACACGGTGCTTGCTCATTTATTTGTTTACTTATTATAAGGGGGGAGGGCGATGGCGTGACTTCATGCCCAGCCATATATGTATATATAACTGCGTGGCCGCATGCTTAACCATATTTGCTCTAATGTATTCATGTAATACACCGAATGCAAATATGGCGGAGCACTCGGTTGTCGCCCGGGACGAGTGGCATGAAAGCGAGGCTAGTCAGTCTTTCTTGACCAGAAAGTCTTGCTTCGTTTTGTCTCGCACTCCCTTCGCGTTTTCGTGTTCCTGGATGCCAACAGAAGGGAGTAAAATCTTCCATTACAGAGAAAGTGTTTTTTTTTCAGTTTCCCCGTTCACCTTTGAGGGGAAAACAGACAAAGAAAACACGTGCAATGGAGCTCACGATCGCCAAAGGAACTGTTCAGCCTGGAAGATCTTAGAAAATGTGTAAGAGATCGCATTCATCTCCGAGTCGTTGTCATTTGGCTCAATGCTTTCAATGACGGGGCAATTAAAGTTCATTCGCTTGGTTATTACACCGCAGTATTTGTTTCGTGCGATTCCGTGCGAGTGCACGCGGTCGTAAACAACTTCTTCCATTGATACATTAAGAGGAGCTTTTCTTAACCTTGGGGAAGGTTCTGGCCATGCAAATCGTGTTGGAACATCACCAGGCACCACATGAGCTCGTCATTTAACCGACTTTTCTAAGATCTCCTGCACTGAAATGATGATGTAGCAAACAAACTTTAGTTCCTGCGGCGATCGTGACTTCTTTTCTTTGGCTCAACGAATTGTATTAATCCACTAGTTTCCCTTAGAGGTAAACGGTGAAAGATTTCTATTCCTTCTCGAGGCATTCAGAAACACAAAAACGCGTAGGTAGAGCGAAACAAAACGATCCAAATCGACAACGAAGCAAGACTTTCTGGTCAAAACAAAGCATCGAAGACTGACTAGCCTCGCTTTCATGCGACTCGTACCAGGCGACAACCGAGTGATCCGCCATATTTGCATTCGGTGTATGTATCGGTGTAGTATATATAGCGATTTAGCGTTTAAAGCTAGGGAGTATGTAACGGACGGTGAAAGGTCGACATTAAAACCCTAGACATTAAAGCTTGGACTGTAGAAGGGAAAATTTTCTTTAAACCGGAAATCAATTCCAAAGCTCAAAGGATATTGACAAGATCTAAAAGCTTTACAATCCTAAAATGAGGGTTTACCTCGGTCTAAAAACCTGTGACTTTTTTCTTTGTTCTTGATCTATTGTTTTGAGGTTTTTTGTTTTCTTGTTCGTTCTTTGTTTTACGTCACTCGCGATTTTCACAGGTTTTTACACCGAGGAGGAGCCTAAAGTGATGGACTATAAACAATCTTCAGCTTTGCTAATTTTGCATACTTAAATACGTCAAGTCGTTGACCTCTCTAGTTGGGATTTCGGTGCTGATAGCCGGTTAGATTGTTAATTCGCAGGAAGTGAGAAGACGTTATTTTGTTTTTCGCTTTTGCTTAGCTGTGTCAAAACTTTTTTTGTTGAGCTAGTTAGGTATTGTTCTGTTTTTGCTCATTAATCTTTAACTTTAATCTGCCGGCTTTGCACATTTTTTCTAAATTGTGCAGTGTTTCGTTTCACGGGGGACGGCTACTGTTAGAGTTATCTTCGTGGAGTTAGAGTTAAGGACTGCCAAAATCTTGAATTCAGGATTTTGGCAGTCCTTAACTCTAACTCTAAGCCATAACTATACTGAAATAACTCTATTGCTAGTTGACCTCCGTTTCACGCACTGTTTTCAGTTATTTGGTCATGCATTTCTTTAACAATATAGCAATTAACTTTTTCACACAGCAATGGCATGTGAACTAAAAGTCCTCTCGCTAAATGTGCGAGGTATAAGAAATCCAAACAAAGGGAGAGCAATATTGTTTTATTTAAAACAGCGAAAAGGTACCATTTTTGGTTTAAAGGGGCGTATTCGCAACCAGATGATGAGAAAATATGGTCTGCAGTCATGGAACTGCACGCTTCAAGGGCGTATGTATTCTATTGAATCCAAATTCATCTTTTAATTTCCGATCGACGTCGTTCAATTGACCATTTTCGCATTGCCCATAATACACCTTGTTTACAACCCAAAATTTTGCATAAGCATTGTCTTCCGATTCTCTTGGGACGATTGGAGAATTGGAGAATTGGGAAACAAAGGTTATTCAAAATTTTGGGGGGTAAACAAGGTGTATTATGGGAAATGCGAAAATGGTCAATCGGACCATCAAGGCAGAATTTTGAATTCAAAACTTTGAAGTCTTCGAGGAAATATTTTTCATTGTAAATATCCATGCACCCACTGATTATCGAGAGCAAAACGAATTTATAAAGAATTTAAGTGAACTTCTCGTGAGAAAAGCGGATACCTCCAGGTTACCTATCGCGGGGGATTGGAACTGTACGCTTTCTAAAGCAGATAAAAGTGGGGCGTAGTCTGGAAATCCACGAATTACAGAGATGCTGTTGACAACCGTATGAATGACTTAAACCTCATCGATATCTATCGAAAATTGCACCCAAACACAAGATCTTTTATCTACGAATCCAAAACTATTAACTTGAAATCGAGAATGGATTTCATCCTTGTCTCCTCACCGTTCCCCATTGAGGCCCAAAATGCTGAGATTCGAATGTCAGTTGCATCAGACCGCAAAGCTTCTTTTTTGAAGACCAACATTAGAAACGAGCTCAAGAGAGGTCCGGGTATGTGGAAATTCAACAATTCTCTTTTAGAAGATGATGATTTTAAAGAACGTATTGTTCTTTTATCGTCGAATACACGAGAAATACACCGATGTTAAAGATAAGCAACTATTGTGGGAATTAATCAAAATGAAAATACGACTGAAAACATGTAAATATTCTAAAGAAAAAAGATTAGAACTTAGAAAAAGGGAATCAACACTTCAAAACGAATTACAAGACCTCGACTACAAAATTTGCAACACGGATTTTAAAACTTTAGATCAAGACATTTTTGTGGAGTATGAAGCCGCTAAAGAAGAATTGAAAAAGATAGAATTGAAAAAGATATACGAACAGAAAGGGATAGAGGCTATCTTTAGATCTACTCCAATTAAGGAATTTGTTTAAAATTCGTAGATATCTTGACGTGAACGCTGCCTCGACGGTTTTTCATGCATTTATAACTACTGGGCTGGACTATTGTAATCATGTATACTCTGGACTACCAAAGTATAAAGTGAAGAAGTTTCAACAAATCCAGAACATTGCTGCTCGCTATGTCACTGGTGCAAGGAAATATGACCATATTACTCCTATATAATTTGGTTTTATCAACTGGGTTGATAATGTAAATTGGCCACCGTAAAGAGATTCGAGAGCTGACGTTTCGAGCGTTGGCCCTTCCTCGAGACGACTGGGCGACCGATTCCGAGAACAACTTCGGGACGTAGAGAAAGACGACAAAAATGCATCTAAACCGGTCGCGAGACACTTAAATCTCCCAAATCATTCCAAGCAACATATGGCAGTCTGCGGCCTTTCCCTTCACCAAGGAAGCACGAAAAGCCGCAAAACTCTAGAACAAAAATTGATTTTTCAAATCGGCACTCTTAATCCTCACTGTATCAACGAACGCTTTTCATTCAACTAATTTATTCCGTTGTTTTCACGTTACCAGGCCCCAACCAATAGCGAAGCTCCATCTTTCTGTATATAAACCGCACACGACCCATAATTCCTTGATTCGCTCCGACGAAGGGCTAACGCTCGAAACGTCAGCTCTCGAATCTCTTTACGGTGGCCAATTGACATTATCAACCCAGTCGATAAAACCAAATTATATTGTTATACTTCCCACCGACGCAGCACCACAGTTTCTTTTGAAACTTATCCCGTCTATTCATATTGCTCCTATCCTAGTACAACTTTATTGGTTGCCGGTCTTTTCGTCTACAAATCATTGAATGGTCTCCGTCCACAATATCTAACAAATCTCCTGGAACATCGGAAATCAGTTAGGTCTCTTCGCTCGAATTTTCAAGACCTGCTAATGCAGCCAACTTGTAAAACCAAAACATATGGTGATAGAGCTTTTTCTGTTTGCGCTCCGAAGATTTGGAACAATGTTCCTTTGGAAATACGTCGATCCAGCACAAGTTTATTATTTAAGAAAAAACTCAAGACTTTCCTTTTTACTAGATTTATTGAGAGTAACTAATTATCATATTTTTAATTTTTAATTTTTATTCCTTAGTTTCTTAGAGTATAATTGTATTAGTGGTTTACACTGTCACACTATCAAAATATAAATTTGAAACAATTCACCTACAGAAGCTTAGAATCTCAGCGAGTGTAGATGATAAATATATAAAGCATTTTTCCAAGTCTCAGGCCTGTGCGGTGTCCCGTTCGCGATTTCTTTGCCGAAAGGTTCCACGCAAATTTACAAAGCTTAGTATGGAGGCGCCATATTTGTGTCCTTCCGTGGGGCACAAATATGGCCGCCGTGATGCACGCGAGACCATCTGGAATTCAATTGTGCTATAAGAGCGACTACAATTGGCTCATGAGCTATTACACTTACACATAAACACCACTTATTGTATCTGAAATGTTCAAACATCTGAACATCGAAAGGATAGGCTTTTTCTAAACAAAACAGTTTTGTCACGGTTCTCAGCTTTATGTCACATACAGTACTATCGAGCTGAAAGTTTGCGAAAAGATATATTTTTAGTTAGCCTTACACCTAGTGGCAACAAAAATTTAGCAGGCCTAGCGAATTTTTCTTTCACAATTTTATGACGTCACGTGAAAACCAAGAATAGTTTTAGGGATAGTTTTGTCAAGCGTTTTGTGAGCGCTATAGAAATGCAATATTATTATTATTATTTATTAAAGTGAAATGGCTGGAACAGGGAGAGAAACCTACAGAATACTTTTTTTAACTTGGAGAAGACAAATGATGAAAAAAAGCTTCTCTGCGAGGTGAAATTAGAGCATGGGAATACAACATCAGAACTAAAATAGATTGAGAAAGAACTGGAAAAGTTTTATAGCAATATGTATATACATCTAAAAATAATCCTAATAGTGAACATCAAGGCAAAACAAGAGTTTCGAGTCCGTTTTTTTCAAAAAAAAAATTGAGAAATGAAACTAGAAAAATGTGCTGAAACGACAAAATAAAAAGAATGGTTATGTATCAACCCATATATGACATTTTCCGTTTCTAAGACATTCGTCTTTCTTTCCTGCTACTCGCAAATATCGAGTCTTCGTCAGTATAGTCGTCAACCGACTCTCCATCGCTGTCGTGCCAAGAATGCCGCCGCTATCCGTTTCGGCCTCGAGTTCTCGTTTAAGTCACATACTGTAATGACTGGGACACTTCAGTGTGTACTTTATGACGTGTACCGCTGGTTACATGTTTTACAGTCAGGATAGAGAGCACATGGTCAATGTTGAAGTTTTTAGTTTTTAGCTTTCGCTATGATTATTGTGGAAGATTTTCTTTTGTTTAAGCGGCACAAGGCACGAAAAAACTTGTAAGTATCGACCGGTTTATATTTAGTTTTCCTTTCGTTTTTCATTCGGTTATTATTTTGCTTTATTCAGCGGATTTATACATTTAATTTCAGTGAATCGTTGTTCATGTAATAAAGAGCGTTTACAGTGCAGCGCATCTCAAGTTTACTTGTTGCCGCCTTCTAGTAGAGAACATTCATTGGGTTCCTACACATACAACTGTCAGCGAGTTAATCCTGTTTGTAGAAATGGTGGAGGTTATTTCCCAGCTGGGATTATCAGACCAGAAAAAAAATTTCCTTGTCCTCGAAAGTCGTCTTCATCGCTAAACGTTAACTCTACTTCGTCCGCCATGACAACAGAACTTTGTTTTCCTTCCAACGCCGGTTGACTTTAATGCGGACGTCTCGGAAAACAGATTTCCGCTAGATACAGACTTCCGCTCGACTAAAAATAAGTTAAACTATGCATTATTTTAAGATTCTTCTTTGAGTTTCTGTCTCTGGCTTACATTTTACAGATCATATTTTCTCAGATAATATTTATAGACGGAAGGCCATTAAAACTTGAAAAGGAAAGCACCAAGACATTCTCGTTGATATAGCGATCAATTTAATTCATTGAGTCCTTATTATTGAAATCAAGGAAACTAAGTAATTCGCCAAAGGAATGCAGCAGTTTGAATTCTTAACCATCTTGACCTTACACACATGTCCCTTTTACTTCTTCGGTAGACATCTTGCTCGAGGCACGATTTTTGGTGAGCATCCTAGCAAACTGATATTTCACCTTACTGTTTAGGCCAATGTACAACCATGGGTTTATGGCACTGTTATTGTAGCCAAACCAATAGCAGCCTGCCGATACAACTGGCAAATCGAATTCCAATGTCACCGCCGCACAGAGCTGAAACACCTGCCCAGGAAGCCAACAGACAGCAAACGCAGTGAAAATGACGATGAGCATTCGAACCACTTTCTTCTTGGTCAGTTGCTGTTGTTCGCGATTTTGGCTCAAATCGTCCCCTGGTGCCTCATGGAACCACAGCGTGCGAGCAGTTATGGTGTACAGGATGGAAATGATACTTACAGGAACAAAGTAATTGATCACAAAGAAGTAAATATAAACTCCACGCGTGGCTCCCGAATTGTCTCCCAGAGTGGAAAAGTCGGGCAAACAGATATAGCTTGAATTGTCCGGATAGAGGACCATAAAAACCGGAACGATGGACATCAAAGCCATTGGCAAGATCCAGACAATTGGTGTAAGGACTTTTGGCCTTCGGAACCAAAGAATACGTCGGAGTGGATAAACGACCGCATAAAACCTGTCGACTGCAATGAATGTAAGGCAAAGAATGGACGTGCTTATTGTGAAAAAGGCGACGAATAGCACTGTTTTGCACGTGATTTCTCCAATGACACCACTTATCGGCCACACACTGTCTGTGTAAAAAATAGAAATATTGTAAGGCATCACCACCAAGGTCACTAGTAAATCCGCCACGGCCATGTTGACGAACATGAAGCTGGTCAGTGATCTTGCCTCTGGTTTCTTCCACACGATGTAAATCAAGAGAATGTTCCCGACCAGGGATACAATTATCGTTATGGCGTACATGATGGTAAATATGATTTTCACAGTTAATTCCATCTTCACTTAATTTCAGTCTGTTGATGAATACAAAAATAGATCAGAAGAAAAGAGATGACATTAATACATTTTTTCTTTGATGTCACGGGCAATAAGATAAAGTAGCTGAAAAAGAGATTTGTACATACATAAGCGGCCTCTTTTTTTGGATGTCACGCAACCCCCAAAAACGGCTGCGAAGGAGGCTGGCAATACTGTATATGTACTGTGGTTCGATTCCACCCCTGGTAAAATCTGGTATTCCTCTTTGTTTCACATTCATTATTATATATTGTCATGCACCAGAACAAAGAAAAACGGTAAAATTACGCAAATTGAACGAAGGGTATAATTTAACCACAATGTGTATCTTAAGGTGAACATATTGGAAGATAAAATTCACGTCAGCAAAATTGCATTTTATTAATGCCACCACTTCGATTCGTATTCCATAGGTAGAAACGAAAAAACCGTGATTTCTAGCGATATTAATGATGTACAATGACCTATTACCGGCCTCGTCGTTTCGTTTCCTGTTGGCAAATAAGGCAACGATATGGCGATACACGTTTCCCTTTCGTAAACGGTCGATGCCATTTTAGCGACACTTTGAAGTAGAAATTTTCTTGCCGTCGTCGTGCTTTTTTCACGCAAAAAAGAAAAATTGTAAGTTAGCAACCAGAATCGAACCCGGAACTTCTGGCAAGTCAACATCCCTATCTCACCAGGTTTATCCGCCAAATCCTCGCCAAATTTAATTATAAACTGAGAATCTATTTTACTTACAGTATTGCCCTAGCCAACCAATAAAAGCTAACCGCAACCGGAAGCAAACCAGTGTGAACGTGATGAACAATCAAGCAAGCATTTGGTGAGTGCTTGTTAGTCTATCACCAAATTATAACCAGTTTCCACCTAGTCCAGGTCTAAACTAGAGTAGATATAGCATGTTCCATTCCGAAAAGCTTGGTTACCAATTATGGCATCGACAGTTTACGAAACGGATATCAAGAAAACAAGCGTGAACAATCAAGCATTTGGTGAGTGCGTATTAGTCTATCACCAAATTATAACCGGTTTTTACCTATTCCAGGTCTAAACTAGACTACATATAGAATCGCCTGCAGCAAAGAAACTATTTGAAAGGTCTTCATGCGGCTCATCCTCGGTGTAAGAACCTGTTAAACTCACCAGTGACGAAAAACAAAGACAACAAAGAACCTTGAAACAATACAGAACACAGAAACAATAGTTCAAAAACAAAGAAAAAAAGTCACAGGTTCTTACACTGAGGTAAACCCCTTCATGCCTGATACTAAACTGAGAAGTGTCAAAAAGTTATATACTCGCTTTAACATAACGAATTCGATCTCGTGCGTATTCCTTTCGCAGTAAAGGTTGAAATATGAGATAAGCACGAGATCCGCTCGCTTTTTGTCTCTAATGACGGAATTTTAACAAGAAAGTTAACGAAAAAAGTACATGACATTTCGACGACTTCATGTCATCATTGTCGAATGTGCATTAATTAATAATAGAATATATGCACCTTATTCCAAAATAGCCGCTGATTTATGCACATGCACATGCAAATTGACCCTTGTTGCCTCGTTCAATATAAAATATTCTTTTGATTTTTGAGGCTTAAAAACGAGGCAAGAAGGGCCAGGCCGAGGATGAAAAATGTTTATCTGTTCAATTTTGTTGCCTGTTTCTTTCATGGATTTCCAGGATTTCACCAGTTATTATCACCACTGTTCGTGTACTTCATTAGTGGAGGGTCTCAATGGAGTTAACCGTCAACCGTCAAATGGCCAAAATATTAACCGTCAACCGTCAAAAACGCAATATTTTTACCGTCAACCGTCAAATAAGGAAGCCAATGTTAGCCGTCAGATGTCTCATATTTCCGTAATTAAGAACAAAACGACAAAATACGTCCAGCAGTAGCAAAGGTGATGTAATTACGCTAATTAGACACATAGTTGAAGACCAAAAACCTAATTTTTAACGCACAATAATATATTGATTTAGCCAAGCCTAAAAGCGGAGCTCCATAGTTTTTGCTGATTCTTAACAACTTGAGAAAATGATCTAAATCAGTGAAAATTCTAGCGTACGCAACACCTCAAGAAATATTTCCTTACCGAAAAAAATCAGAATTGTCAACTCCAATCACATAAATTCCACCGAGGATGGCCATGAAAAACTACAAAATCAACCAACAAATAGTACCTGAACCAGCAATACAATGGGGTTTCGATGAGTCCTAACCTGAGCCCGCGATATGGTCATGTCATACAGGTCAGCGGATTCCTTGTTTTGACAGCTGTCAATCGATCACACAAAAGTTATTTACGGCAACAGACCTGGGTAAAGCTGTTTCCCGCCACAAAACCCGGGTTGCCACCGGCACCTCGTTCCCAGGCCTTCACCGTGGGTACGTACGAACGCTGGCGACCACCAAATTTTCTCGGCTTGATGGGTTTACTAATTTCTATAGGTATGGATGCTCCGCTCGCGCGCGCGCCCGCGGAGGCTCCGCTATTCAAATGACCAAATATTTAACCGTCAACCGTCAAAATGGCTTATTTGTAACCGTCAACCGTCCCTCCCATTACGACCCTCGTAGTAGGAAAGTTGCTGGTGCCTCATTAGAGAAGCTCTTAATCTTCATATACTAAATTAAATTCTCATTGTTCACTGCGCCAAATGAAAAATATTCTAGAGTATTCTAGCCTCGAATATGTCAGTGTGATGCCATAGAATCCTAGAGTATTCCAGGCGTACGCTATACGTGAAGTACACCTGGAGTATTCAAGAGTATTCTATTTGAAAACGTGAAGTACCCCTGGCGCATTCACGAGTACTCAATATTGAATACGTGATGCACACCCGGAGTGTTCAATTTTAATATGGAAAAACAGGCCGGATTCTGATAGGATATCCCAGGTGTATTTCGAATCAGGCATACTAGAAACGGCGTGTGCCGAGTCTTACTGGCTAGCGAATTCTGGCCCGAATATTTGGCTTTTCGCGCAGTGATTCTTTCTTCAAGTCTAAATTCAGTTTTCAAATATTTCTTCAAACTTCATCGATTTCGAATTTGAATCCACATGGTACGGCGTGTCGACAATTCCGATGTTTAACAGCATACATTCACATGTACACTCTTCACACTTTATGCCCGCAACTAGCAAAAGCTAATCTTGGTGGCCATGCCTTAAGAATTACAAAAATATACGAAAACAGAAATTAACTAATAATTAAAAGTAAAAGGGAAAATGACAGTAATGAATAACAACAAGAAAAACCATTTCATTGACCTAATTTAAAATATTTAAAGGCACAGCTACTGTTTATGTTACTTGGAAGAGGACAGACCAGAAGAAGTAGCACCAGAACTTAACAATTGTATAATCTATATGAGAGTCTTGTGAACCTAAAATGTTGAATAAAATTTGCTTGAGTTTTCTTCTAAACACATTTTTTGGAAAGATATCTTAATGCTTTAGGTATTTCATTCCACACTTTTACTCCTATTCGAGAGAAAGAATTTGCTTGCCTAATTGCCTAATCGCTTTGTGTGATTGATCACTTACACATGCCTTTGTAAAAACTAACAACAATCTTTATTGTTCCCAAGAGGTTAAAATCAAATAAATTACAAAGAAAATTAAAAATAAACTAAATATAGTAATTAAAGGGTACCAGCACCCTGAAATAACTAAAGAGTTAAAAATGTCAGTATTCAAGCAGTATTCATGTCAGTATTCAAGCAAAACTAACAACTATCAACCCAGTTGATAAAACCAAATTATAACAGGTTTTCTTACTGTTTTCTTTGACAAAATGATTTTGTTTTAATTAGTCTTGTATTCGGTTAAGCATTTATCATTTACATATTTATTCTTCATATTTTTTAATTTCCTTTAACAAAGAACTGGGTATTATGACAGAGGTGATACGAAAATATTGTCAAATTAAATACAGCTTTAATGCATGGCTTTTTACTAGATGGATGCAAAACAAAATATTGGTGCCAGGGAAATCTTGCCTACTAAAGCGTCGGACTTGGCTTTTGACCAAATTCTAGGGAAAGGGCAGCCATTGCAGTTGTAGTTTCCCATTGATTTTTTTTGCAGAATGAACGAGAGATGAGAGAGAATCTCGGCTAATAATGTTGTTCTGGGTTCGAAGAAATACGGACGCCGCAGAAAATGTTTGCTGTAGTTACCATTTCTCGGTCTTTGCCCCCTCCACCCTCCCCACCCTTTGCCTCCTCCACCCTCCCCTTCGCTGTATTGAGCTCCCCAACATATAGAAAAACCAATACTTTACCACGAGCATGATTAACATTGGAATGGTTAGAAGTGAATTCTAGGAATGTTCGCATGTGACACTGATCAGGTTTGAACATAAAGTATCCGCATTTTTGTCGTCCTTGGATGAGCGTTCCAACTACTTTTATATACGGTTGAATAGTTCACACCATGCCCTCAAAAATACTAAGCTGTTTCCCCTTTGCTTAAGATGATGTCATGAATCTGCAAGCTAGGTTTCCTGAGAACAGTAAGAAGATCAAGATATACGAAGACTTCCGAAGCCTACCAAGAAAGATATGAAGATATTCCAGACCTGCTAATTATTTTTTTTCTTGCCTAATTCAGAATTCAGAATGTTCGGCGTAAAATTGAAATAAAGCCAGGGAATGTAAAATCGCTAGAACTCCTCCGGAAATTTACTTTGTATAAAAAAAGAACGCAGACAATATTTTTAGTTATCCTGCACACAAAGTTAATAAAAACGAGAACTGGGTGCGATGAAGGGCACCTGAAAATATTTATGCTAGAGCTAAAACAAAAGCTTTATGTATACGTATTTTCTTACCTTTTGCAGAAAGTGCATGTATTAATCAAATAGCTAAGCCTCGAGCTACTCCCTCAAAAATAGTGCTAAAATATCACCGTTTCACTAGTTATTTTGCTTCTTACTGGCTTGCCAGCAATTTAAACACAAACTGATTACCTGTTTCTGAAATGTTTATGCTCCATTGTTTGCATTAATCACCCATAAATCATACAAATTTCTTCAGTGACAGCTGCCTGCCTGACAGTTGTCGAGCAAACAGGTGTTTCTTAAAAATACCGTTTCTCTTCCTTTTCGCAAAATATAACATTCATTGTGCTGTTAAGTTTTTACTAACCTTTATTATTATTGATTACTGACAGCGAAAGAATATATGAATTTGTTTCTATCAATGCATCTGAGCAACTCTTCGGGTAATATAGTATTCTACCGTTTAATCAACAACGTAAATTGCTGGGTTGCCCAGGTTTGTCACTCACACAGTTTTTAATTATGATCATCATTATTGATGACCAGCAGCCAAAGCAAATACAAATTTCCTTTCATCATTGAATCTGAGCAACTGTTTTAGTGACATAGTAGTGGATGTTTGGGATGTTTGTTTGCTCAGGAACGTTTGTAATGCACTCGCTCGTCCTCTAATTTCGTATGCATCGATCAGGCATGCAGACAGCACCGTGGTATACATCAGAGTTATTTTATGTAAGTCGCAAAAGTTAGGCGATTGCTGAAGGAGACGGAAAATAGGTCGAATTTCCAGCATTGCCTCGCACAAAACCTTTCTTTGTTGTCGATCACGCGCCCTTTTGTGCGAGTAATTAATCAGAATTCTGCATTCGCACTGCATAAATTATCGTCATCGCATTTTAGATCACAAATAAATTGACATTGTGCAAGTGCAACGGCGATACGGGCATACCAGGTGCGGAGAAACAAGGTTTATGGAATATTGTTGGGAGTCTGTTCTGGGTGTTCTCTCTTTGTGGGGGCATTTGTATGGCTGGTGTAACCTTACCCATCCATCCACCCACCCACCCATGTGTTTTGCACCGCGACTCTTGTCGCGTCGCCGAATTTTCTTTCCAATGCGATGCGATGATTGTTGCTGTGCGGAATAGGACACTAGTTTGAAAGATATAGAAGACGAAAAGGTTTTATTACAGCTAATGTCTATAAGCTAAAACTGAAATTAATTTGTTTCTACACCTAAATTGGGGGTCCAATTTAACCGTAAATGCAAATACATACTTTTATGTTGCCGCTTGACTATTTCTAGTAAAAGTGATAATAATCAACGACGCCTGTTCCGGTATATTGTTTATATCTCCTAACGAAAACGTATTGTGATATGTCAGTTAAATTAGATCATGTACGAGTAATTCTTATAGCATTAATTTGCTTTATTATAAACAAGAATAAACTTACGGAGGCTTTCAACTCTAACAAGGCCTGTTTCGGGCAAGGTGCAAATTCATATGGAATCTGAAGATTTTGTTGGGAAACCGGAAACTAGAGAAAATTTGCGGGGAAACAAGAAGCGATGAAGTTAAAATTTCAGGACGTTTGAGACTTGTTCGGGAATGTCTCCAAAAAAATTAGGGCGATATTACAATTTTTCCTCGGAGCGGCTTCCACTTACACAAAGTACTACTCAAACAGCATTAATTAGAGATGTCATCCGCCGTTTACCTGAGAAATTAAGCATTGTTACGTGAAGCAAAATAATACGAAAAAGTTAGGACTGGGCCAAGAGAAATGCATGGTGAAGATCTGGGAGACCAAATGAAACCAGCAGGTTGAAATTGGGTTTTCTAGGGACTGAAAAATATTGGTTTAGATTGAAAACGGTATTGCATCAGTGTGCTCTGAAGAGGACTTTTAACAACGTTCGGGCAAAAAATTTCTAACATTGATTTTTTGATGAGACTTTCACCACTGTAAGATAATGAGTTGCTAATTTCAGAAATATGTTATGGCGTACAGGACTGTACTGATTCCATCTGCAGGTTTTATCTGTTGGCAAAACCCAATCAATTATGTGAATACATAGTGAGGAGCCAGCGGTACTCTTTCGATTCCGATTTTATATTCGGCAAGAATGCACCATGCCAATTATTGCGCCTCAATTTTCAAAACAAGTCCGTTTTTAAACTGTCCGCTATTGTCAGAGTCGGCTTCAGTCGAGTTGCATTGAGAGAGCTGGATCGAGATAGAAAATGACGTCATCGACTCACCAGTTTAATTTTTTACTGTGCGAACCAGCATATTTGGTATGCAAAACAGCAACTTTATTCTGAAAGATGGTGCTGCATACTAATCAGCTGGGGTCACACATTGAAAACCGGAGTACCCGGAGAAAAACCTCTGGGAGCAAGGAAGAGAACCAACAACAAACTCAACCCACATATGTCGCATGGGTCCGAGAATCGAACCCAGGCCCCACTGGTGGGAGGCGAGCGCTCTCACCACCGCACCAACCCTGCAAAAACGACTTAAGTAGCCATCAGGCACATAATTAAAAAAAACAAAAACAAGACACTAATTAAGCTTACCTCTGTATAATATTGAAAGGTTAGTTACCTAAAAAGGTCAACGAGTTTTTGTCTTCAACTCAAGTTGAATTTTTAGAGTGGTTATACCGTTTCAAACAAATGAAGTGTGCTATTTTAATTAACCTCTCGAAACCTCAAAGCAGCAAAATATAATGGCAATCGCAGGTGAGTATTGTTATAGAAACTGCACTGTATAAATGTTTCTGTATTATTATTTAATATGCCACTCATCAATATTTCAAATGTCAACTGCAGGTTTACCTTTCATAAATAGGAAATCGTGAACTTCGTTATCAAGATGAATATGGGTCAGGATTGAATCAATCTGTGAAGAGAAAACTCAAAAGTTTAACGTCTTAAGACAGTACAATTTTGATGTTACATTGTAGTCAAACAACATTCATTTTGTTTTCAAACGCAGGAAATTAGATGGCATCGATCAGAATAGTCTTATAAAGAATTTCATTAAATTTGCAAAACCGATGATTGGTTTCGAATGCGGTAGTCTTCGAAGCGAAAACAGCAAGCAACCGGTAGTGTAGCAGCAATCGCAAGCTTGCAATTCTGTTTTTGGGGCTAGGGGCATTGTTCCTGTTGTTTTTCTTATTCCTTTCACGAATTATCGAGCCATTCATGTGAGACCTTACGAGAGCTGCTACATCGCCCAAAGCAACAGTTCTGCTTCATTTAAACCGAGAGGCGAGTCACTCTTAGCAACGCGGAAAAAAAGGTTGAATGTGTCACTTGGCTCTGTATCAAGGACATTATTGCTATTTTACTTCAGCAATTTTCACTGAGTCATGACTCGTTTTCTATACACACTCCAAACCATTTTCAAACTAAGTGGTTTCCCTGGTGAATCGAAGCGACATTGTCTGGCCTGTGAAGTTCTAGGAAGTGAAGACACTTTAATAGTCTAGCGAGTCAAGTTTTGTTAAAGTTGATATTAAATATATTGTTTTTCTTTATTTCGAAGAAGGTGCAAACGCTTTGCTGGTCTTAAAACGATGAAAAACTTCATCGGAGAAAATAGCTAAGATCGTCTTTTGTCTTTTGCTTTTTTTCCGGGATGTAGTTCAATCCGGCCCGTTTATACCGGCACTGCGGGAACCACGGAAAGTCCATATTGCGCAGTATGAGATAATGACCAAAACCATTGTCCGAAAAAGTTGCCATACTGAAGTCAAAACAGCCAAATTCGTTCACATGACCAACAGTCACACAAATTAATGCGTCAAAACGAATCAGTCAACTAGAAATAATTTGATATATTGCATTCAGGAGTTTCTGCTGAATCATACTTCGTTTGCTGTGCATTTTAAGTACATTAAGGTCTTTGGTATAAAATATTGTTTGCCTTCACTGTAAGCTGGTAGGACCTCGGACATCAGCTGTGTTTGGTTAAGTGAGTGAAATATGCGTGCTTAAAATACTGTTTTAATAATTTAGCTGTTGGTTGTGTTTAGTTTGTGTCGAGTTTTTCTTGTCACTGTAAACCTTTTTATTTTGAAAATAATTAATTTTGCTTAGCTTAGCTTAGCTTAGATTCCGTTCTATCCAATAGAGTTTTAGGGCCTGTTTTCATGGCTCTGCGAAACATCGCTGCGACAAAATTTAAATCAACCAATGGGGAGCGTCAATTTTTTCTAGTTCACATTTTCCCTCTTCCAAATTCTCTTGCGTGCACCAAACAAACGTCTTGTCGCAGCGACTTGTCGCTGTAGCAGTTCGGACGGAGTGACTTGTCGCGGCGACGTATCGCGGCGATTTGTCGCATAGTGTGTCCCGACCTTAAGAGGGTAACTCTACGTCGAGCATTTACATGGCTTAAACAAAAAAGGTTGACCCTCCTAGAAGGGTAACCCTTGCAAGCAAAGAGGGTTACCCTTCTCTTAGGGTAACCCTACCTCGCATGTAAACGAAACTAGGAGAAACAATAAAGGAGGGTAACCCTCCTCCTTCCATGTAAACAGTTTGCTTATACATTGTAATTAGTTGTGATGTAATTCGATCACTTCCTCACTTCCGTCTTACATACCATTTCACAGCTAATTTGCATATCACTTTTTGAGACGCGATCCATATTGTTTTTACCAAATATGCAAAATAATATCAATGGATGAGCACAAGCACACTCAAAAACAGGTTTTCAGTAAGCAATTGAAAATCGAGTGAAACACTGGGAAGATTAAAGCGGATTTCTAGATGTACTCGACGCGTGACTTTGATTTCAGGTTGAGATAAACGTTTTTCAGTGAGAAAACTAGCGTCCAGGTCAGCGGTCCCAAAGCTGACTGCGTCCCTTTAAACAAAGACGTATTGCAAAATATTATTCGACTACAAATTAAGACAGAATCCATCAGGAAGCCGAGTAATATTTATTTAAGTTGGACAAAAATCGAGTACCAGAATAATTTAAATCATATTGCGTTATTTTCTACCCTTATTTAAAACACAATGTGAAGATGTAAGTAATTATCCGTGATAACATCGACAACAATTTCTTATCAGAGCCTGAGAAAATGAATTTTAAAGATCACAAGCAAAAGGCAAAATCTTACATCTTTTAAGCGATTCAGTGGAATTCAGTGGAACTTCGAAATTTGTTTTCGATGTTTGGTGTTGTTAGAAACGATTTCTCTTGTTAAGATATTTGAAGCAGTAACACAAAAGCTTGCAATAGGGTGCAAATAATTTTGGTACATAATTTTGTCCAATAAGTACTCGAAGTCCTGGCGGATTCCGTCTTAAAGTCTGCATGGCTACAAATGAAAGCCTGCGTTGGATCCAAATTCTGTTATCTGCTCGATTCGCCTCCGAAGATTTTGTTGACTGTAACAGATCCCGATCTTCAGTAGCAAGTGGGCTCCCCCGTGTTAAGAGAGGCTCCCCATTATAACCTAAAAACGTGTTATCACACTGAACGGCCAGACTCGTACCCAGTCGCTATTTACGGGTTCAGAGAATGAGAGAGCATTGGATAACGCGCGCCTCAGTCTTTACTAGTACCCAATCTTCTCTCGTCCCCAAAACCCGTAAATAGCGACCGGGTACGAGTCTGCTGAAGGGTCACATGTTTGTAATAGGGTGGTCTCGTTACCTTCTTATAAATCTGGCAAAGTTGGTTTCTACATGATAACGGCACGACTTTCATTCCGGCTCGGGACGAAATGAAAAAGTCATGCTGTGTTTACATAAACCGTTTTATTGGGGTCATGTAAGTTTTATACTGCCGTAAACTAACGGAGAATATGAATGAACAGTCATGCCGCATTTACATGACACCGAACTGAATCCTCGCTCCGATAAGGTGATCGGGTTGAACTCGCGTCGGTACGACTCATTAAGGTATGTCCTGTTGTGTTTGTAACATGAATAGAATGCAGAATCACGAGAGGGAAAAGGAGGTGGACTCGCACCGGTATGAAAGTTGCACGGTGTCATATGTAGCTTTATTTAAAGCGCTACTGCAATGAAAAAAATGTTGTTCGTGTTTTCTTTCGATTACGATTTATATCCTGCAAGAATGCACCATGGTTTTTTGAACGACGATTTATTGTTTACACTGCTCGCCATTACCAGAGTTGCATTCAGTCGAGTTGCGTTAAGAGTGCTGGATCGACAGAGAAAATGACGTCATCGACTCACCAGTTTAATTTTTTGCTGTGTGAATGCTTTCAAAAGCTCATGCTGCATACTAATCAGCTGGGTTCACACATTGCAAAAGTAAACTAGTGACTCCAGCTCTCTCAATGTAACTCTGGTAAAGGCGGACAGTTTAAACAAGAAATAGTCGATTAAAACAACGGACTTATTTTGAAAATTGAGGCGCAACAATTGGCATCGTGCATTCTTGCCAAATATAAAATCGGAATCGAAAGGGAACAGGAACAACATTTTATTATCGCACTAGCACTTTAAGCTAGTGTATTTAGCACACCGAGGTGTGCGTATATAAAATATCTTCTTTAATTTTTCGCCATGCCAGACGAGCTCAAACATACAAACCATGAAGATATCTATCGCTCTTGTGTTGATGTTCGTCGTTTCTTTGCAAACCCCACAAGTAAGTTTGTAGTCAGGACTGATAACACGATTTTTGCGGTCAAAAGACTCAAAAGGAAAGAGCCAGGTGGATTAGGACGCGGGTGCCGTACATGCAACCCGGGGTTCCCAGGTTTAGAGAAATTTGTCCAAGGCAACTTGGGAGAAGAAGAACTTTTTGGGCAACTGGTACACCGCCCCCCCCCCCCCCCTCCCGGTGGGGCAAAATAAAATTGCCCGTCCCTTGTTTTAGTCGCCAGTAAACTACCTAAACTTAGTGCTTAAGAAGCTAAGTACCATTTTCTTACGAAATGCTAAGTCATATTCTAGGGGTTTTTAATGTTCGTAAGAAGAGATATTTTAGCTACAACATAATAAATCACAAATGCAACATTTCTCAAAATAATCACGACTGAAACTGTACTTATGATCTGATAGACTGCCACTCCTTGTTTCGACGTTAGTTTTTTTCTAGGAAGGGACTTTAAAAATAATATCGTTTCGTTTAACACTTTCTTACCATTGTTCTTTCAACAGGTTTTCGGAGCTAAAATTGTCAAGAGAGCGTTTCAAGGTAGGAAGGCTATTTAAAGATAAGAATATGACTGAAGACTGTACACAGTTTGAGCGATTGAAGCTGTTTTTAAAAGTTTTCAACGAGCGTGCAGCCTAGAACCCAGGCCTTCGCTCTTTTGTGTTTCAATGAATTTTTCGACCGCGAACATTAGCCAATGAGCGCGCGAGAATTTATGCAGTTATGGTAAAATTTGTTTTAATTAACGTTTGAACCGCTTATTCGTCTTCATCGATACTCCAGCTAACATGGCATTAAATCACCAATGTATACCACACAAGTGAATAGTGCTTTTCACGAGTTCTGGTTGGTTAACTCGGAGGTGATTACCAAAGTACATTTGTTGTACTACAGCATGGTTTTGGTTTGGGAAGCTATGCACCTAGCTTCGGAGGCATACTATGGCTTAATTCAATAATTAAAAAAAAATCGTTGCTCTTTTCGCCCATTAAAACCTTTATCCCTTATTTGTTATTTGCACCTTAGTAGTTCTAATATCCGTATTACGACCCACAATCCAAATCCTGCTGTTTTAAATAAATAGAATCAACGGTAATGAAAAAAAAAAGAAAAGAAAAAAAACGACTTGAGAATTTGTTTTCTCGATATAAGGAAGGACGGCTTGACTGTCCGAAATGTTGGGAAAACAAATTCTCAAGTCATTTTTTGCTTTGCTGTTTTTTTTTTCATTATCGATCGTTAGTTCTAAAATCGTCTAGCGTTGTGTGAAAGCTATTCACCAAACGTAAGACGCCTACTATGGTTTGAGATCGTTTAATAAACAAAAATAGTTAACAAATGAATTTAATCAGCAGCACGATTTGAGCACTAATATGCGTCATGCATGGCTTGGGTAATGGCTGATTGGTCCGCACTCAGTTAATAATATATTACTGTTATAAATAACCCCCGGAAGGATATGATATGGTTTTTGATCCCTCAGTCCTGAACAAGGTAAATAATTTGAAGCGAGTCTGTCCTAAGCAGGGTCTATCCAGAGTCGTCAAAGACAGGGTATGGCTTCAAGACTTTCGTCGCGTTTTTAGCTTATCCGAAATCAGAAACGTCCATCAGTATTTATTTAACCGGTCAACAGTCAACATTATATCATTTTCAGGACTAGATATTAGCACTGTAGTATAAAGAACGTTTTCCTCTTTACTAAACAGGGTAGCTGTGTTTCAGACGTTATTTTTGTCCTAAACAGGGTCGGGGTCTCAAACCTCTAGCGGCACCCCTATACCCAAACATGGGTCAAGTACCGCCCTGCCTCCCTCTCCCCGGGGTTAATAACCTTGTTTGCCCTGTCCAAGAAGTTATAAGTCTTGATGTATTAATATTTTTGTGAAAGAATGATGACAGTTATGAAGCGCACTGTACTAAAAACCTCTTTGTTTCTTTTCTGTATTTTCAGAGGAAATTTGTTTCGACAAAGCAAGCCCGGGAGACTGCCAACATGATCCGTGCAAGATAATACACTGCGGACCTGGTAAAACGTGTATCACGTGTGCACGTTCCTGCGGGTATTTTTGTAGCCCGTTACACTACTAGATACCCACTGAAAGAAACAGGGCGCATCATGCATAAATATCTGAGAGCTAGAGACCATTAAAAGCGAGCTAAAATTTGTGATTGTGTTAATTTGTGGGGATGATATGAGGGGGGTACTCCCCTACATTAGGTATATAGGTATGTGCCGTCCCAAAGGGTATGGTTTTTGAGCTGTTTTGGTCTGAAAATGGGTATAGATTTTGGCTGTTATGGTCTGAAATTGGGTATGGTTTTGGGGGGAACATTTACGAAAGCTTATAAACATATTTTTCTTCTCAGTAACTGGTACGAGTAACTGATGAGAGAGAAAGAGAAATAGATAAAATATATCATTCCAGCTAAATTTTACCTAGCGCGTGTAAAACGGGTGTATATTTTCAAGGTCAGGTCTGAAAACGGGTATGGATTTTTGAGGCCAGGTCTGACAATGGGCGTGGAAAATTGCATGCATTGGTCTGAAATAGATCGATCGTTTTCACGTGACGTCATCGGGTACTAAAATCCAAGACTGAAGAAGTATCAAAGTTTCTATCCTTATCAGGCATCTGTTTACAATTTTTTAGCTTAATAGCATCCTCCGCTTAGAAACTAGCGCGTTTTGAATTTCAGAATTATGGCGGTGCGTGACATGAAGTGTCGATCACACTTGTCATAAAAAGTATACTTATATTGTGATTTTTAGCCATTTGAGAAGTCGAAGTGGTAGGAAAAGTGTTTGTGTAAACGTTTGTTTCACCATAACAGATTATCATTGGCCCAGATAACTGAAGTAAGTTCCAGATGTTTATAAAAACGTCATAAATGCTGCTGTCTTGCTGTGAAACAGGTCTCTGCGTGTGAACCCTTCAAGGGACCGGTCCCTGCGACTCATTCCATCGTGTAAACTCTACAGGGGTTCCCCTCCTGTGTTGCGATCTTAACAGGGCCTCATAGTCACGACGGCCATGCTGGTGGTCAAGAACAATAACCTTTCTCTCCGCTAGGAACTAAATTATATTTTATATAAATCCTCTAACGTGGTTGCAACCCGAGAATAGCCCAACTCACACCTCCGTGTACATTGCGCTTGTGAATTTTAAATTAGATTTAGGAGAATATCCAAAATATATGAGTAGAATAGACAATATTCGTATTCCCCAACGGCCCTGGGGCGAGAGCTTTCTAAACATGAATGCGAGGCTAATGCGGGGAACTTCGCCCGAAAATACAAAGAAACATGAGGAAAATTACAGCTCGGGTGCCGGAAAACCAAAACAGCATTCAATGCTTCAATGTTTTGGAGCTTACAAGTGATCTACAGGCAAGAGGAATACCAGCATTAAACAAAAATGCAAAAAGAATCTGGCAGGAGTGATAAAGAAGGCTCGAACGGCTACTCATACTCTTCATGCACACAAGTTGTTTACTTTCTACTATTTGCAATTCTGTTAACTTATAGACATTTTTTGCAGGGAGAAAATTATATGATCTTCAAACTATGGACACCACTATCGCTAAAGTAAAAGAAGGTTTGATGTTTTGGGCTCAACGCGAATGTGGAAGTTTTGGTCAGTTTAGCGATCAAAGAAATGTGCCAGTGAGTGAGAAATATATTTGCTTGTAGTTTCTCCAGTATTTTCCCCCTTTTGGTGGAAGCGAAATCAAATGGTCATCAAATACTAAACAGAATCAGTTCAGCAATTTTTTTTTGACAAAATAGTTAGAAAGTTGAGGATATTGACTCCCGACTGACTCGCAATCTCCTGTCAGATTAATTAATCTGTGGATCGTCTCGATCACTCCTACCAAATCTTTTTACATGTTCGCTTAATTAAGGTATTCCTCTAACCTGCAGATCACTTACAAAGTCCAGAGCCTTGCACCTTTCAATGCTTTCTTGGTTTTCCGGCACCCAAACTGTAATTTTCCTCATGTTTCTTTGTATTCCGAGCGAAGTTCCCCGCATTAGCCTCGCATTCATGTTCAGGCTCTAGCCCCAGGGCCGTCGGAGAATACGAATATTGTCTATTAAAAC
>OX393568.1:20254120-20256620 GCA_947652115.1 Blastomussa wellsi | reverse complement strand
CTGATCCTAAATGCAAAAATGAAGATGAAAGCGGTGTGCCGACTGAGCACAGAGACATGTGTTACTGTTATTTGATAAACGTTTGGAGTGACAGGCAATTTCATTTAAAAAATTGTGGAATGGAACTTTAAAGACCATATTAACTTACCCTCCAGGCCTTTTAAGGTGGTGAATTTTGTAGGCAAAGGAGTCGTGCAATTACTATCATCGCCTGCAATAAGATCTCTAAAAAGAGTTCATGTTTATCACCACAAGGCGCTCTCAACCTTATGATCTGAGCTCAAACATGATTACTTTAACCTGAAATAAACGCTTCAAACGTAATTTAAACAAAATAGTTTTTAAAAGAGCTTCCGCGCCGTCCTTTTTTCATATGCCAATAAATTGACCTCGCTCCCAATGTGTGGCTTCATATATGGCTCAGTTGGTAGACCTTGGTTCGAATGCAGTTGAAGCCCTGAATTTTTCAGGCTTCTTTATTCCAATTGAAATTCACTGCGCGATCATCTATCATGGAAAGACTGGGGAGAGTCAAGATGGACGGCAGCGCAACTTCTTGATTGGGGTGCCTGTACTCTCCGCTTTTCAAATAAATTGCGGAAAAACAAAATGTAAGTGAGGAAACACCGCGTTCTATCGGAGGGGAGCGAGGTGAAAGGTCGATCAGCAGCAGCTCGCCCGAAATACCACCGAATAAATCAAAGACCTCAGAGTGCAAGATGGCCGAACAAACCGATCTGTCGGGTATCTGGAGTATGCTTAACAACATCCAAAGCAATAAGGCCGAGCTCCTTAAAGAAAATCGAGCGCTTCACAACCTATACGACAAGCTACAAAGGTCACTTGAATTCCATGTCAGTAAAGTCGAAAGCTTAGAGACGAAGAACAAAGCGTTGAAGACTGAGGTGAATTCGCTCTCAGCAGCGATCTCGGTTATGCTATCAATCAAATAGACGACTTAGAACAATATACCAGAAATCATAACCTCGAAATCCTCAGTCGGAATCGGCGAGTCGCCGGAAGAGGATGTCGCTGAGAAACTTATCAAACTTGCCAAAGTGGTCAACGCTCACATTACCAATAATGACATAGACATATGCCACAGGATGTCTTCTCGTAGAACAGACGCCCTCGGACCAATCACAGTTCGATTCAACTCCAACGGAGCGAAAAGTGAACTTGACAAAGCAAGAAGACATCTTAAATCAGTAAGTTTGAAAAACGTTTTGAACACAGATGCTGTTTACATCAATGAGAATCTAACAAATTATAGGAGCGGTCTTTTCGCTATAGTAAGAAAGTTTAAAAAAGATCATAGCTGGCGGAGCGCCTGGACTATGGACGGTAAATATTTATTAGAAAGTCTCAAAGCGATCATTGAATTAGAATCTACGATGCCGAAGACAATAAGTACAGAAAATCGCACGAAGAAGAATAAAAGCTATGGACGTTATCCTCGTGTAATTTTCTGTACTTATTGTTATTATAATTTCAATCCGTGGGGTATTTTGAGAAAATGACATCATTTCTCAAATTCTCAACCAGGCCTTGGAACATAGAGAATTAATGGCGGCTGTACTCTGTGATAAAAGTCCAAAAAAGACAACTTCTAATGTTTGTAATGCACTGGAATTTGGCAAATTACCTTTAAAATTCGTACTATTAACGAAAATGTAAAAAAATGGATATCGAAAATTTCATCGTAGTAGCACTGTAAGGGCAGTTTCCTTTAACGCAAGAGGCCTTACTGACAAATCCATCAAAAGAAGAAAGCTATTTTGGTGGCTCCATCTGAAAAAAATTGACGCAATCGTCCTACAAGAAACATACAGCGACGCTAGGTTGGAGGCATTCTGGCGAGCTGAATGGGGTGGTGAAATTATTTTCGCGCACGGCTCGAAACATAGAAGAGGTGTTATGATCCTTTTCAGACCCTCTTTATGTGATGAGGTGACCAATGTTGCGCGAGACAAAAACGGCAGATTTTTGATTGTAAACACAACCATTGGCGAGGACGAATTGTGTTTTGTAAATATTTATGCGCCAAACGACCAAACCCAACAAATCGCTTCCTTTAGAAAGATGATCGACTTCCTCCGCGAAATGCAAACCGACAGACTCTTGATTGGCGGAGACTTCAATTGTCCGCTGTCCGCGTTCGATAAATTCAGAGGTAAAGACGTTCATGTTAAAAAAAATTGTTATCAAATCGGTGGAGGAACTATGTAGCAACAATGACCATGTCGACTCATGGCGGGAGCAACACCCGCCATGGAAAAACTGCTCGGCGGAGATCAGATGCAGGTTAGACTATTGGCTTATCCCAAAACAGTTAGTAGATCGGGTTTCAAAAACCGACATTGGTGAGATCTACGACTCAGATCACTCCCCTGTCATCGTTTCAATTAAACCAGAAAGAATACAGGGAAAAAGAGGTCCAGGTTACTGGAAGTTAAATAATTCCCGTTTGGAAAATGAAGAATTTGTCACAAAAATGTGC
>OX393568.1:19946620-20249120 GCA_947652115.1 Blastomussa wellsi | reverse complement strand
ATGAAAACAAATGGGAAGTCGATGTACTATAAAACATGGGTAAATAAAGGCATTTTAAAAATAAGTGATCTCCTCGACAATCACAATCACAATCAGTATTCGATGCACTTTCCTCGATTACGCTGGCGTTCTCGCTGCAATTCCTAGAGAGTGGAAAAGTGGAATCACGAGTGAACTCTCTAAGGCTGATTTCAGTGACATCGAATCCGCCCAAAAAAGCCCGTTTGATGCTTGCGGAGAGGTCGCAAATTTATAGAGCTCAGTATGGAAACGCCATGTTGGTGCGTAGCTTGTTGGGCACCAACATGGCGGCCGGAAATCAAAGAAAACATGTGGCACTCACTTTTGCTATGAATGCGACTGCTCTTTCCTCACGATCTAGTGTATATACACATAAACATCTTTCCTAATACTTGAACTGTTAATTAAACTGCAAAAAAATTGTGAAAAGACCTTTTCTTAGAGCACAACAGCTTTGTCACGGCGCTATCGTGAAGTCACGTGCGGCGGAAATCTCGAAAATTCAACATGCTTATTTCAAACACAAAGGATACTATCTAGCTCGAAACCTGTGAACAAAAATATTTTTACGATCTCTTTCGAATTCACGTGGTGACAATAAAAATTAAGCATGCCCAGCGAATTTTGTTTTTTTTTTTTAATTTTATGACGTCACGTGAAAACCAAGAATACCAAAGATGTAAGCTGATAAAGCTGACAAGGCATGCTACCCCAATGGCCGCCATTTTGTGTGACGACGTTGTCGTCGTCGTAGGGGGCACGCACCCGCGATCCATGCAACTGGCCATGTCGACCATGAAAACTTGAATGCATGGTTCTCCTATTTCTATGCTTTGCACGATTGTCCTTTTTCTAGCTCCGCTACTACTAGGAACAACAAAGCCTGGCAGTGGCACCTCCGCGGAGGCAGGGGGGGGGGGGGGGTACTCCTATATGTGGGGTATATAGGTATGTGACCTCATAACACAATTCTTTTGACGAACGATTGCGTGACTTACGCTACTTTTCAACACATTTGATACTTACAAAATACTACTTACACACTAATATAAACTATAAAAATCTAGCTTCATGGTGCAAGCTAGTTTTCTAATTGAAATCAACGGACATCCACTGATGAAGGGCTATGTCCGAAAAAGTCAACTATGTCACTTTTAACTCCTAAAACGGGACGTTGGGGAAATACCCAAGCACCTCTCGGTTGGCGACCAACCAACATGGGACAGCATACGTCGAGGCTTATGAAATAAATGGAGTAGTTGGAGCGAATGAAGAAAACGTAATCGCAGACACATTTCGCACATTCTTTTCAGGACCAAATGTTTTCAGATCGTTGTATGAGAAGCAAAAGTTCACCTCGGGTAATAATTTGTAATGTAACCGACAGATTTAACCTGATCGGAAACCCAAGCTGCTCCCAGCTCAAGAAAATTTTCCCACGGGGACACCTCGGTGGAAGGCGTGTGTAACCACGACTAATATCCTTCGTACCAAATTGTTCCCAAATAAGTTTAGTTAACTGAAGCCGCAAAGTTTCGCAGCTTTTGGTTAAATTTTGGAAAAGTTATAGACGTTCAAATTCAGCGCGGGCACTACCCACTCCACCCGTCTGGGCAGGGTTAAAGACACGAATGTAACCAACTCTTGAATGAATTTTCTTTCAGTGCTTTAACAACAAACCTTTCTAATCAACAGAAATATGACATCTGCAGAAAACATTACATTTACCGTTATGTACGCCATAACGATAATTGTATCCCTGGTCGGGAACATTCTCTTGATCTACATCGTGTGGAAGAAACCAGAGGCAAGATCACTGACCAGCTTCATGTTCGTCAACATGGCCGTGGCGGATTTACTAGTGACCTTGGTGGTGATGCCTTACACCATTTATAGTATTTATATGGAAGGTGTGTGGCAAATAAGTGGTGTCATTGGCGAAATCACCTGTAAAACAGTGAATTTCGTCGCCTTTTTTACAATAAGCACGTCCATTCTGTGCCTGACATTCATGGCGGTCGACAGGTTTTATGCGGTCGTCTATCCACTCCGACGCATTCTTTGGTTCCGAAGGCCAAAAGTCCTTACGCCAATTATCTGGATCTTGGCAATGGCTTTGATGTCTATCGTTCCGGTTTTTATGGTTCTATACAAGTATCCCTCCAATTCAACCTATTACTGTATGCCCGACTTTTTGATTTTGGGGGACAAATCGAGAGCCACGCGTGGGGTTTATATTTACTTCTTTGTGATCAATTACTTTGTTCCTGTGAGTATCATTTCCATCCTGTACACCATAACTGCTCGCACGCTGTGGTTCCATGAGGCACCAGGGAATGATTTGAGCCAAAATCGCGAACAACAGCAACTGACCAAGAGGAAAGTGGTTCGAATGCTCATCGTCGTTTTCACCGCGTTTGCTGTCTGTTGGCTTCCTGGGCAGGTGTATCAGCTTTATATGGCGGTGACGGCATGGGAAAAGCAACTACCGATTGTAATGACAGCCTGCTATTGGTTTGGCTACAATAACAGTGCCATAAACCCATGGTTGTATATTGGCATGAATAGCAAGATGTACAGTGCATTTTCCAGAATGACCCAACGGAGGAAACGTGTGGGAAAGCCTGGCTTGAAAGCTGAAGAGCTGACGCCTACAGCACTTAACGACACCCAAAATACACCTGTGTAAACTAGTAAACGGCCAGGAATGGTGTAACAGTAATTGTAATTTCTAGGTTTTTAGCTAGACTGTTCACATTCCCATATTTTTCCGTGAGATCGTAGATGTCGGTCGTTGAGTTCGACGGGAGCGCGCTGCCATCTTGGTCTTTTGATGCGAGCGAAACGGGGGAGGGTTAAAAATGCCCGTGGGTGGTCGCGGTGGGCGGAAAAAATCTCAACTTCACTCTGTCTCGTGTTCAAGGGGCGCGTCGAATTTTGACGCCTCCATTAATGCTCTGATGAACTCTATTGTCCCTTCGACCAATCAGGTGTTGCCGTTGCTGGAGCAACTAATGCAGCGAACACGAGACAGAGTGAAGCTGTTACAGTCTCCCTATTTTTTCCGCCCCGTCTCCCCCACGCTATTAACCCCACCGCCACCACCCACGGGCATTTTGAACTCTCCCCAGTTTCGCTCGCATCAAAAGACCAAGATGGCGGCCCTTCGAACTAAAAAAAAAACTGTTCCGTGAATCGTGAATAAAGTGTGTTCCGTGAGGCGTGAAATGCAAAAGTCCTTGGCTGTGAATTTTGAATAGATAAGAAATAAATCGTAAATGTCTAAAGTTGAGTTCGTAGCTGAATTTCAATGCATTGTGATCAAATTTTCCGTGACCTTAGTGAATTTTTCGTGATTCGTGAAATCGAAAATTTATTATCGTCAGCTTCGTGACAAGACCCCCCTTGCCCCCCTCCCCCGTTGTTTTACGATGTTTCAGCCGTGCAGTTTTGTGTATGTTACAGTTTATTTTTAGCTGTTTAGGTCTCTTGCCGATCCTACGTAAGCCCTACAAGTCAGCAGCATTATGCACCAGTCAATATAAACCCCCGCAACCCCCTCCGGGACATAGCGGGGCATTTGCGGGGAATTTTCCTTTATTTGACAAGCGAAAGGGCCTCAGGTACCGGAGAATTTGACCTCTTTGGACGCCATCCAAGAACAACGGGGGAGTGGACCGGGGTATTTTCAACCGAACTGGACTGGGTCGAGAATGCCAATCCGGCAATATGGCGGCAAGCAAGCAAGCAGCAAGCAAGAGAGCGAGCGAGCAAGCAAGGAGGAAAGCAAGCGTGCGAGTGAGGGTACGGGGTCCACTTTTTTCATTGACCAACGGTTTAAAGCAATGTAAACTGATAAAAAATATATTTAGTATAGCATAGTTCTGTTCGGATTTTCGACTTTATTTCTAGTTTTGTTCTTTTTAAATAATGACATTATCGTTTAAAACTGTCATGATTTTCGAAGCGGATCCATTTGGATCCGTTTGGAACCAGTCCCGTGTAAACATAGCCTAAGTCGATGAGATATATAACATGAAGAAAAAGATGTGAGAGTATTTCAATTTAGGTTTAGGTAAAATAATAAATTGTTATGCAAAGAGTTTGGCACGGACGGAATCTGATTGCGAGTTAAGTTTTGGCTGCATTCTGCTGAATGAGAAACTGGTCTTGTATTATTATTCTCATAGACTTATTAATTTATTAGCTTGGTAATGATGACACGGAGTCATCGAAACGTCGCACAACTTTTATCATAAGCGTACGGCAACTTTTTGCCAGGGGTGGGGGAGGGGGGGGGGGGGGGGCGGTGACCCATATGCCCAAAAAATTCTCCCAAGTTGCCTTGTCCAAATTTCCAAGATTTGAGCTGTCCAATAGATGGGGGGGGGGGGGGGCTGTAGCCCTCCCCCGGGCCTCCGGCCCGTACGCCTATCACTTTAATTAGTCAACCAAGGGTCAACTGGGTATGTTTTGGCGAATCAGTCAGATTTATTTTGATCTGCAAGACGCTGTTTTCGTTGTGCCAGTTTTCGCTATATAGTTAATTACATCTGAAGAGCGCACCGAACTGCTCTTTTGAAATATACCCAAATCAATTGTTCGAAATTGTATTCATCAGCTTACAAAACATCACGGACACCCTGTAGGTTGTTAAGTAATGAATTTGCATGTTGTTTTTGGATATTAATTGGCTTTTGAGAAAAGTCTGGTAATCACAGCTGCTAGCACAAAAAAACTGGGAGTTTCAAAACATTGATGAAATTTTGCATCTTAATGAAATGGCGAAGATTTCTAGTTTTTCGTTCGTTGTGGGTATTCTTGACAGTCTTTTATTACCTAACAGGTATTTTGTTCGAAAACCGTTTAATCAGAAACCCAGTATTAGAAGTTGAACAAGGGTTCAATTTTTATTGTATAAAAGTGTTCCTTTTGCTAATGTATATGGTTAAAAAATATAAACACAAAACCTTACCGAAAACTTAAAAAGCTGAAATACACAAATTCGCGTTAATCCTGAATTAGTTAAGTCGTGCTTGAACAACTCGTTTGTGTATTTTCAAAAATTTAGCCTAAATGTTTCAAATTCGTCATTTGCAATCCGTCTCATTCGTTCTCATCCTTAGACACCCTTCTTTCTTTTTTATTTAGTATTACCACTTTGGGTTTTTTCTTCCGGCTTAGTAAACTTTTATTTAGAGGTTTCCTTCATTTCAAATGAGAATTTATAATATGCCAAGATCAGCGCTAACAGGTTTAATTACCTATTAGAAAACTGTAAATATTTAAATTTATGAAAAGTCATATTAATTCAACTGCGGAGTCTTCCTTTTTCTTTCTGATTCACATTAAAAAAATATTAAATTGATTTTAAACACTTGTTACCGTCTGATTATTTTATTGTTTGTTCGTATATAGGCGAAACTGTTGATTGCGTGAAATTCTACTCAGGAATAGACTAATTCTGCATGGTCAGTTGAAAGTCTATAGTGTTCTCAGCTGTAGAAATCTGTCAAACCTGCCGTATGCTCTCAGAATGAATAAAAAATAGGGTCAACAAAGACAACACTGTGCGTGTTTCAAGACTAATTCAGATTTTAGCAGTAGCTATTGGTGAAGCTGGCGTATTCTCAGTACTCTGCATTATTGACGACATAACTGGTGAGTGAATAACTAAGTTAACTGTTTTGGTCGTCCACTGCCTTCCAATTTTTGCAGTTGAAAAAAAAAAATCAACTACATTATACTGGAATAATCTATCACATGAGACATTTTACAGCAATCATAAGCCAATAATGGGCTTCGTTACCCTTACGAAATAATACAGGTTTCCGTGCGAAGAACTTAAACACCCTTGTGCATTTTATATGTCCAGAGAAATAATTTAATGGCATTCTTGGTGAACATCAAGGTATCAGGGTCTGTTACCAAAGGATGCTATGATTTTGCATGTTGGCCGTTGCAAACGTGAAGGACACTATTTTATTCGGCGGATTTGACGTCGGTGAATATTAAAATGCTGATCGATTTTTCCTGCTACAATGGTGCAGTGCACGTGTTACCACGATTAACTGAAGTTTTTCACGAGCGTCTGATTCTAGCGGGGATATGAAGAAAATGCCTGAATTTACTTTAATTGCAATCTCGATTAGTTGTTGAATCTGTTCTCAAAACAGTTATTTGTAATGCAAAGAAAACCCTGAATTTTATGAGATTTTAAAGTCGACCCTATCCTATATCGGATCAAACAGCATGAAATTTAAGTGTTGGAAATATATTGCTGTGGAAATCCGGAAACTTCGCTTTTATGCAAGTGGCGTATAAGAATAGCTTTGTCAAAGCACGCCATTGCTCTCTGGTGAAGCTGCATAACTTTCAATTTCTTTAGATCAAGACCCAAATTCTCAACAAGCAACAATAACTGCTCTGAGTCAATAACAGGTGTATTTTGACTGAATTTTTAGCAGTCTTTTAAATGCATAATATTCAAGAGAAAAAACATTCGGGTCTATTCAAAGTTACTGCCGCGACGGTTTTTATCCGTTAGCATACATGCTCGAAGAATTTGTAGTGGGATTTTTTACCAATAACACTTGATGGTCTATTTCACTACTGCGATTTTGTGAAGCCATTTGTCATTTTATTTGTTTATGAGAGGAATATTAAGTAAGTCATATATTTTCCTGCCACGAAAAATTCCCATGCATATATCTAATATCTAATACAATCACCAAATTTCTACTGCAAGATTGAGTGGGAATTGCTGGTTGCATGTGTTACATTTTTAATGAATTTAAAGATTAGTCACTGGTGATGGAATGACCAGAGCTAGACGAACTTGCAATAAAACGAAAAAAGCCGTAGGGTTTGGGGATTCTTCATTTAGCCTGCAGGGATGATTTTTTGAAATATTCTTATTTTATAACCATACCAGCTAGAGCCTGATTATGGTTATCGCTAAGATCTTCACAGTCCTGGTCATAAGTTACTTTTCCTTTGGTGGGGCGTTGCCGGTAAGTTTGAAAATCAGTAATTTAGCAAGAAATTATTTTTTATGGATTTAATTTTCATTGGAAATAGGCGGGGTACTTATTTTGGGGAGGGGGATATTCTCGGATGTGCTTTTAGAAAAGCACTTGCGTCTCAAACATGACTGGATTAGCCCTGATTTCGAAGTTGCGCATGGAACTGGGGAGATTTTCAAATTTTAAGTAATAGACCCTTTGCATAAATGGCGCGTCCGCATTTAAATTTCAATACTTCTACATCCTTAGCCTCAAATTCACGAATAAAATCCTTTGTCTATAAACATCCACACGAGGTTAAGGATGTATAAAGTATTGTTTTTCAAATTTGGGCGCCATTTATGCAAAGGTCTATGAATAAACAGACAGCACGACATGAAAGATCACGTTGAAGTTTGTCACTTGAAAAAGTTTGATGCTTTTAGGTTAGACAGAAAGCCTGTTTGCACTTAGTTCAAAAATGGCGTCCCCCAAAACCATATAAACACTCAAAACTTTCCATCTGTTTCCTGACGACTGTAAAATACAGTAAAAACCCTCATAAAAGAACTATGTTTTTCAATTTCAGGCTGATACTGTTCTTGCATAGAATATTTTCACACACGTGACAAGCGGGTATATTGGAAAGCTGAAACAAAAGATGATATTTTCATGACAATAGAGTTCAATTCCCGGAGGATTGCCTTGGGTCACCAATATGGCCGCAGTTTCTTTGTTTTGGGGCAACCAATATGGCCACCGTGACGTCATGTTAAAACACTCTATGTTGGGTACTTAGTGAAAAATCATCTTCAAGCTGTTCTTAACATGCCCTTAAATTTTGCCTGAAAATTGCACACTGTATATATTGCACAACTGACACTACTTTATTAATTGACTTCATCCTCCCAAATCAAGGGACTGGTCATATTAATTACAAGGGAGTTACTGGTACAGATAAATGACATGGTTATCTTGACCCAATAATTTTTAATCCAACTGGTTCAGGCTTCATATCAGGCTGAACTAGTTATTGTGTATATGGCGTTCTTCTTACCAAATTTCAGCCTGGAGGTTCTCAATCCACTTGTTCTTTTATGCGGGTTTTTGCTGTATCCTGCGTGGACCTACTATTTGCTTGGAAAAAACTGATTTATCGATTCACAACTCCGAAATGGTAAATATGAAAGAATAGCTGGGTACAGGGACTAATTCTGCGAAAGATTCTATGTCTTCCTTCTTTGAGCAGGAGAGCGATTTTACTTTTCAGAGAAGAGATGTTCTGCCAAGTAGTTCGTGTTCCGTAGATTAAACACCAGATTTCCTAGTGCTCTAAAGTTCTATTATATTCTCTCTACACAGATTGAAGGCGAATTGCAGCCAATAGGTACGGAATTCTCAATGAGTTTGTTAGTTTTGTGCGTGTGGCGCGTTGAGCTGACGTTAAGTAGTCTAAATACTGTGTCTAAATTACAAATTTTACCAGACAAGGGAGATTTAAAATTTTATGATGATAAAAAACGGAGAAGATCATCGCTTTGCAAATTCCCCTACGCCGCCATGTTGGATTTCATGACGTCATTGCGTTGTCGTTATTGTTATTATTCAGAGGTTCAATTCTTTTGTGACCTCTTTTGCGTGAAACAATGGTACAAAGCACTGACATCATAAAATCCAAAATGGTGGCGCGCGGGAAATTTAAAAACGATAATCTTTTTCTCCCTTTATGAGTATGAAATGTTGTATCCCCCTAATCCGGAAAAATTTGCAATTTGGACAATGTTTTAAACAACTGTTTGCTTTTGTGTTGCTGTCACTTGACCCTTACCGTTTATAACTCCAAAGTGTGGCTTGTCCTTCACGTGAGCGACAATTGGAGAATATATTTGACCGAGTCTGTTATTCTCAGTAATTTTGTGATGCAATACCGGTTTGGGAAACTAAGATGGCTTCCTTCGTCAGTTGCTTTTTTAATGTGCTCAAGTGGCTGTGAGCAGGTTTGCTGCCGAGTTCGCGAACGCGCTGCTTTTATATACTGAATAGAGGGGGTAAGTTTCTAAAGAAACTGTGGTGCTGCGTCGGTGGGAAGTATAACAATATAATTTGGTTTTATCAACTGGGTTGATAATGTCAATTGGCCACCGTAAAGAGATTCAAGAGCTGACGTTTCGAGCGTTAGCCCTTTGTCGGAGTTAGACTGGTTGTGTTGAAACTGACCAATCGGAAGCCAGGAAATTTGGATCCGTTACGCATGACAAAGCGTGTTAAACGTATCGTATGCAAATTTGGATCCAAGAAAGAGCTTCGCGTCAGTTTGAACAGGTTTGTTTTGCAATTGCCAAAGTACTGAAAAGTGTTTCAGTAAACTCTGTAACAACAAGATAGTAGCTATGTCTGAACTTTAAAGGTTCAATAAAGCTTGGATGGTGGAGTATAGTTCAAACGGTGGTAGTATAAGTTTTAAGTCAAAGTTTTTGTGTTGCCGTCACTTGACCCTTACCGTTTATAACTCCAAAGTGTGGTTGTTAAATGTGCGAAGGATCCCTTGATCGAGGTTCCCTTGAATATAATACTGATGAATACAAGTCCATTTGAACTTATACTAAGAGTTAAAGTGAGAGATGATCATCGCCATGAAATATAAGCAATTGGAATAAAGAAGCCTGAAAAAATTAAAAACACCAGGGCGTCAACGGCATTCGAACCCGTGACCTGTGTGAATACCGGAGTTCACGTATGAATTATAGATTGTGTCAAGAGGAAGGGCAAGACATATTTGTCTAAGAATTCATTGTGTACGCACCTTTCCCGTTGTGGCCATTCTTAATTGCACACAGAGGGGAAGTTTTAGCTGCCATTTCTGAGCAAGCTTTCGAATCTCTTTACGGTGGCCAATTGACATTATCAACCCAGTTGATAAAACCAAATTATCTTGCTATACTTCCACCGACGTAGCACCACAGTTTATTTAGAAACTTGCCCCCTCTATTCAGTCGAGTTACATTGAGAGAGCTGGATCGAGAGAGAAAATGACGTCATCGCTTTCCAGTTTAATTTTTTACTGTGTGAACCAGAATATTTGGTATGCAAAACAGCAACTTGCTTCAAAAAGCTCGTGCTGCATACTAATCAGCTGTGTTCACACATTGAAAACCGGAGTACCCGGAGAAAAACCTCTCGGAGCAAGGAAGAAAACCAACAACAAACTTAACCCACATATGTCGCTGGGTCCGGGAATCGAACCCGGGACACATTGGTAGTGAGTCGATGACGTCATTTTTTCTCTCTATCCAACTCTCTCGCTCAATGCAACCCGAATAAACATGCTGAATGTTCGACTGAAGCCGAATCCGGTAATGGCGGACAGTTTAAACAAGAAATCGCCGTTCAAAACACAGACCTATTTTGAAAATTGAGGCGCAATAATTGGCATGTTGCATTCTTGCCAAATATAAAATCGGAATCGAAAGAGAGAACAAGGACAACATTTTTCATCGCAGTAGCACTTTAAGGACGAACTTTACCAGCCAATCGTTGGCACCCTGTGAGGTGTCACGACCGCGCGCGATTCTCGCACTAAATTTTCATCTAATAAGCTGTGTATTTTCTGTGTTATTGTATCAAATTAATCGAAAAGCTTAATCCAAGGTCAACACTCTTTTGGGCCATAGAGATTGAGGCCATCAAATGTTCAAATCTTTGCAGTGAAACCACTCGCCTAACGCCTCGTGATTTTTAAAACATTTCATGACGTCATTTTGGATAAAAATACAGTCGAGTTTTTAATTATCCTTTTCCAAAACACAGGTCCGGGCCGTCCGTCCGCAACTGCAAGATGCTATTGTTGGCCAGCCTACCCAACACCGAGTCCTCAGGATTGCTACCAGCTTAGACAGAACGGATTTGACCCATGCCGTTACATTGCAAAATGTCCGCCGGGAAAAAAGTGTAGACCGTGTGCATGTAACTGTAAAAATGCTGAATGCGTATCTGTTTAACTTATCACCGAAGTCTGTTTACCATCAGGCCTCAACAGAATGAGTTGAACAACTAGAAATAACGATGACTGTAACGCTCAGTTGAATACTGTAGATCTTGAATAAAGTTGGCATTGTTTATAGGCTAAATTTGGCCTCATGTGCTTTACCATAAATTTTAAAAAATATATAATACACTGTACAAACGCTCTTCACCTCCCTTCAAATACGCCACCCCCTCGCACCCCCCTGACAAAAAGATAACCTTTCCAAATCTTAAGGCCATTTCTAGTCCGTACTGCGCAATCTCCGCCTGCAATGTTGATCAAGTCTCACACGATGAAATTTAAATAAGTAAAAAATGATAATTACGGGTAAAAACTTACCTTTTTCTTCATTATTAACATCCGATATCCTCTCTTTTATATTACATTTGAGTTCCTCCAGTCATGGTGATCTCATGAACCGCAATATAATCAGAAAACGCTCTGAATTTATATAAGGCTTTGTACTCTCCCCTCTCTTCTCTTTCAATTAGATTGAATAGTTGTCACTTTATATCCTGATTGCGACACAAGGTTAACTCATAGCTAAATTTTTGAAATCACATCAGTATCAATGATAAAGCCAAGAGGGGGGTCTTAATGGAGGGTGTCACTTGACGGTTGACGGTTAAAAATAAGCCGTTTTGACGGTTGACGGTTAATTTTTTGGAATGACGTTTATAAAACGAAATTAAAGCGCGAATTTGGCTGTAGTTTGTCATAACAACAATTTTTCCCATATTTTAAAAATTCAGTTAATCTTATAATTTGTGCGTTAAAAATCTAGGTTTTGGGTCTTTAACTATGAGTTTAATTAGCGTTATTACATCACCTTTGCTACCGCTGGACGTATTTTGTGATATATTGAAACTTTTAAGACAGTCGTCAGTCCCATTTAAGACAGTCGTTTAGTTCTTAATTAAGGAAATCTGAGACATCTGACGGCTAACATTAGCTTCCGTATTTGACGGTTGACGGTAAAAATATTGCGTTTTTGACGGCTGACTGTCGGGAAATATCACACTCACGCTCAAGTTGGACTGTATTCCTTCTTTATTTCCCACGTTCGTTACGATCAATACAAGTTTACTCTTCGACTACGTTCTAACATCTCTCCACATTCAAGCCTATCCCTTTTGTATAACAAACAAAGTTCTAATGTTACGTGCACGCAATACGCGCATAAATTATTACAATCCCTTAGATCCAATGAAATTACAGAGCATCCATTTCGATTAATCAACATGTCGATCATCACTAGACCTTCCGTGCTTACAACTAAATTTTCAGTCAAAACACACAACATGAATCAACAGGGGTGCTAGTTGCGTTACAAGAGAGTACAATTTTACGACAAATATTTTGGCCATTTGACGGTTGACGGTTAACCCCATTGAGACCCTCTAAGAGGGCACGAAAACACTGACGACACGAATCTTTACACCATTATTTCACTGATTATTTCTATTTTATTGCCATTTATTTCGCCGATCTATGTCAAGATACTACAAATTTTACTGTGGACAAAACCCATTACCTGAAAGAAACCTCAAATATGCGGCCTTATATGTTAAAAGGCAAACGCGAAATCCCTTGCCTTCCATTTTGTTACCTTTTTGACTATTCCTAAATAAATCGATGTCCCTCAGAATAGACAAATTACGAAAGGCACAGTGAAATCTTCTCATTTCCGAGTACCTACATAGGCCTAAAGTTCTGCGGAAAGTGTTCAAAGTTAAAGATTTTTGATCGTGTAGTTTAAAGATTTTTGCCGTTCACTGGAAAAACATGAAACAACATTCTTAATCTCTGTAATATGAAACTAAGATAAAAAGCACGGCGAAGAGGTAACAAGCCGTTGATAAAGGAATATGGTTAAGGAAGGATTAGAAAATTAAGTGTTTAAGAAGCCATCCGGGAGGTATCTCGTTTAATTAAGCGACTTCTAATCTAATAATCCAACAGACAACCAAATTACTTTTCTGATCCTCGATGAGCACTTTCAGCATGTAATCACCAGGTGGATAAAATGTCTTGATGTCCAGTGTGTACACAAAATTCACCGGGACGCTCGGCTTCATAGGGCAGGTCAATCCGTAACCTTGACAAACATTGGGGTCCAACGGCAACGGAATGGGCTCTGAATATTCTTTAACGCCGTAAGCGTAAATTTTTGCGTCTGTGATCAATTCGTCCGGGGTGAAACTGACTCTGATGGTCTCCTTGGTTCCTCGTCTGAAAACACAAGGATCCTGATCGCAGGGAGACACATCCACGTAGTTGATGTGTCCAAGGCGTGACGAAGCGCATCTATGGTATTCGATTTTCTTTGCGGGAACTGCAGCAACAACTAACAGCAGCAGGAAAAAGGACACTATGGCATTCATTCTAAGGCAGGTGTCAGCGCAGTTAGACTGGAGCTAGATCAGTTCAGCAACTGAATGCAAATGCTTGGACTAACTCAATTTAATGAAAAACGTAAGGTTCAGTACGGAAGATGTAAACACTCGTAACTGAGTTAAGGAAGCTATCACGGGGAAAGCTCGACCAATAGCATAAGAGCGAAACAGCTGGGAACTTTCGAACTAATGATGCTATCTCGACTTTTACCGAAACTGCGCTGAAACTTGAAGGGAAGTAAAACTCAAAATCAGTCAGGGACATCAGCTGATCGCTTAGGTCATTTTACTCATGATCTATACATAATCTCACACTCACGAGGCATGAAACAGAATTAAAAAGTTCACTATGACAAGGGAAGTAAGAAATTATGCTATAATTATGCTAATTCAAAAATCCTTACTTTTATGTTTTAAACGAATATTTCACTGAACTATCGGATGTAAAAGCAGCACACGATTTATGCGCTTCCAAATTTGGCTTCTTGGCCGAAGACAAAATCACTCAGCTTGACAATGACTACGAAGTTCAAATAAAATTATTATCCTCGCGCATGATCTACTGGGCTTATAAGTCCTATATTCAAGTCAGGGAAAAAATCTAGCTGATCCTTCAAATTATAGAGGCATTTGTGTCACAAGCTGCTTAGGCAAATTATTTTCTGCTGTCTTAAATAAAAGATTACCTACCTACCTCCAAGACCACGATTTAATACACCCCTCTCAAATTGGTTTCCTCAAAGGTTTCCGAACATCAGATCACGTCTTCTCTCTAAGAACACTTATTGACAAATATGTGACTAATGCAAACAAGGGAAAGTTATTCTGCTGCTTTTTCAAAAAGCTTTCGATTCTATTTGACATGATGGTTTGCTACAGAAATTATTATTCAAAAACATAGGTGGACAAGTTTATCATTTAATATCTGATATGTATTCAAAGACTAAATGTGCTGTTAAAAACGGTAACAAGAGAAGTTCCTTCTCCGATTACAGCCGAGGAGTGCGACAAGGGTGCATTCTCTCTCCTTTGTTGTTCAATTTATCATGAATTTCCACGTTTGCTAGAATCTTCACATGACACAGATCCAATTACTTTACCAAACGGACTCCCTCTAAACTGTTTATTCTATGCAGATGATCTAATATTAATATCAAGAAGTGCCGCTGGTCTACAAAAGCAACTAAATATCCTCCACAGTTATAGTGAGAAATGGTTACTAAAAATTAATCTTAAAAAAACAAAAACATTAATTTTTCAAAAACAAAATCGCAAATCAACAAGTGATAAATTCTCTTTCTTTTTAAATGGCACCCGATTGAAAAGGCCTCACAGTACAGTTACCTTGGCATCACTTTCAACACAAATGGAAGTTTTGCTAATTCCAAAAAAGGTTTGGTTGAGAAAGCCAGAAGATCAATATTTGCTACTAAACGTTATCTTGACTTCAATAAATTACCTATCAATACATGTAATAAACTTTTCGATACTTTATTCCTTCCCATTCTTTTATACGAAATTTGGGGAGCTTACGATAACATGAACTTCAAAAAATGGGAAAAAGACCCAGAAGAAAGACAGCATACACAATTATACAAATACTTTCTTGGCCTCAACAGAAGAGCACCTAATGTGGTAGCTCGAAATGAAACTGGACGACTTCCTTTAAAGTTGAATATTTTATTAAGAATAATTAAATTTTGGATACACCTTGAATCTCTTCCAGAAAACAGTATTGCCAAACAATGCTTAACCATTTCCAATCAATTGGCAAATGAATCAAAATCCTCTTTCATGTTATCGATTAATGAAATTACTCATAATTATATAGACATTCAAAAACAATCGCATAACAATACAATCGAAAATAATAATATGCCAACTATTAAAAATAATTAACAAAAAATAAAACCATTTAAAAAGACATCAACTGGAGTTGATTCGCTCTAATAAGAAGTTATGTTTCTATTCTATATTTAAAACAGATGTAAGCAAATCTGATTATTTAGGAACAAATAAAGAACCAAAAGCATAGACGAGCTGTAGCTAAACTATGGTCAGGCAATCATAGTCTTAAAATCGAATCTGGACGAAACTGTGTACCTAAATTACCGGAATCTCTTAGGATTTGTCAACACTGTCGCTCTAACCAAATTGAGAACGAAAACCATTGGCAACTGGCAACGGGCGCGATCCATTGAACCAAAATTTCCGGAAATCCCGGTACAGAATCAAATGGAACGATCTATTTCGAAACGTTCGTTCCGAAAATTTTGGTCAACCTCTGCTCTGGAGGCTGTCCATTTTTTTCGGAAATTTGGAATTTTCTGTTCCATCTGACATTTGCAGTTTCAGGGTTCTCTGGCTGCCACATAGAGCCAAAGAATTATTTCTTTGTCACGTTTTGATGTATGCGGCGATAAGTTTCGTACGGATATTCGTCCAGTTTGTGAGAGAGAAGCTCATACGTTTCTTTCTCGAACGTCTCTCGGATGATTGAGCTTAACATAATCTAGCATGGATATTGTAGATGAAGGTCACAGTTCATCGATCGGCAACAAACTAACTTCGAGTAACTAACCACCTATCTGAGTGTTAGTGCTTAAATGCTCATCAACTTTATAGGCAAACCGTAGACATGTTTGGGTTAGACTTCTCAGTGTCCTTGGATGAATCGGATACTACTGAGACGTACTCGAGAAAGCGAATACAAACAGACCTACATGAAAAACCAGCACGAAGGGCGAATGTCCAATGACAAACTCAGAAGAACGAAAACTGAAAGAACATGAGACTATGACAGGAACTTTCATGGAGGCTCAAGCCAAGGTCAACAAGAATTCCCAAGCGTACCAACTGAGCTCCTAACACAAACACTTAATCGAATATTATAACCAACACAATAGAAATTTAGAAACAGTGGAGAATTTAGTAACCTTGAATAACCTTGAGCAAGAGATACGAACTAAATAAGCAAACCATAGGTAGCCCAAGCTCAATTTTTGAGCAGCGGTTTTAAAACCGGTTCCACTAAAACCAATAGAATGGCCATAAATCGGCTCGAAGACCACACAGAAGGGAAAAACCACACAACTAAAGTAAGGTAAGCGTATTTTTAATTAAATTGCTACATTTTCAAAGGTTACAGAAACAATCGTTATTTTCCCCATACAAATCCTTATAAATATGCAAATCGCTCGAGTCACGTAACAACACAAAGGTCAACATACAAAGAGCTGCTCATATATTGAGCTTGGGCTACCTGTGAGCAAACAATAAAAATAATAGCAAAGCTAAGCAAAAACCAAAACAGCTTAATACTTCACAACAAATGCTGAAAATCGTGAGTTTTACTGGACAGGAAGGTTAAAAGAGGACAATGATTCAGTTTTCTTAATTTTGATTGATTCTGAGTATCTAAAAGCTGTTTTTTCTAGGCTTAATTTAGGCTTAGGAAACTATGTGTATATAAGTTTTTCTTCGAGTGTTTTTTAGTTGTGTACGTTGTAGTTTCTTATTATAAAATATTGTCGTGATGTACCAGGTTATGCAAGCATTTATAAATTAAAACACATTTGTGTCTTTTGCGTTTCGTTTCTAAGTCGGCCCACATTAATACATTAAAACTATCTGTAGAGGAGTAAGGCCTTAGAATGATCATCGGGCGGCACGATTTTGCAACTTTTGCAAGGTTTTGCTGGAGGTAGCGGAGAGTTCGCCCCATGTAGTGTCAGCACTTCGCTTCCTTGGAGTGAGAGTGAGGCAAGATCTTGTCCGCGCTAAGCTGCAAACGCTTTTTGAGTTTGCTATAAATAGAGTCAGTATACTCTTTCCATGGAAGCTGTTCATCAAGCAAGACCCCAAGGTCCATAGTTAAAGTATCAAAATGCAGCTCTTATCACTGGAAATATCTTTCTCCAGAAACAACCCAGAATGTAAGGAACTTATTAATGTGGGGCGCTATCCTCATCTGGTCAGATATTACACACCTCTTCGAACCTGTAATTTCATTCGCTCTTTGTATCATGAAGCTCTATTGCTTTAAGGGCTAGGGTCATTGTTTATGTTGTTATTGCGAACATATTATTTGACCGTTGTTATTTGCATGAATTGAAATCTATTTCACACGAATTGTTTAATTCAAATTATGATTGGTGTAGGCGTTTCCTTTTGTTATTCTACAATTGTTTTCTCTTCCATTTAAAGTAGCATTTATATAATTTTTTTCTCTGTGTGTATAACCGTTTTTTCGTGTGAGCGGAATAAAAATAGCCAGAAGTTGTTCAACGCTGTAAATTCACCAGTTTGTTCCTTTGTTTTATCAGACAATCCTGTTTGCCCTTCTAAAAGCTTCGTACCGCCATTTGGTAGGCGCCTATCAGCTAGGGAATGTTTTCAATGTATGGGGCTTTATGCCTCTCATGTGGTATTGCTCTAGGGCTACTTTCTCAATATACTTAGTTGTCACAAGTGACCGCTCTACCAACTGAGCTTACCCCCTTCCGGTTAGCAACCTAAGACCCTGGGAACGAGGTTGATCGGTTAGCTGAGCGTAGGACTACCGTGCGGGAGGTCTTGAGTTCGAACTTAAGACCGGACCAACACTCAGGGTCTTAAAATACCCGAGGAGAACGTTTTTTTTGTATCGATAGACACGGTAGAGTTATTTGAAAAAGATCGTTTTGAAATGGCGCGCGAAAAGACCAAATCACTTGGAAATCAAGCGCTAGAAAATCACGGAACACACGAATGGCTCGGAACGAGCGACTTGTGTCACTTGCAGGAAATCGCTTCTGGCTGACGATTTTTGCCGCGAAATTGGGACCGAATTGGTTTCTTTTGTCTTATTGGCGTCATTGTCATGTGCCGCGTACAATTTGGCGCGCGCCATGGCGTGTGTCGAGATTACGATTGTTTAGATTTTCTTCAAAGCTTTGATGAAACCAATTCTTTCGACCCCATAACTAATTTATCTAAAAGGACTAATAATTAATTGTGGAAAATCTTGTTTGCTTTTTATCTGGAAAAAACTGCTAAAAAGACTAGCAAACAAACAGAACTTGAAGTACCAGCGTCACGCGAGCAGAGCGCGCCAACCTCGCAAGTTTTGCCAACCGAGCGCGCGCTTACGTTCGCGCGCACTATTATTGGCAGCCAAATGTGGCGTCATTGTTGGAAAAATCCACCGGTGGCGTCACATTTTCAGAAGTGACGCGCTGCAGGTGAGACAAGTCGCTTGTTCCGCGCCACCATTTTTATTTTTAAGCCAGCGCGCGCCCTCCATATCTATCGCTCGGTCTCCCTCGCCAGCGCGCTCTCCCTCCTACGCCCTCCGCGTAGCGAATCAAACGAGCGACTTGGAGCAAGTCTACCTTTGCAATGACATCTGCAAATGGTTAGATGTTCTAGTCTTCTAGGATAAGGACGATAAAACCGTAGGCCCCGTCTCCTGTATCACTTTCAGCAGGGGACGTTAAAGAACCCACACACTCACGGAGGCACGGAGTTCCCGGTGTTGCGGTGTGGCCTTTGTGCAACTCTGGCTCGGGGAGAATTGGGCAACCTCTACCCGCTCTTCCCGTATTACTCGTTTCCAGACGGGGTTGAAGAGGGGGTACCAAATCTCATTTTCCATCCTAGTTTGACCTAACCCCCAGTTCCCATTTTATCCCTTCAGACACCTCTTTTAGTTCTCCTCGACTGCTTGAGTGTTTACATCACCTTTCTCCAGAACAAGCGAAACAACTCTCAAAATTCAGCCTTTAGTTTTCAAATTTTGTTATTTGCAATCCGTCTCAATGTTTCTCATCTTTACCCATGCCTACCCTATCCCGCGGCACATACCAATATAGCCAATATATGGGAGTACTCCCCCGGATTTTTGGCTTAGTATTACCCCTTTGAAGTGTTTCCTCCTTCGTTAACTATTATTCAGAAATTTCTTCATTTAAAGCCGGGGCCTAGGGGAATTTGATTCCTCGAAAAAATTAGTCTAAATGCATGGCGTCACGGAACTCCATGACTTCATTGACACCCCACGTAACTAATCGAACCAAATCGAACGTTCGATTAATTGAAATCAATCGGACATAAATCACACAATTGGGTTAGATTGAGTTCGGCAATCGAACATAATCGAACGATCACAAAAAAATTGAGCCATCGAACTCCAATTGGGTTCGACTGCGTTCGACTTGATGCTGGAACAGTCGACTTTGGATTCACGGTCTGATACATTCGACTAGAACTGCCAATAACAGATGAATGCGAGTATCACAAGAGCGTTCGATTGAGTTCGATTAGTTCGACTCTCACGCAAATTTTTCGACTCGATTATCAAACCAATCGAACTCAATCGTTCGATTAAGTTCGATGGGTTCTATTGAGTGCCATTACCGAACAGTTCGATTAGTTACGTTGGCTCGGCGAACGAGACTTGAGAACTCATCCATATTTTCGGAAGTGGCATAATGAGCTTTCACTGTAAACAAAACTTACTAACTGTTACATGTTTATTCGGTTTCCTGTTCCTGTTTCATCCTAGGCCTAATTCCATCCGCCTCTTTAAATTGGTTTAAGCGCTCAAAGAACAAGTTTTTGGCGAACTTATAAAGTTCGATATCTAGCAAGTTCAAGGTTCTTATACGACTCAACACAGAACTGTTCAGCTTTGGCAATAAATTTCCCGCTCGCGTTTCGTTGTCCGTCAGCTGCAAAAAGGGGGTCATGAATTTCAACCCAAAAGTTTTCTCGAACACGTACTGGCTCTCCTCTTGGTATTCAGTTAGGCCAAAGTACGCCATTTCCTGTAGATTTTTCACTGCACTTTGAAGCATGAGCCTTTCCCGTTTCGATGGAGGCATTCCAGCTGTATTGTAGCAGTTTATCTGCCGTAGATCAGCCAGCATTCTGGTTTGACGATTAAATGCGAGATTCCAAGGGCACCCTAAAAATTCCCTGAGGGTGACATCCCTGAGATCGTCTTTTGTGAAGCACGGTGGAAGTTCTTCCTTTGTAGGCGATCGACCATTACATCGAAGGGTTGCGGCTCTCCACATCTCCCCCACATAGCGAACAAAGGCAAATTCACTCAAAAACCTTGAAATGGGTTCCCGGATTATCGTTGTGTATAAGAATTTCCGCCTAGCGTTCCGACCCTCGCGTTTGTTCATGTATTTTGGGACGCACTCGTGGTGCTCGGTCCAGTCGGCGTGAAGACCGCAAGGCCAGCCTAAATGGAACCGGGAAAACAGCCAAATCTTTTTTGAGCCTGGCCGAAAGCAGTGGCACACCCGCCTGCCTTTAGCTCGCAGCTTAGTTGCTTGCACACGGAGGTTGCGAGATCTTGTCTTGGAACAAACACACGGCCTTTTTATGTCCAAGTTATTCACCATATGAGCTCCAAACTTTGATCCTCCGGTCTTTTGAATGTGTAAGAAAACCAAAATATCGTTCCCTCTCATGTCGAACTTGTGTCCTCGCAACGCCACGTCCATTTCTGATGTGTTCACAATGGCTATTTCACGAACAGCAAAAAATTTTCTCGAGTGTGATACCTTGAAAGAAATCAAAACAATGGACCCGATCGTAGCAACAAGTATTGCAGCGAAAACATTTTTCAAATTCAACGCACCACCACATGGACACTTTACAGTCATTATTATCAAAAAACGCACTGATTTCTCGTACAAAAATAGTAAAATTACTATAGAAGCAGATCTGTTTTGTAAGCTTCAATGCCTTTTTGACCCTTGAAACGGGAGGCTCGCGGCGATCGATTAGCTCAAAAACTGACGAGCGCCACACATTCGAATGAAACTTTGAAATTTGACACTTTTTAGCACGATTTCTTTCCTTGCATATGCTTTTCATCACGGAACAACAAAGGCAGTCACGCAAAGTTGAATATTCGCTTGGACAGCGTAAAGTAAACCGCAAGAATACTACTTACAATGCAAAAAACACAGGTGCTGATAAATCCTCCAGCGAAGTTCCTGTTTTGAAGTAATCTGAAGGGCGGATCTCTGTTGCACGACTGTCTTTGGAACTGGGCGTCAAAACATCTGTCACATCTTATCAAATAACAGTATTTCAAATTGATTCAGATTTCACCACGGTAATCATCGAAACCAATTAGCACAAAAAGCTGAATAAATCAAATATCAACCTGATAGCATTTTGCAGCTGGCAGTCAGTAAACCGCGTTCTTTGCATGTTTTAGTTAAGCAATAGACCACACTTTCTATGGGTTTATAGGGGTAATAACCCACGCGGGATGTTTGGGAGAACACGAGAAGAGTTTGTAAATCACGAGCCGCAAGCGAGTGATTTACAAACTTTTCGAGTGTTCTCCCAAACATCCCAAGTGGGTTATTACCCTTATAATTCAGAAGACGCGCGATTTTTCCATGGGTTTACGGCACAATAAACCATAGCTGATTGACCAATCAGAGCGCACGCATTGATTTTGTTATTATATAAAACTTCATAGCCATCAGATTTTAGGAAAGGGAATTGAATGCCGCCACAGGTAAAGGTCTCATATAATTTTTGGCGGAACCTCGCCTGCGGCCTTGGGTAAAACAGTTTACTGGACTTAATCTAGCCACGTCTCAAGCAATCCAAAACATGGAAAACATCTGTTACGTAAAGTTTTGGCGGAACCGTTTCAAGAGAATGGAAGACGAAAACCCAATAGGCCATTTCCGAGTTCGCTTGAGCCTCCATTTCAAGGCGAGCCTAAGTGCAAAGTCTTTGTAATGAAAATGAGTTTCATTCATATGGAAAGAAAAACTCGATTACCATCACAAAACTTTCCCACTTAGACTCTCCCTTTGAAATAGAGGGCGCTTTCCATTCGACCAAAAATCCCGGTTTGAAATTCCGGGTATTCCGTGTGGCGAATGGAACAGTATTTTCCGGAATTTTCCGGTTGGTCGCGACCAACCGGTTCCAGGCCATCGTTTCAAGTTCCGCGCCAAAATACAAAATAAATCAAAGCAAAACAAATGGCGGACCGTGCATTTAACGCCATGTTGCCTCTGCTACTTGTTTTCGAGTTGTTAGACGACTTCGAAGTAAAAACAAACGACGTTTTAAGTCGACGACGATATTATTGTTTTCACTGTAGCTAGCTGCTTCTGTGCTATTTACCACTCCTAACTGTGGCTATTCCTGCTATATTACTTGTGCAATGATGCTGAAGTAAGACCTGAAAGCTTTCCGAGGCAAATAAGCAAGCCACGCAGTGATATCGAGAAGCCATCTTGATTCCTGACTACGATTTCGGCTCGGACAAACTGGGGCCGAACAGGAATGGTCGAATGGAACAGAATTTTCCGGTTATTCCGATTTTCCGGAATTTTAGGCCAACCTCGTGGGGTACACCCAAAATTTCGGAATGAAATACCGGAAAATGTCTGTTCCATTCGCTCTCCCACCCGGAATTTCCGGAATTTTTGGCCGCCCTTGGCCGTTTTTGTCAATTTCGGTCGGAAAAATTCGCTTTTTCTTTTAATTTGTTTTCTACAATTTCCAGGGGTAAAATAAAAAAATTGTCTCTGGTCTTTCGTTCTCCTTTAAGGGATGTTTTAACTGGCAATTTTAAAATACATTTTGGCATTATCCTAAAGATAAAAGATATTGTTGGACGTAGTAGGTGCGTGTGTATAGCATATAAAGCGAATTTAGTTCAATTTCTAGTTTTGTTGACCAACCCAGTTGATTAACAACAATAACCACACATTTGTGAAGTACTAGTTTTACCCGTCCGTACAAAAATAGTAATCCCTTTTTGCTCATGGATGACAATGACGTCATTCATGAGCTTAGCAGACAGTCGAATGGCGCTCACTTACTCGATTCTGGTTAATTTATTCATTAAACTCGGATTAAACAGTTTTCCTCTATCTCTCCTCTGCTAAGTATTGCTTTTCTTCAAAATTCTTCATCCTACATGTTTGGCAGGTTTTAGGGCGGGGGGGGGGGGGAGGAGGCGGACCAGAATGACGACATTTTTGTCTGATAACATAGGGCTACATGGTGGTTATCGCGGCACGAAAGTGGTTTTTGGTTCAATCCGTGGAGTTTAAAATGGATAAGTTGTGAAGCTAAGCAACAGCAGCTACGCGTCAGCGCGTGGGCGCTTCATTCTCGTCCCCAGAGGCCGCGCTCCTTTTGGTCAGCACCAAGAATCACGACCTCTGGCCGTAACCAAATTGTGAGCATGCGTAGAAATCACGTTTTGTACCTTTCAGCCAATCAGATTTGTCAGATTTGACTTTGTGCATGCGCAGAGTAACGGGAAGTCCGTGATTCGCGATTCGGTGTTGGAGCTTCCCAGAGGTCTCGATTCATGGTGCTGACCAAACGAATCGCGGCCTCTGGGGACGAGAATGTGGGCGTGTCAGCTAAGGATTAGCCACTGTCAACTCCAATCCTATCCAATCTTAATTATATTCCAGGTTTGTGTTGAAATTCAGAATGAGTTCTTAGAACATGGTTTAACAACAGAATAAAATGTATTGGAAGGAAGCCCGTTACTTATTAAGGGGGCAACACTGGAAATAAGACATTAAATGTGGCTCATGTATAGCTTATAGATACAGAGAAATCGACATCTCATTTCCCTGTCATTTCGACAACTTGAAATCTCGACCCGACTACAACTTGAAATCTCGACCTGACAAACACGAGAGACAGTGTTTCATCGGGGTATCTAAACACCGAGAAGAGAGTTGAAAATATGACGCGTAGCGGAGTATTTTTAACGAACTTCGGTGTTTGAATAGCCGGTGAAACAGTCTCGAGTGTTTGATATAGCTTCTCAATCAAAACAAAAACTAAGGAGTAAACGGAGAAATAAAATCGTCAAAATCTATGCTAATTAAGATCGGGTATCCAAACCACGGTCACGGTTATGATTTCCTTTGTTTTAACTTGATGAATTATTAATGAGTTTGAGAAGTCGACATCTTGCATGGCCTTTAGGGGGCTAATGGCGGTTTGTCTTCGAACCGTGAAAATCAAGCTTCGTTTGTGAAGGATTCTTCGCATGTTTATGTACAGTTTTAGCGTACCCCTTCCCCGGAAAGCGTGCCATGTTAAGTGCTAAATCTGTGACGTCATTTTGGCTAGACTTTTCACTGCCCAGTTTCATACCTTGAGGTACTGGGAGAGTGGGGAGATTCGCCGACAGTGCCATATCTTGGCACATTCTCGTCCTCATAGCCCTTTTCGTTTCTCTTAGCCGGCGGGGCCTTGGCACGAGAAACAAAGGGCTCTGGAGACATGCGATTCCGAGATTCTAGGACTTCCAGACTTCATGTATATAGCACTGATGTTTCTACATGTTGTGTGTTGTAATGCGGTGGCCGGCGAACATTTTGGCTTCCGTTTAAGATTTCTTTGTTCTCAACAGCCAATAAAAAAATTCGAATATTTTTTTGAAAATCGTATGTCCCCAGAGCCCTTCGTTTTTCGTGCCAAGGCCCTGCCGGCTAAGAAAAACGAAAAGGGCTATGGGGACGAGAATGATCAGTCCACACGTGTTCGACGCTCTTGAACCCCTTTTCACAGGAATGCGGACATTTTATATGACTTTAGTGTTGATGCAAGGAATGCGGACATTTTCTAATTTATAACGACTTTTAGGGTAGTTATTCTGCCAAGAACAAGAAAGTAAGATAGCAGAATTATTATAACTTGTATTGTAAATAGCAGAAAAAAGTTTTCTTTTGTTCTCGTTGCAAGCGCATTATCACACCCAATGTTCTAACATGAAGCAACATGTTTCGAGGGCCTTTGCCACTTTTCTGTGCATGTGTGACGATTTGATTTCTGTTTAAAGTCTCAGGTCTGTGCGATACACCATTCTTGAGTTATTTGCCGAAGCATTTATAGAGCTCAGTATGGAAACGCTATGCTGGTGCCCAGCTTGATGGGCACCAACATGGCGGCCGGAAATCAAAGAAAACATGTGGCACTCACTTTTGCTATGAAAGCGACTGCTCGTTCCTCACGATCTAGTGTATATACACATAAACATCTATTGTAATACTTTAACTGTTTAAACTGAAAAACTTTACGAAAAGACCTTTTCTTAGAGCACGACAGCTGTCACGGCGCCATCGTGCAGTCACGTGCGGCGGAAATCTCGAAAATTCAACATGCTTATTTCAAACACAAAGGATACTATCTAGCTCGAAACCTGTGAACAAAAATATTTTTAGGATTTCTTTCGTGGTGACAATAAAAATTAAACATGCCCAGCGAATTTTGTTTTTAAAATTTTACGACGCCACGTGAAAACCAAGAATTGGTTTGAAACCCTTTCCGTGTGAATTAATGCTCCGCGTGCGCATTATCGTGACAAGGACCATTAAATCATTTATTTTAAGACCAATTTTAAGCTTTTAGATGCATATTCTGTAGATTATATTTTGCTTTTCTTTTTTATGATTGGATCACCAGGACCGCTTATTGTAAATAGTTTTGCGCCATCGTTAATTATCACGTTATAATAAAGAGTTTTGTTATTAATTAAAAAAATATGGCGTCCGCCATTACGAAGAAAAAGGCGTCCTCATCACGAGGTCAATGTTTCAAAACAAAAAGATCAAGGAAGCGGAAAACTCGACGGAAGTTTACAGTTTTGTTTTTTTGTTGCATTTGTCTGCGAAAGTCGGCACTCGACCCAGCACCTCACGGTATGAAACTAGGCAATATAACTTTGCAACTCCTCTATCGTAAATCGCAGGCTCACAAATTCTCTCGATTTGAAAAAAATGATACCACTGACAAGAGACCCAACAAAATAGTTACAATATTACAGGCTTGTTTGTTTATTCCTTGGAGATCTGTAATGGGGGTATCCAATATAAATATTGCAAACGTCGCATTTCCATATAACTTTGGACGGTTCCTATGCTAAAAAAAGTTCACAATTATTTTTAATCTTCAATTTCAGTTCTTATAAAGATCGCACGTATTCAGCGGGTGACGGAGATTCGGCAAAACCATGGCGGCAGTATGGCTCGGTGTAAGGGCCTCTCATTTCCAATTGCCTTGAAAAAATATACGAGGCGTATTACGTAAACACGGTAAGAGACGCTCTACCCAGCACTCACACAGCGACACTTTGAACATGACTATAACAACTACTGACAACAATCTGCAACGTTATCCGCCAGCAGACAAAATGCAAACACGCTTGCTATAAGGTTCGACAGTGGAAATAGGTACACACGATACATTGAAACGACATAAAAGCTTGCTTGGACAAGTGAAAAGAGCCACCATGGCAGTCTGTAATGTTTGGGTCTTTTTTGCCCTTGATAATAATTTACGCTACTTATCCCTCGACTCGCCGATAAGACTACTTGTATTTTCCGCCGCGACCTCCATTGTCCCGACGGCCGCCGGAACGACCGCTAGATCCAGACCCTGCGCTTGTGTTGCCACTACTCGCTCCAAAGCCTCCGCGATTCGCTGCACGAGATGTCCCCGCGCCTCCTCGGCCAGCTTGTCCGGCACCCCCGGTAGGGCCGCGCGCGTTTCCTCGAGCACCGCCGCCCGCACTTCCACCCCGACGATTTCCTCCTCCGCCGCGTCCAACTGCTCCGCTGGGTTTCTTCTCTTCAATGTTGATTTCGTGGTTACCGAGTTTGATCGGCTGGAAAAGAACAACCGTATAAAATGACTGTCAGTTGGTTCTGATGTTTTCACACCCCTTCCCTGTTACTTCAACACATAACAGACAGACTAATCTGACGTATAACCAGTCTCAGCTTTGACGCATCACACACCCATTTCGTCCATATCACACTTCACAAATTCCTCTCCTCTACTCTTTCAGGCATCACACGGTCATATTGGTCCTCTCACGTATCACACGATCGTGTCATATCGCACATCACGTATAACGTTCATTTCACGTATCACGTAGCCTGCGTGGAAGGTGCAAAAACCGAGGGGGAGGGGAAAACGCTAAAGGGAAAAGGAAATGATCATTTGGTCACATCAGGCTTTGTATCAAGCTCACTTTCGGTTCCGCACCAGAAATTACGTAATTTCATAGGGGACTCACTCGGTTGCTGAGGATTTGTGCCACTGGGTCAGGGCTGTTAAAGATGACAAATCCAAAGTTCTGAAAAACAAAATAAAAAAAACTACAGTGTTGAATGCAATGCCAGGCAAAGAGTACATCAGATCAAGAGTCCCAGACACGCCCAGTTTATCTCCAGTGTGACTAGGATTGTTTCTACTCTCCTCTGGAAAGTCTAGATGTAATCTTAGTTTTTTTTATTTTTGTATTAGTTTAAGTGTCTTCACAAGTATGGGATTTTTTCCAGGCTAGATGATATGACACCTAAATCCATGCCATGCCGTGTCATGCCATTCTTCAGTACGCTAGTCTACCATGGCTTAATCCGCTGCATTATTCCTTGGCTGCCATTTCATGGTTGCCACAGCCACAGGATCTTAAAATTCCCTGACTTTTCCCTGACAAATGTAAAATTTCCCTGACCAACTCAATTGAAAGAAAAAAATAATAAATCACAAATTAGTCCTGGCAATGGCCCCCAACCTCCACTCACAACCAATCTCTCCACTCATTTCCTTATCGCTGAATTGGAAAGAATTAGTACTCTCACTTGCCCCTGACTTCTCTCAAAGACTTGAAGTGCTACTACGATGAAATTTTCGATATCCATTTTTTTACATTTTCGTTAATAGTACGACTTTTTCAGGTATCTTGCCAAATTTCAGTCCATTAAAAACATTAGAAGTTATCTTTTTTGGACTTTTATTTCCGAGAATTTACGGCCACCATTAATTCTCCTTGTTCCAAGACTTGGAACAAGGAGAATTAGTGACGGCTGTAAACTCTCAGAAATAAAAGTCCAAAAAACATGACTTATCAAGTCTGTAACTGGTTGAAATTTGGCAAGATATCAAGGACATTTGTATTGTGCACGAAAATATAAAAATATAAATATGAAGAATTTGATCATAGTAGCACTTTAAACTTTCCCTGACTTGAAACAAGTTTTGATTATTTCCTGACCTGTGGCAACCATGCATTTATGCACCAGGGTCAGGGAAGGGTTTAAGTGTCTTTCTCAAACTCAAAAACACAACTCAGTTACCCTAACCATTAGGCCATCATATCTTGAATTAAACTAAAGTGACAATAGTTTGAGAAGTTAAAAAACATACCAATACTTTCTTTTGCGGTGGCTATGCACAAACCACAGAGAAACAAAATTAATTGATCTGCTGATAAATAACCAAACTCCTACCTTGGGATTAAGCCTGATTTCCAGTATTGTTCCAAACTCTGCAAAAAAGAGTAAAGTAGTAAAAGCCTCTTACAAGAGCTACATCACTGTTTGTGCGCTTTGAAAAATTTAGCCTAAATTGTTTAAAATCGTCATTTCCAATCCGTTTTAATCTTCTCCATCCTCAGCCATCCTTGTTCCTTTTTGGTTTAGAATCAGTCCTTTGGTGTTTTTCGTCTTTATCAAACTATTATTTTTAGGTTTCCTACATTTTAAGGGTAATTTAGGTTGTTGAACAAATGACTCAAAATATTGTGACGTAGCTCCTTTACTTAAAAAAAAAAACTGGCTCATAGCTTTCAGTGCTAAACTCCGGTTTCTGAAGTATGAAGCAGCTAGGAGTATTGCTACCCCCCTCCCCTCCTGGATGGGATGCAGGTTACTCCCCCCTGGATGGGATGCTAGTCCATCGCAGGTTACTCCCCAGCATTCTGCCAGGTCGCCGGTACCCATTTATACAGCTGGGTGGAGAGAGGTCCTGTGAAAGTAAAGTGTCTTGTCCAAGAACAGAACATAGCGCTCCGGTTGGGGCTCAAACCCAGGCCTTTTAAACCAAAGTCCAGCACACTGACCATTAGGGACATGATGTAAAAAGTAAAAAATCGAATTCTAATTTTTCACTGTAACAGTTTGATTTACAACACTCACTAGAAAACACATTTCGCACATCGTCGTCCTTGACTCCAACAGGCAAATTTCCAATGAACACCTGATGGTTATCAGGGGCATTTCGTGCCGTCAGCCTTGAGTCTCTATTGCTCATTCCTCCACGGACTTCCTTGGAAGGGCGGGGAGGAGCAGCCTGGGGTCTAGGTGGTGGTGGCAACACAGGCTGAGCAGGGGGCTGAAGACAAAGTGCAAATAAATGTTTAAACTGTGTAAAAAAAAGAACCATTTCGACATAAATATAATGTGGTTTTGCTAAAATTATATTATAGGTCACCTGTTGAGTCTGTCGCCCAGGCCGTGCATTTGAGGCTGGGGCAGAACTAGCCTGGGGGGCCGATGGCGCATGAGATGCAGCAAGTGCAGCCCAGGTCTTTGGCTTCTCTGGTACTGCAATATAATTGCAAGATATATTTTACCAGGATAATTCAAATACATGAAACCCAACAACACAGACTCAAGCTGCCCACCCACACTACCCATTAAAAAAAATAACTGAGGTGCTGTTCTCCAAGTGAGTTGTCTCAGAATCAAGGTACAAAATTCCATCTTATGTACCAGTCAAATCGAAGCTTCAACATCCCCCCACCCCCAGGCATTTGAATTTTTGGGAAATTTGTGTTCAAATTCCCCCCTCCCTGGGCCTGAAATCGAGGCTAACGTTCAAATTCCCCACCCTATATGAGTGAGGATCAAATTCCCCACCCCCGGGAGAGGCAAGGGCATCAAATGCCCAGGGTATGCCGGGGGGGGGGGGGGGGGAATGTTGAAGCTTCGATTTGACTGATACATTAGGGGGACTCCTGATTGGTTGATACCATTTCCAATAGCAGTTCATAACCAACAAATGAGACAATCATTACACGCACTTCAGGGCTCAAGTACAATTATCCAATTGATACAACAGTGGTTTTATCATTATGCCTGTTTACAGTAAAGGTAATAATTATAGAAAGTCCCAGAGTTGTAACAGTGTCAGTTGAACTTAGTACCTGATTCAGCAGGTTCACCAGAGACATCCTCTACGGGTGCCTCTGGTTCAGACCCTAGTCCTTCAGGTTCCTCTTCCCCTTCAATGTCCTCTGGCTCTTCTTCATAAGGAACCTCGGCTGGTTGTCCATCATCAGCAGACAGAGAAAGAGGTTCCTTTTCCTCCAGATGCTGAATGAGTGGTGTTTCTTTGACTGGTTCATGAAGTGGGATCTAAGACAAAGAACATATAAAATGGAATTTGATTAACAACATGACTGCTCCAAAAGCTTCATCATCCTATTTTTGTCCATCCACATGAAAAAGTCATTAAACTGAGTCAGATGTCACAATGATCGGCATTGGCAGGTGGATGCAAGAACAGCACTGATAAGCTCATAAAAGCACACAGCTTTCCTCTTGACATATATGCCTTCCTCTTGAATGCTTCCACTAATATTAGACACATGTAGCAATCCGTCAAAGCAGAAAAGAAAAAATATTTTCGATCATTTGTATGCCACTTGGTTACTTGCAATCGCCAAAGTCTCTTGAAAAGGCTCAGATCGGCAACTGTAAAGTGAAATGGATCAAGGCCATATGCAACAATGCTTCTCTTGGTGCCACAGGCACAATGCAAACGTCCGAAAATCTGGAAACCCACGCATCTCAATGGAACAAGATTGGAATAGGTGTCTGTATTCTACAAGAAGTCTTCACCTGGGGCTGTTTGTCAATGACAACTTCTTGCAGTTCTAGCGACTCTTCTTCCTCCTCAGCACCATCTTCATCCAGCAATGGCTCTTGGTTCATCAAACTTCCAGGACTACAAAATAAATAGCAGAAAGACATTGAGCAACTATGGTGTCTAAGTTGGCAATTTTTAAAGACCCCTGTAATTTTGTGAGCCAAATATCTTACCATTTCTTACAGATAAATGCTCCACCTTCAAACTGCTGTTTATTTGGGAACTGGGGTTTAGTCGAGAATGTAGTTACTGTAATAATTTATTTATTGATTTATTATGTACAAGTGTATCACCATCCTTTATGCCTCCAACATGTAAAAAAGGCAAACAAGACAATCTATTTTTTCTTTGAATACTGCGCTTAATCATTCCTTTATAAAGGTAAAGCCTCGTGCCTAGTGGCCCATACTGCCGGAGCTTATCCCGGTTTCTGTAGCGTTAAGCAGCTAGGAATATTTATACTTCCCCCTGGATCGGATGCTAGTCCATCGCAGGGTTACCCCCAGCATTATTTCGCCAGTACCCATTTATACACCTGGGTAGAGAGAGGCACTGTGAGAGTAAAGTGTCTTGCCCAAGAACACAATTTAGTGCCCCGGAAAGGGCTCGAACCCAGACTGTCCGGTCTGGAGTCCAGCGCGCTAACCATATCTCCCACAATCATTCCAATATACCTACGTGACAAATTACAAGAGACCTCAAAAGGCTGACTTTATAAATTCCTTCAATAGAGAGATGAATCAGGAACTTCTAAACTGTGAAACTTTGCGTTCTCTGAATTCTTGATGCACATTTTTATTTCTCTAGAGATCACACAAAAACAAAAAATTACCCATTAGTGTGTGGCTGGTCTGCATAGTACAGGTTCTCACTGGGACTGTCCTGTGCTACATGTTGCTCCTGGTTAGGTTGGTCATAGCTGCTGACACTGTTGTTCACAGGCACCTGCTGGGGAAGTTCCTCTTCGCCCTCAGAATCTACATGTACAGTAGCAAGGTTATAAAAATGCCAGAGAAAATGAAGAATTTGAAGCAGAATTTGTAGTTCTCACAAAAGTAAGGTAAGTTCTGCACTAAAGACTAAGGAAAGTCCTGGTTTTGTGGCAGCAGTTGCAAGGTCAATTTATTTCAATTTTTTGTTCATGGTTATAGTTATTAATTAAAAAAGAAACCTGATGTAGTTTGTTCTGCTGAAAAAAAATTTATTACCCTTAGCTTTATTACCCTTCACTTGCCTTATAACCGCTTTGCACAAAATAAACCACACTGACAGAAGACTTTCAACCAAACAACTCTAAATATACTTTCACTTGAAAACAATTTCTAATCTACAGTAAAACTCATCAAACTAAAGTTCAAAGTCAAACAAGGAAGTAGTTTTCACAACAACAAAAAACATTTGGCACCCTGCCCTTTGTATGGCATTCCACGCAATGCTGGGTTTTCCTGGCCAGGAGTGTGTTTCTGGGCTCTTTTTTCAGGTTTTGAAAAGTGTTTCTCAAACCTCCCAATAATATCCTGATAATATCCTAAGCATGAAAGTACCTCAAGTCAAGGAAAGGCTGCCAATAAAACCATTGAAAACATGCAATTACATGCATTTAATTGCAATCTTACTTTCACTTTGAGGCTACCGGTAAATTATTTTTTCTGAAGGTTAAAAACATCAAAAATACAAGGGGCAAGTTTCTGGTTGGACACCATACTGCAATAAATTTTTGGATTACAAAAAAAGAAATTGATTTCTTGAATGCCCGTTCAAAACATTGACGAGACAATAACAATTTATTGCCTGCTGATCACTGGCGTCGAAATTCTGGTCACCAACACTCAATTTTCAGTCGCATTGATGACCAGAAAGTCACAATTCAAGCTCTGAATTTGGCAATTAAACCACTGACTTCTGTCAGACATCTTTCTCTCTCATATCCTCTGTACTTGTCCTTTTCATGTAAAGCCTTTGCTTCTATAAAGCCATTTTATAGAAGCAAAATAAGTCCTGAAAAATCTCCTTGGCTGCTCATGAGTTCTCAACTTTTCTGAGCTGAAGTTTTTTGTGTGTATTGAGAAACGCATGGGTCTCTTTTCGGGACTTTTGAGAAACTCACGGTAGCACTCTAACCAAAGAATGGCAACAACAATCATGTAGTAGAGTAAACAAGGAAGAACAAGGCTTGGGTTTTTCTCTACCCTTCTATTTCATCACTTCCTTGCCTGCTTTGTAAACAAAGTTAACAAACAAAGTACAGCAAACTGTCAAGATTTGCATACCAACAGTCCCATCAGCCGGCTCATCACTTGTCTCCTCTGAAAACACTTCATCTTGATAACGGAATATGTCATTATGAACATAATACTTTCTTGGACCCTGCAAAAAAGGTGTATGGATATACACTTACCTCTGGTACATGTACATCAACATAACATGCAATGATTATTCATGCAAAGCCATGGTTTATACAACAATAATCATTCACAGCCATTGTTTATACACCCTAGCTGGACAGTGGATCATGCAGGTGAATTTATGCCGAAGTTCAATGTCAATAACACAGGTACTAAAGATGATTGACAGCAACAACAAATAAAAAACAAAATAAAAAACTACTATATCAAGTGAGCAGAGATCACGTTATTGAAAGGCACAGTTAATTATAAACAAGAAATGTTTTTGGAACGATAAAATGGGCTATTTTTTGGTTGAAAAAGTATAGCTTTGGTTAAAACCTCGCCAGAGTGACACATGATAAAAGCACATATAATCTATGCACTTAAATAAACTACATGGGCCTAGTAACGTTATTTACCGTTGCTGCATTATATTGAGGCGTGACATCCGATATATGATATAAAATACTAGGATGTGAATCATAGGGTCAATTGTTTTATATATATGTATATCTTGTGCAGACATGCAAGGTATTTCTGGCTGACTTTATTGGAAATATTAATCAATTAACTTTTAAGTAGTGGCTGATTAGCGATTATACGATACCCGGGTCACAGAGTAAACAAAACAAAAAACTACGCCCTGAGCAAGACTCACAAGCACATTACCGTAAATATTATTTAATCAAGTAAACTGTTATATTATATCAGAAATTAGTAGTCACCTCGCCAGGGGCCAAGACAAAAGTCTGCATAAACCTCCTCATGGGCTGCCCATTATTGGAGAGTTCACCAGACACCTGGAACAGAAGGAGCCATATGTTACCTTTCCTTCAAAACAATTCCCCTAATGTTAGGAAAGCTGAATAGCAATTAACAATATTTTGTGTGGACTGAGGGTCACCTGTTTGAAAATGATAAAAGGTCTCTATCTGGCAGTTTAATATGAACATGTATCACGTTGTGGGCGTTGTGGCCCAAAACAAGAAATTTAGAACTTGTTAAAAACCACTGAAAAACACCATGATACAAGGAGTTGACTCCATTCTGCAATGTCTGGGACAATGGGATCCTAAACCTGACAAGAGCTAGGAACCACTGACAACAAAGCAGGTAGGCCGTACCCTTGTTGTTGGTTAAGTAATGCCTATAAGAATGATGGTTGCTGATTGGTTGAACACTCGAAAAATGTCAAAAAATTGTCAAGGAAAATATGGTGCACGCGGAAAGTTTGGAGAGCACAAAAGAAGTGTTGGTTCTTTTAATACTATGTTTAGCTATTTGGGGTTTCTAAACATTTTGAATCCAGATTCTGCATGCATAAGAGTTTTTAACAATTGTTACCTGCACAACCACTCCTCCCCCAACAGTGGAGTGACTGTCCACCTGTCTGATCTTTGTGTGGCAATCATGGAAATTGAGTTCCTTGATCTTACTGTAGATTGCCTGTTGGGAACAAAATGTTAGCAAAATTAATGCTCCACTCCAAAAACATGTAGCGTCATTTTTTGACCGTACTGCACAATAATTGACTTATTTTGCGTGTTTATCTTCCTTACCTGTTTTCTTTAATCTTTTATTTGCTTTTCTTCACAATAATTTGAACAGAGTTGATCAAAAAACCCTTCAACGAAAACGAAAATCTGCCGGAATGTTCTTTGAACGACTTAAGTTTGGCTCAGGAAGGTCAGCGGTATTGCTTATAGAGTTGTAAAACTAACATAAGGTGCCCAGGCTGCTTTAAAACGCTTTCCCTTTGGCGACCAATTTTTTGTAGTGGTGACTGTTTTACAAAAGGAAGTCACCAGAAGGCAACTTCTGAAAACTGGAGCTTAGAGCCCAAATAAATAACCTATTTTGCAGCATGTAAGGACATGATGCAAACACTCTGAAACAAGTATGTGTTGTACAATCTCCTTTCCTACAAGAATTCATTTTGTGCAGTAACATTACCTCTTGGCCAATTACAGGGGGTTCTGTGGGTCCATTCTCAGCCCTCCCGTGAAGAAACCATGATTGTTTTGTGTAAAACCTGCAAGTAAAATTGAAAATAATTTAAACAATAATTTACAGGCGGCTCTACCATGTAAAACTGGTCAGACACGCTGTCACCCAAGTAAAACAAACTCCTGCCTCATCATTGACAGAAAAATGTGTCTCAATTTATAGTGCACAGTAGTTCCATGAAGTTTTCATGCCATTTACCTCCTCTACATTAGGGATAGTTTCTTTCGTTCTGTGGGGAAAGTATAGAGATTTTCTGAAGCTACACATTTAGTCGCTACTCCAATCCCGGCTATACCCAACCATTCTATTTTATTTTGTTTTGCATATTATGTATACTGCAGTATCCTTTATTCCTGCAGCTAGTAAATAGCTACCTGTTCCCCACAAGTCTGAAAAAACAGAACAAAACAACAAGGAAAGGAAAAAAAGGCTATCCAAAAAGACCCTGTTGTAATGTCAACACAACTATACCTGTGAATCTGGACAGGTTCTTGGTTTAGGAGGGTGTAATACTGCCGGACAAATTCTCGCCCAACACATTGAGGGGATGGCACTGTCACCATCTCTTACTGAACTGAAAGCAGCAAGCAAAAAAGATAGTTACACACGGGCAACAAAGACAGTTCAAGACTAGGTTATGTAATGATCATAAATTTAAAGATTTACCCGGGCCACATAGAGCAACATAGAGCAGTTTTCAATCGAGCGTCAAAAGTAATTCGTGTTTGATTTGATTTTCCATCAAAACGTTTAGTGATTGGTTGAAAAACTCACACCACTTTCTCAGGCAATGAGAAGTAAAACCAAAATCAATCACTTGCACACACTTTCCCGTGCTATGTGCTGGCGACATGTAATTGCTTCAAGTCCTGATTGGTTCATTTGATTCTCTGTGCCCTTTAAGATTGACCAGAGTAAAGCCTTTCAATTGGCTTTGGTTTTACGACACTAATGCTCTGATGCCACCAAAGCAACTCCAAAGTGTAATAGTGTTATCTAGGTCAAAGGTACTGCACTATCAAAAGTTCACATTGCCCATGTTGTGTATACTTTTTCATGGTTGTTTGGCTTCCATGCACTTTTTAATGAAATTTTTCAGCACAAATACAAACAAAACCCAAAGTTTCATTTTGTACCAAATCTTGAAACAAAACTCAACAAATAACAAACAAAGCAGACCAAACACAATCCTGTTCCTTACACATGCACCTACATACATAGTCACTGCACATACAAGCAGCCCTCAAGTCAGCAGTTATTCAAAGAATGAAAAATTTCATTTTCTACTTTTTTCGTCAGTTTGGCAATGCGCTGCGAACTTAAGTGTTAAATTGTTCACCAGCTTCTCACAAGTAACATATGCCATACTGGAGACTTCAGTGAATCTTGCAAGAAACGAGAAGCTTCTTGGGAGAATGAAACGTGTCTCGCAAGAAACAATACAAGAGGTGGTAATTAACTTACATGTGAGCGGTCCTGCATGTACAACTGAATCTATAAAATAGAATCCATGGAACTGAAGATTTAACTTATAAAGGGTGTTATCTGCCCTTCAATAGTCTGAACCAGGTATTTGCAGATTGCTTAAACGTACAGACTGGACAATAAACTTGCACTTGAATCAATTTCATCACACATAATTATTAGTATTATTGCTGGATGTCAAATTCCCATTGAATTAAAGTCAAAACTAAACATACTAAATGTTTTGCCAGCTAACATAAATGAGATTTCTTATAGTTTCTAATTGCTTTGATTATAAAGCCACATGATAGGGGAGATATTGTATTATGAATTGGAACAAGAGTGTATCAGAAAATATTATCAAGTGCTGTACAAAAAGCTTCCTCGGTGTTGCTAATGGAAACTAGAATTCTAGCTCACAGTCAATTTCAAGTTTAGTAAAAAGGTTATTCGGCTTTTGCTGCTTAAACTGAGATAACATCTGATATCAAGCCTTTTGTTTAAACAAAGCAGAGCTGGCCTGGTGTACCGGTTTAATGAAAGCTAAAAAAAAATTTAAATCGATAAAAATTTCGCTAAAAGGAACACCCAATTTCACACAAATGAACACTTTATCAATTATTATCCCTCACAGAATGAATGTTTTAAGCGAAGAAGCTGCAGCTCTATATGTAGTCACGCATACCAACCGGCGATTTGGATTTTCAACAGAAAAATTGCAGTTACGAACCCAACCGATGAACGTTTTGGTAGCATTAGATTTCAACGCAGCGACGAAAATGAACGCTTCTTTGCGAACGGACCTAGGATTATTTTTCAAAACTTGGTAAAACAGCAAAGTGAGAGATAAATTTTTATTTGTAGCCGTAACGATAATAATCAGAACAGAATTAAAAGGCCCTGCACTCACAAACAAACGGCGCGATTCACACCATACCATGCGTCACTACACCAAATGAAAGCTTCCTGCAAATTAGGTTATTAAAGAAACCTTACCTTTGGAAATCCCTGTAATCAGCAACATATACTTTTATCTGGCATTTCTCTTTCCAGCTAACTAAATCGTAAGACTACACCATGGGGCAAACGGGCGATTTTCCTGCTTTTTCGAACGAATTTTCGTACTCCTCCAACAAAATCACATGCTTGACATGCTCAGTTCGCAGTCACTGCGCAGCAAGGTCCAGTCTCTTTGGGCTCGATTGAAAAATCAAAGTGAGGCTGAAGCCTCGTTCGAGAGTGATTTCTGTGCATCCAAAAAGGCCCATCTTTTCTCGCGGAAACCGCGCATGAAAAGCCTCTGGCACCCAGGGTAGGGCAGGCCGGGCGTGGGTGGGACATTTGAACCCCAAGGGGGTACTGGTATAATACATGACGGGGAGGTCCGACGTATTTTTTTGGGTTGAAAATTTACACGCTCGGAATTTTTTTTTTGGGGTCAAGAGATCAAACGTTTTGTTTTGGGCCACATCTCCGATCTCATTAGCTTATTGGTGCAAAATCGTTAAAAGAACTGAATACAGAAAGGCTGACCGTACAGTTGGGATTGACTAATGTATTTTTCCAATATTTCGTCGGGCACGGCCTGACTTCTTCAGGGATTACAATCATGCATTAGAAGAGTCTGTTTGATTGAATAAATCCGTATGGAGGTGTTTAAGTCTTGTATTTTTTGGGTAGGAAATTTTGATGCCAGGTATTTTTGGGTCTAAAATTTCAGACCCGTGTAGTTTTGGGGGTTTGCAATATGAAGCTCCGTCTGACCCTCCCGTTATGTATAATTAATGCGAGTACCCCTCCTCCCCATGGGATTTGAACTGAGATTTTCTGGTCAAATGCTCTACCCCAGAGCATTTGTGGATTGTTAAAAGTCACTAAAAGTTAATAAAATGTTTCGAGAAAGTCCACTAAAATGGTCAAAATTTGCCACTGTGGGATAACTAGTGCTATGAAGTCCAATAATTTCCCCACCTATGCTCTGGCTCCGTCCCTCCACCATTCCCCCCTCCCCTGTAATTGTAACTGACCAACTTGACACCCAAGTAGTGTGACACCCAAATGCAAATGAAATTAACTACCCCCAGACAATAATTAAAAATTTCCCCTCCCCACAAGGGCCCTTGGTCAGCCTCCACGATTTCCAATGCAATCACAAATTATATGGTGAACTGGAATCTTATCGCATTACTATAATTTGTACCTTTAGCAAGTTTCTCACATGTAAACAAACAAGGCATGGATGACTCGGGCCATTTAATGACAACAAAATGGTGATTTCAGCCAACAGCCATTGAGGTGGTGGATTTTTCTTTCTATTCCTTCCAAGGTTACAGTTCCAGTCCAATATTATCAATTCTATAATTTTCTTTTCTTTTGCATTAATACTTTTTAGTTATATCACTCACACTTTTTATAGTCAACATAATCAATATTCTATTTCGCAGGTGGTTTTAGGGCACAGGATTTGAAATCTGGAGGACATGAAGGTTTCTGGTCCATAATGTCCTTCGTTCAAGCCCAAGTTCAACTTCTCTGGTCAGCCTCCCACCCATTTGGATCAGACAACTTTTCCTCTTCTTTAGCAACAATTGTTTGTGGGTTTAGTTTCCTCTTTGAGCAAATATTTAACAATTAGACTACGAGCCTCAGATTTCTATGAGGGGTCGCTCATAGAAAACAAGGGCGAGCGGTCTTATTGTTTTAGTAGAAACTCTAGAGGATTGCATTCCTCAAGCTACCATTTTATGTAATTTTTTAAGCGAAAAGTCAAGAAAAATCTTGCTTCAAAGAGGAACGCGCGCGCAATCGTTTCCTATCTGCAAATCCTATCTGCGAGTCGGAGAACCAATCAGATTCAAGGATTTCCAAAAGAATACAGCAGAGTTAAAACTAAAAGTTATTAGGATACAAAAACATGATAAAAGCATACATTTTCAAAGTGAACGTCATAAATGTATCAACTACAAACTTTTCACACAAAGAAGCACAATTCGTATTGGGAAAAAGACAGCTTTTTATTTTCCAATCGGTCTACGTACATTGCAAGACACTCCAGTCAATTTTTCTTATAAAGATTGTATCATCTTTGCATTGGTAAAGTAGCCAAAACTCAAAACAATTATTTTAAAAAAATTGGTAACACAACAAAAAAAATCAAATCATTATTTTTTAAAGCAAAACTACCACCAAACAAGACGTGTGAATTCGGGCTTTCTTAAATACAATTTGACACTTAGACGACGTTGCTGCCACCTCACTCCTTACGAACTGGCAAACTTGTGACCTGAATGTGCAAGTTTACTCTGTAAAATTTGGAATGCCAGTGTTTTTTAAACAATTCAACCCTTTCGTGTTGGCATGACGACGATAATTGCTAATTGCAACAATGACAATTGCTAATTAACCAATTTGCTCGCTCTCCCGTATGTACGTAACGTTGCGAATGCGTGTTAAGGACTTGACTGCGATTTGCGGTACAACATAAAAAACAAAGCCGGAATTACAACTTGGGCGTTTCCTTTGGAAAGCCCGAGTAAAAAGCAACGTGTCGTACATTGCTAAATTGTACATGAATGGTATTTTGAAGTATATTACATTACAAATGAACATGTATGTTTCACAAGTCTACATGACATAACCACCAAATTTATGCAAATAAATTTCCTGCTTTGAGATAGCCACCACAATCAGATTGGGATCATTCAAATTACAGTGGAACCCTGCTAATTTGTTAGCAAAGTGCCACAAAATCTGACCACATTAACGGGGTAGAGAGGTTCTTCAGGAAAGAAAACAATGGACTGAGCTTTTAAGCAATCATAATAATGAGGCGACTATACTGTAAAGTCTTCCCCGCAGCATTCAAAGTTCTACACCAAGTGTACTCTTGCAAATACTACATGTATCTTCCCATTTCAAACTTTTAACATTCAAATAAGAACTGAGAACACATTTTAATGCATCATGTGGCTGCTCTGCGATGGTACTCTGGTGTGGCAGTCTCATAGTCTGTTGTAAACAAGCCATCTGCATTCCTAGACAAATAATCCAAAAAGTCTTGAATGTGTGTCACCACAAATCGAACACTCTTCTCATCCAGGCTGGAGAAAGACAGGGCATTACCAAGCTTGACAAAAAGTCTCAGCAAATGTTCTGCTCCGTATAAATGTGACATAGGAAGGTTCGTGTGTTCAGTAAGAATGTCACCATATTGAGTCCTTTCAAATTTGTATAATAACTGAGTGCCCAGCATGACGTTAAAATATTCTTGAATACCATCTGCAACCTCTTGGACAACTCCGGGTTTCAATCCATCATCAGGACAAGCAGTCCGTGTCTTAACATACTCATCCAGAATCTCTTTAACATTCTTTTTCCTTGGAATGGGGACTAGTTGCTTTTGGCGTGTTACGAGATCCCAGTCATCTATAAGCCATTGTTTCAGATCATCTGGAATAGTTATTTTTACATCAACACGTGATGCAAAGTTCTCGTCACTTTCTATAGGATTTGCTATTCTGGTTCTCTTTTTCCTAACTGGACCAGGACCCTCTAGCACTGGTTCACGTTTTAAACTTGGTTTGTCATTTTCCCCCACAGCTTTATCAGTTCGCTTTTTTGATTTCTTGCTCTTCCTAAGAGAAGGAAAGAAATATATATATATACATAATATTATTTATTTAAAGGTGGAAGTGGAGGAATGATCTACAAAGTCATGTATGTACAAAACAAACTAAGCAATATTCCATCAGTTGAAAGAGAAAATTAATTAAATCCCTTTTAACCCAACTTCAATGGCAACCACCAAGCCGTTTTAAGTCATATTGCTGCCCCCTCCCCACAGAAGGGGCCTGGTATTTTGTTGTTCACTCCCCCCCCCCCCACTGAGAGAGTAACTGTGAGAATAAAATTTGTAGCTTAGGACCTTGGCCAAATCTAGAAACTTACAGTACACCATAATGCACATGCATTATAAGTACAATGTACAAGCACCAAGCTATGAATGGAGGACTTTTCACAGATCTTGCTTGTTGACTTTCTTGTTTGAGGTTAAGGCACATTCTTGTCCCAAGAGCCCACGATCCTTCTGGTCTGCCCCAAACACTGGAAGTCAGTAATTGGCAGCCTTGTTGTCAAATCTGACCATCTGATTGGCTGAAAATTACAGAACAAGTACTCTGCAGATGCCCACAAGTTTGGAGGTGGTCAGAGGTCTCGATCCCAGGCACAGGGCAGAAGGATCGTGGGTAAGGCACAGCTGAGTCCACATGCACTGCACCACAAGAACAGACAACCAACATACATGTACACCTACGGTAACTTCTCTACAGCACAGCAAAAATATCAAAGCAAAACAGGAAAAATGGCATGTCACTTGCATTCTAGCAAACAGGTTAAACAGGCTACATGTACTTCTTGTTCTGTCTATGATGCAAAGCACAGTTCAAGTATGGTTATCACACCACGAAAACTGAAAAATAATACTCTTACCATACACATTGTTATAAAGTGTTGAGAGTGGTACATTTTCACAAGTCATTAATTTTGCATTTTTATGGGCTGATAAAATACTCAGCAATACTACAAACTTCCCACACACACACTGAAATAATTATCTCTAAAGATGTAATGTGTACAATCTTTGTTTTCCAGCATCAAATCTTAAAAATGTTAATTACATGTAGTTCATAATTCTCAGTCTGCAGTAATCCTTACCATAAGGATTAACGAAGATCTTAGACGAAGATATTGCTATCAAGAAGAACTCATAATCCTACCACTGATTCTGGGTTTTGAATCTAATATTGTTAGTAATGCTTTTGTTTTGTGTATTGGCTGAAGGAATTTTAAAGCCAGTTCAACATGTTGATAAACTACATGAATCATACATGTATCTTTCAACAGAGAGAAGCACTGCTTGCAGCGAACTGGTGAATTCTTGTAACTGATGCTGCTTAGGTTCAACAACATCTCTTCATGCTAAATTTGCGATTCAAAGAAAACTTGGAGCTCAGTTTTCAGGTGAAAGCATAATTTATTTTGGATTTGATATTATGCAATTACTTCTCGCTGTTGCATTGCTCTCCATTTATAGATGACTTTTAAACACAATTATACAGTAGGAACTAAAATAACAAATCGTTTTCGCTTAACACCACCCCTAACAGGAAACACAAAATAGTCTGGTCTTAAATGAGGTATCTCAGCACTTTTAAGTACAACAGTACTGTCTGGTAGAAGACAAAAAATTGCTGCATGTATGTATACCTCTCTCTCCCTTGACAAATACTTTCAAATACCTGCTAACAGTAGAATTTATCCTTAAATGTCCTACATTTAAGAAACAATATTTCTTGCTGTAGTGTTTAGTGAAAATTTATTTTCTTGTTTGCAAATAAGGCCTGACTTGCATGGCTTGTTTATAACTCGTAAAAAACAAAATCGAATATTTACAGCCACATCACGCAAATGAGAAAACTGGATCTCTCTTTCTACTGAGCAAAGATTCGTGGTCAGCATTAAGGATTTCCTTTAAATAAGCCGCACTTCCTTAGCTGGAAACAGAAAGTGAAAAGGCTTCGGGTCAGCCATCGATATATCAGCGCACGTGGTTGACTGTTGCTTGCTCGAGCTTTGAACAAGTTTGTCCCAAGTTTCGGCCATTTAACCAAGAAACAAAACCAATAACATGGGTGTTGTTCAAAGAATTAAAGTAATACATACAAGTTTTGTTCTCTAAGCTCTCTCTGTTTCTGTAGATTAGCCTCGTTGAATTTAAGCACCCGGTTCTCCGGAACCCATTCGTCCCAATTCTTATTCCAGCCGTTGTAATGAATGAGATATCTGGTGACTTTGTCTTTCATCTGGCCTTTCATGCACTTTGCTTCATAAATCAGAGGACCATGGTAGCAGAGAATCCGTTCGCCTTCGCCAAATTTCAACTTGGGAGGCATCATTTGAAGGAAATTGCTGACTCACACAACACAAACCTTGCTCTTCGAGTGCGAACCAGAGCTGAATATGCCGACTTGTCGAAGCCAAAAAACGTGGTACAATCGTCGGGAATTAATATATCACGGTTTCTGATTGGTGAACTCGTTTTAACTATTGTTAAAAATTGACCAATCAGCATTAGCTTAAGGTCAGTCATACAGATTTTCCCGCCATTCACTTCGCTCTGCAGAATGGAGCTGCAGCAAAGGGAAGCAAATGGAGGTATTTCGCCTCTGGAGTTTCTACAGAGTATTTTTAGGGATATGTTTTGTGCTAGCGGTTGTTCTGTTGTCTACGGAGTTGTTTTTTGGCTTTGGTAGTGATGGCATCCCGTATGACGAGAGTGCTGAGGCTGTAAACGGTATTCAATGGAAGGAAGACAGCGGAGGAATCAAGGAATCGGAAAACAAAATACACGTATTCAATTTCCTTGATGTTGACGAAAACTGGAAAGAACGTTATTCAGAAGGTGTGTTATTTTGAATTTTGCGTTCAAGAGCTTGAGATCGCAAAATTTCATGCATGTGTCAATCTGAGCCAATTTTATGAATATGCCGTTCCAGCTTTAGTCCCCCTGGGGGTGGCGTAGGGCGGGAAACAGTCAGGATTTTTCGAGTGGGGAGGGGCTACTTAGGAGATTGCCTGCAGAGATCCATGCTGTGTTTTACTGGCATTTTTCGAAATTATGAGCATTGAGTGTGGATGGATGATTAGTGTCAATGGAGTCACAGGTACCCCAGGTATCGCTGGCACACAAACGTTACGCGGTAATATTTGTTGCAGGCATATAAAAGGGTGGGAGGGGGACTGGTGAATCGGGAGAAAATGTCCTTGTTTGCCACCACCTTCATGCATACAGACAAGTGGCCACTTAAATAACAACCAATTGTGATAACTTGAATTTGCAGTCATGTTTTAGTATTTTTAGTAGCTGCTGTGTTACTATTTTTAATGAACTCTGAGCAGTTGAAATCATGCCCTTGATTTTTAGTAATATTTCTACACCACGAAGAATACAGCAGGGTATTGAAAAAAAAAATAGAGGCACCTTCTCCCCCCCCCCCCCCTACGACCCACCACCATGTAGTATTGTTTTGATTGTTTTGTTTTCTTCCAGAAGAAATTTATTATGATGAAGTTGAACATGCTTTGAAAAACATCAGAAAACCCGCCGCGTATGCAGCCAAGTACAAACTACCCATAATTCTTTGGTGGACTGCATTTACGCATGGAAATGACATCAAGAGGTGCAAACTTGGTGAATGCTACTTTACCGAGGCTCGCAAATTCCAGACACATCCAAGGACCAAGGCTTTTATGTTCTATGGCACATCGTTCACTGGAAATGACTTACCTCTTCCAAGGCTTGGTAAGCTACAATTACCAAATTTCTTTTGCTTATTGGTGCCTGTTGCCTGATATAATTTGCATGCAAACTTGACAGCCAGCTTGTAACTAGCAATGTTAAACTGGGTTGGTGAAAAAAGGAGTCTGATTTTTTAATCAAAGTATGATTACAGACAATTGGTAGTTGTAGTAATAGTAGTAAAACTATTATTTTAGACACGGTGCCAATTCACAATAATTGCTCATCCGTCGTGCCATGTTTTAAATGCTGTTAAATACAATTTGAGGTTACTGTAGACCTTCGCAGGGCGATTTTCTTCCAAAAAAATTTTGGCCCTTATCCACTGTTAAATCAGTGTGACAGGTGCCTGGAAGATATCATGGGGGCTCATCGCTGGGTTGCGGGGATTACCAGCAAGGGGAGTGTTTTGTTGTCTTGGAGTCGGCTGGTCACGGTGGAGGCCCCTGGATATCCTAGGCACCAGGCTTTTAGTCAGGATTCCATAAGTGGCCGTCCAAAATGCGCTGGGGCCTGCTAAAATGAACAATTTATATGGAAAAATATAAAACAATTTTCTTTAAAAGGTGGCCATCCAAAGGATGCCTTAACGAGCATCTGGCTAACAGCCTGCTAGGCACCCATCTTCCATACAGCATGATGCAGTTGTTAATCAACAAAAATTACTAAATGATCGAAATTTGTTACCGCTACAGGATTAAAAACTAGACTTTACCACATAGTTCCTCCCCTAATTTGACTCATTTTTTCTCTATTTGTATTTATATTCAGGACACCATGAATGGGCCTTAATCCATGAAGAATCACCCAAGAACAACCCCATTCTACACCATCAAACCACAATTGAACTTTTCAATCATACTGCTACGTTCCGAAGGTCATCAGATTACCCTCTGGTCACTCAAATGCTTTCATCTTTAGCTGAATTACTAAAAAATCCACGGTATGACATCCACGAGAAGAGTATCAGCCATCTTGCTTCAGTAGTGTATGTTCAGAGTGGATGCAATCCTCCTTCAGATAGAGATGAATACATTGCAGAATTAATGAAATATGTAAAAGTAGACTCTTATGGAGCTTGCTTGCATAATAAAGATCTTCCAGAAGAGTTCAAGAACCCATTAACCATGGATAGCAAAGGGTTTCACGATATCATCGCAAAATACAAGTTTACATTGTCATTTGAAAATGCAATATGCGACGATTACATAACCGAGAAGCTGTGGAGACCACTTGTATTGGGTTCTGTCCCCATTTATAAAGGATCACCAACAGTTCAGGATTGGATGCCAAATAATCATTCTATTATACTTGTGGATGATTTTGAAAGTCCAAAGGAGTTAGCTAAATTTATCAAAAGGCTAGATAGAAACGATGAAGAATATGCCAAATACTTAGAATTTAAACGTAAAGGGGTTACTAATAAGAGGCTTTTAAACTTCATGAAAAATCGCCCATGGGGTAATTCATTTGAGCAGCAGAACTACGTGACAGGATTTGAGTGCCTTGTTTGCGACAGAATTCATGAAAATTTGAAGCGCAAAGCATCAGGACTTATGGAAAATGAGTATATTGCTTCCCAAGAACATTATGGTTGTCCCAGGCCAGAGAGGTACAATTTTCCTCATTCATCCAATGTTGATGATGGGGAAAGAAACCTTTGGTGGCAGGAGTATGATAGAAGTATTACAGAAGCAATGGAACTTAACCAACGTGTCAAATCGAACTGGCACTTTTAAACCCGTGGAAAACAGAGTATCATTAAGTTTGAATATATTTAATATATCGTTAAAACAGGTCAAGAGGGGTGTAAAATTGCAGGTTTATTTTTATATGAAAAACAAAACAAAACAAAAAGATAAATTCTCAATTTCTAAGTTACGAGAATAAAATTATTATTTTATGATTTTATTTAGAGAAACTTATTACAAATTAACTTACTGACTGTGGGGCACTCCCCTGGTGGCTTCTAAATGGCTGTTGGAATAGGCCCCAAGAGGAGGGAGGGGATGGCAAGCAGCATGGGCGCTGCACTGTTCATTTAACAAGATACAAGTCCATACTGCGCAGTCTTGGGATTCGTTTTCATTTTTGTTTTGAATTCATTGATAAATGACACTTGGTAACAGTGTACATGAAGTTTTTAGTCTGCCATTACAGGGTGTTTTGTTTCGGAGTGCTCAATGAACTGAAATGTTGGTTTGGCGTATTGTTGAGCGTCATTTACTTTTCTTGTAATTTTCATTTTGGATAGTAAACATTCCTTCTTGTCAGACTCGAATAATCATTGTAGATGGAGATTGTGAAGTATCGACTGGCAATCATCTTAAATGTAATATGCAAAGAGTTACTTTATTTTTACTAATTGTGACGTGGGAATTACCAATCTCCTTCATCACAACAGTTCTTACTCCACCTTGTCTTTGTGGCAAAAAGCCTTTTATAAATTAATAGTAAATTAAAGGCCATTTCCAGTCCGTTCTGTGCAATCTCCACCTGCAATGTTTATCATGCCTCACACAATGAAATGTAAACAAACCAAATGAAAATTACAGGTTAAAACTTATCTTTTTCTTCACTATTAACATCCGATATCCCTGCAAAACAACAATAAAGAGTAAAAGGACCTCAACAATATTCCAAACCGACGTTTCAGCTCATTGCGAACTCCCAAACAAAACGACCTGTAATGGCGGACTCAAAAACTTCATGTACGCAGTTACCGAAGTGTAACATATCAACAGATTCAAATCAGAAATGTAAACAAATCTCGAGACTGCGCAGTATGGACTGGAAATGGCCTTTAAAGTACACAGTTTGCAACAAGTACAATGTATGGACTTAATCTCAGTATTATAGGACTTACTGAACTGAATAGGCCCTTTGCAGAATCCGGTCACATGGTATAAAATCAGCCATGCTGGGATGCAAAAGAGTGCAAGTTATGCAGTGGGAGAACCAGAACAAAGCGACTTTATCCAGTCAGCTTAACGTTTCTTTGTTTTGGATGTCCCAGGGCGGGGTTCATACAGGTCATAAAAAACCTGGAAAATCATGGAATTTTAGAATTTAATTTTCCAGGCCTGGAAATTCATGGAATTTAAGTGTGGGTCATGGAAAGCCATGGAAAATTATGTTAAAATTGAAAATTGAAAACAGAATGCAATATGGAGGGGCGGGTAAAGGGAAATTAAAAAAAAGTGTCACAAAGAGACTTCACTTTGTCTTAATAGTTTGCTGGATAAAAAAAATCTTTGGAGTTTCTAGTTCTGTAATGATGTTTGTTTGGAGGCTAATGATAGCGAAGCGCACAAAGTCTAAAAATAGAATGCAAATTATTGCACCACAGCAAGATTTGGAAAACAGCACGTTCTGAAAGGAATACAGGGAAAGTAGTTGAAGTTTTCGTGTCAAAAGTGTTTTTGGATCACTGGCTTTCTTGCTTCATCCGCAATCCCGGTTCGTTTGCCTGAGTCATGACGTCACTTGTGTGCTTCGCTATTAAATTTTTATTAGCAAACCTTGAATGATTTTTACTGAAGCAAGATTAAACCTAGTCACTGTAGGGAATGAATGGGTTTATTGAGTACAATATTTTTATCAAAATGACTGCGCTGTTGTTTATTCTACAAAACTACTGTCCCATATTCTTTTGCAACAATAGTACAGAACTAATGAAATGGGCTAGAACAAGGTTTACTACAAGCAGTTTCACATTAAGGTACACACAAGCCAGAGACTATCAGTAAACATACATTATTTAATACATATTGCTCTGCATATACCAGATATGTGTTAATGTGACTTCATAATAAGCCTGGGTTTTGAACACTTTTAACTTTGACGTTAACAGTCTTAAAGGAAAGAATAAATTAAAGTAATGTGAAAACAAAATATAAAAATACAGTTTAAAAAACCAAGCTGCATAAAACCAATAATATATAACACAATTATTAACATTCATTTGAAACACTCTTACTATGCCTAGTGGGTGGGTGAATATTTACTGTTCTTTCACCCAAATTCCAATTACACAGTCACGCAGTTAATTTACCAATGTTCTCAGCTCTCTTTGTCTTGAAAGCAACTCCATCTGCAGTCAAATCAATCAGTTCAGCATCTAAAACTCGTCGAAAATAATGTGTTCAACATCAGACAAAACTGATACTAACAGCCCAGGACAAACAAAATTTAAACTTCCGAAAAGCTCTGGAACAGGACGCCACATCCTCCTCGGTTAGAAAAGTTCAAAAGCAGTTGTGAGATTGGATTTTCGCGCATACTAATTTCCTACCACACATTTTTATTGTCTGCTAATTTTCAATGTTCACAAAAACATCATTGTTATGAACTCTATTGGGACATGCCTTGCTAAACTAAAAATCAAGTATGTGCAATATTTAGTTGACAATGGACTACAACGGATATTTTTTAGCTTGCATGTGCATATATTACCAACCCATTGCGATATATTACCAACCCATTGCGAACATTATTATTTTTTTCTAAAAACAAAACTTATAAACCAAATCAATATCCTACCTAAATTAAAGCTCACCAGAATGGCATGCAAATATAATACAATGTGAGCTGACTGACTAAAGTAAATACATGTACCAGCTTTGTTGGTCCCAGTCTCACAAGGATAGGAGTTGATAAACGAGTTGTCTCTCATGAGAGTTTTCGTCTTCTCATTGACTATCATCAGCTTGGGCCAAACAAGAAAATACTCTCATCATCAACGAGAGTGCATGAGAGTTTTGGGCCAAACAGGAATGAGAGTTCAACCTCATTTGACCCGGACTTAAGTGAGTGATTTCTCCTTACTTGTTGTGCACATTTCTTTCCTTATTGTTTCAAACTGTGCAAACTGTCTGCCACTTATCGGTAATGTATTGGTACTGAAACTTTGCAGAAATAAGATGCTAAAATGTTGAAAGATGGCCTAATAAATGCATGATAATAAATGCAAGACATACATGTACAGATTACAGTAATTATTTCATATAAAAGTGCAGCCTTAAATAGAGTAAATAAAATTGAGATGAAACTTTTCTAGACCATTACAGGGTTTTCATTAAGAGCCAGCACCCACTGGAGCTCTCGACTGGGGGCTGCTCCATTGTGAATCAAGGCCAATATTCATGAAGCCCCTATGGAGGGGAGATATTCTCATCTTATATTACTCTCCAGCAGGTGCCACATACTGTAAGGCCACTTATAAAAACTTGTATTGAAAACCCTGCCATTGTATCGTAAAGTGCTTAAGTAAACTATTGGTACTTGACAACAGGTATGTTCAGTCTGTTTTTAAGCTTCCTCAACACTCTGTGAGTCATCGTCTCCATTATCATCCTCCTTGTCGATTTCTTTGTCTTCTTGGTTTTTATTTTCCTCCATTTCTTCATTATCTTTTGCACCCTCTTCCAGATGCAATGCCTCAACATCATTAGGTTTACTTACTACTTCAGAAACAGGCTGTTGTACGAGAACAGTCATGGGTGTAGGTGATGTCTGTAAGAGGACAAAAAAAGTGCCACATTTGACAGAAGCTTTACAAATGCCTTGTCCGTCAGAAAATTGAAAGGGTGTCACGTGCATCTTAATTTAACAAGTTTCTTCTAAACCTCTTCTCCAAAAGGAGAGTTTGGCTACTGGTCAGCAGAAAGCATTCTAGTACATGCGCAGTTCACTTACTTTCAAGTCGTGGTTTGCTGGTTAATTCTTTGCCTTCCCGATGCCTCTCCCATCCCACCTCTGGATATCCATATGCCTAGTTAGTTTCTCCACTGAGATTTTAGTGCGATAGGTGCCAGGAGGTTAACACATGGTGAGGTTGCCATGGTTACTTAGCATACATTTGTTTTTCATTTTGCTTGTTGCCTACTGTAGTACAGATGGCACCTACCCTCCAAACTTATTGACAAGTGACAGAGTTAACTTAAAGTAGTTTTGATGCTTTATGTCTGCTGCACAAACAAAACTTTGAAATCATGATTGTCAACTCACCTGTCTTCTAGAAAATAAAGCCGTTTGTAACTGTTTCTCAAGTTGAAGAATCTTCACATCTTTTCTCAGGTTCTCTGTTTCCAATCTTTGAACTTGATGTTCTAGTCTGCAAAGCTCTCCATCCTAAGAATAAGTTCCATTCTTTTTCAATGCAGTTTAATGGCAAAGTTCTCAAACAAGCATTTAAAGGAGCTCTGTCACGGATGACACAGTTTTAAAAGTTTAGTCTAATTTTTTTCAGATTTGTTAATTTCAATCCTCAATTTTCCTCATTCAAAGCCATCCTTGATACTTCCTAGTTTAGTGGTGCATCTTTTCTACCTTGGTAAACTAGTATTTCAAGGTTTCCTTCGACTTGAAGGCAATTTTATACACTGCCAACATTGACTTCGTTTATGGTGACTGTTCCCCTTCAAAAGACACCACAGGATAAAGCAACATAGATGTTGAATTCCAGGAACTCAAATTAAATCAAAACACCATTAGAGAAACAGTGTATATTTTTATAAGTAAAAAATGTAAATGACATCACCATTTGAGATACAATGTATATTTTTATAAGTACAAAATGTAAATGACATTACCATGCTCACGCCCATGCTCAGGTTTAAATAGTAAGCTCTTCACATTATTTTTTACAGTAAATGTTGATCAAAGAAAAGTTTATTTATGCATGTTATCTCTGTGTTTCACCTTGACAAAGAATTATTGCGAGATATATACCATTTTTTCATGTGTTATACATGTATTTGATGTACGTATGCTGCTATTTCCAATCTTAGTTTAACTTATTTTATTTTGCACAAAAGTAGCAGAATAGAAATCTAGAATATTTAAGCAGTAAAGGAAATAAGCCCACAAGATGTCAAATATCTATTGCCGGTGCATTTCCTTCAATCAGGTCATACAAATTTTATTATTTTACTTGCTGTTAAACTTGTTTCTTCTTATTGCCAAACTATGGCACACTCGCCGGGATGTTCTAGTAACATAAGCCTCAGGTATCAAAGAAAAATTTAAAACTTTTTGTGTGTTTACACTGTGTGTTGTGGTAAATTGCCAATAAAGTTTACAGTTACTTGTCTGGTGCACAGGGAGCCCATGCAAGTGGTGTGTCTGTTTGTATATTTGAATTATAAAGAAATGTATGAGAGTATTGTAGAGTCTTAATATCATAGGCTTATATAGAGTAATGTCTATGTTAAAGCTCAAAATAAACATAAACCTACCTCAGTTGTTGTGTATTGTTGTTTCTGTGACTCAAAATGGCAAATTTGAGTGATTTTGTGGGTTTTGCATTGACTGTTGCTACACCTTACAAGAAGGAGACAAGGGTGCATGTGGAAAGCTCATTTTCGACCGCTCCACCGCAAAGCCGATTTTCATACAGAAATTGGATTCGCCCAGCTCCCAAATCGGGCACCAGATAAAATGAAAGGTCAAAGCTTCTTTTCGTGGCATTCAATTGAAGATCCATTCATAATCCGAGCGCTAACCACCAATTAATTTTGAGAAATGCAGCTTTTGAAGCAACAAACATCCGCGGCAGTCTGTTTGTTTGCCAGGGACCAACCGTCACGCTGTGTGCTCCACACTGATTGGATGAATTGTTTAGCATCATCCAATCAGTGGGGAGCAAACAGCGTGATGGTTACTCCTTGGCATACGAACAGACTGCCGCAGATATTTGTCACTTTGAAAGCTGCATTTCTCAAAACTTAATTGGCGGTCAGTGCTCGGATTTTGGATGGATCTTTGATTGAATGCCACGAAAAGAAGCTTTGGCCTTTCATTTTATCTGGTGCTCGATTTGGGAGCCGGGCGATTCCAGTTTCTTTGTGAAAATCGGCTTGGCGGTTTCCACCCTTGTCTCCTTCTTCTAACGTCTAACGTGTAGTAACAGTCAAAGCAAAACCAACCAAATTGCTCAAATTCACCATTTTAAGCCGCAGAAATGGCAATACTCAACAACTGAGGTAGGTTTACATTTATTTTGAGTTTTAACACAGTCCTCACTCGATATAAATCTACGATATTAAGACTACAATATTCCCATGCATCTCTTAATAATTGGAACATACAAATAGAGACACCGCTTTTATGGATTCCCTGTTGTCTTGTGTTAATTACATTGTTTGTGGCTAGTAGACCAGGCCTTGGGTGGGATGAAATGAAATCACTGCATCAGACTAGCCAGGAACAATGTAATTAACACAAGTAACACTTACAGTCAACTTTATTGTCAATTTCTCTTGTGAAATTGTGCGGTCAAGAATACTTATGCAATATAAGGCCAGATTGCTGTCACAATAATTTTGTTAGCGAATGGGACTTTGAGCATGATGCTCAACAAGTTTGCCAAGCAGAAAGGTCTCTGAAGAGTCGCTTGTTCAGGAGGAAATAAAAGTGATGCGTCAGACTAGCCACTAACACGTAATTAACTCATGAAGTTGATATGATGTAAAATAAAAGAGAGCCAAAATGTGGCAAGGAAAAAAATGAGCCACAACATTTACACAATCTAAACTGCCAAAACCATTATTATTTCAACCAAAAGAGAATTGAGAATTGTTATTAAATAAATACTATTATCTTATAATTTGTACCTTAAGACATTGAAGTTGAGCCTCAAGCTCAGCTATCCGTGAGATTTTGCTCAAATGTTCTTGCTGAAGAATCTGGATGTGCTGCCTTAGAGTAAGAATTTCCTGATTCTTTTCTGCATGTTGCTGCTGCTGCAATAAAATAGATTTCAACTAGTAAACATTTTTCAGTTAATTTGAATAACATTTTAATAATAATAATAATAAAGGTCTTTATTAAAACACCGAAGCGAACTATAATAACATAAATCACACTGCCATTTTTCTTAAGTGCCATAAGATTGTATTTAGCACCAGCCAGTATGCTAATTGAGGACAAATAAACAATGGAACAGAAACTAACTTTGTTAAAAATCCCAATTAGTAAGAAGCTAACCAGCTGGCTATTTGCAAAGTGTGGAGAATTTGAATAAAGAAATACCATAAACACAAATACTTACACTAGCTAGTCATGCTGCCTCAACGAATGACCAACAGAATCAGCACATACAAAATCTGTCACATTTCCTCAACATACCAACATTTTGAAACTGAATACCATTAACCTAATTATCATGGAGGGCATTTTGGCCCAGTACATGGTGGGATCATTATTTTGTTTTGATCATGGTTATCAGAGAAGAAAACCTCAAGGTGCAATTCCCATCAAGTAATAGGTTTTTAAAAGTCTAATACTGTAAATGGGCATTTGGGCTACATGTATATTACTGGTAGCATCCGCCGATTTCAAGTCAGACGGAATGATGTCACATAAACACAGTCTGGCTACTAAGTACAGTTCAAAATGGCAGCATCAAATGTCGAATTTTGAACTTCTTTCAAGATGAATTTCATGAGGTGAGTGGAAAAACCCTGTGTTCACTTGCTATAGTTGGAGACAAAAAATAAGCCTTTTGGAGTGTTCATGTACAGTACAACAATTTAATTAAAACCTTGTCATGTACAGCATCTTCTCACGCATACCTGATTCAGACGCATCTTTGACCCTGAAAACTTCACCTCATTTCTCCAAGTTGGAGTCCAAGATGGGTGTCCTGCGCTGCTTTTAGCTGCCGTTGAAGCCATTAGTGGAGGAGAGTTGAAAGCTGGAACCTTAGCTTGAGCCCCTCGTGCGTTACTCTGAGTAGGTGGCTGGGGAGTTACCACAGCCGCTGATAAAGGTGTATTCAATGGTGTGCTGGGAGTCGTAGGGCTACTCGTTGTTGTACCGTTACTGTTTGCCCAGCTGGCACTAGTTTGAGATCCAGGCTGTCCTCCAGGTGCTGTTGTCCAGAGCATGACTTCTTGTGGACTTGACGAGTTCTGTGGGGTGATCACTTCCCCGCTGTTACCTGTTATCAATTCCAATGCTATGACTTCTGAACTAGAGCGATCAAGGTTAAGCCCATCTGAGCCGAGAGATTCTACCATTGTGGGTCGATCATTTTGTTTCCATCTCTGAATAAAATTGAGGATCATCAAGTACAACTAATCACATGACAGTGTCCACTACTCCCCTTGTATCAGGTTTTCCTAACTTCTTAAGTACAGATACTCATTAACATTGGGTTGACAGAGGAACAATGATGTGAGTAAAGAATCTTGCCCAAAAACCCTGTCTAGCACTTAAACCAAGACTACACAATCTTGGTGGTGCGACCTCGTCAAGGAAAATAAAGGACATTATACTTAGGCTCTCAAATGGTACGGATATATGTCGTGGTGAGATGGCAGGGGGTAAAGAGATTTACTGGATTGAAAAATTTTATACTAAGGACAAAATTGAACCACTTGGACAAAAATTGCAGATTTTAACAGGTCCCCTTCTGACCTTGCTGAAACATACCCTCCATAGAAGAGGGGAATACACTTCAAGTCAAGAAATCTTTTACCAAGATAAGCTGTTGAATTCTTCTGACTTGAGCAGAGTTTGTCAAGTGAGACTGTTCAAGTGAATGTGATCTTGAGAGAGACTGCTGTTTTGAGACTGACACTTGGTATCTTCGGCTGCCATCTTTTTGTGGTTTGTTTTAAAACACGAAACTTGATCCACAGCACTGATTCTTATTGGTTGAAACACAAGTGACCCTTGTCCTAATATATTGGGATAATTGGGATTGATAACAACCAAAGCACACAAACTCTATAGTCATCATGTATACATTAGACCACCTTTGACAATCACACTTGACAAAACAATGACATTCAAGGGCCTAACAGATCTAAAGTGGTACTCTACATTATACAAAAACAAAAGTGGCGTCTCTACTAAAATTTTAATTCTTACAACGACGAAATCGAGTTTATAGTGCAAAACCGAGACCAAGCATGATTTGACGAGCCAAACGAGCCGGCTTTGCTATACATCTGTATTGTAAAATGGATGAACGTTGCCCTGCATTCTGGTGTTTAGTCGATTTGACTTTTCACACAACTTTCCCACACTTCCCACAGGTGATAATCTCTTGTTTTTTGTTTTGAATTGGTAATAGCCTTAGTAATTCGCTCTAGTCATAACAAAACTACCCTATTCTTACCTGTGGTTGATCATTGCCGTCTTCGTCGCCTAATCTTCTCCTCTTAACGTCGTGCGGGGTTCTGTGTAGCGATGGATCGGTAACGTTTCCACTTCCGTGACTCCCAGAGAAAGAAACCTCAGCGATATCTGGCGCATCAGCGTATACAGTAACCTTACACATTGCATAACAGTTTCGACGTTTTCCCGTGCAATTCGCTCGCGGAGTGCATCCATATCTTTTGCCAGGACAGTACAAGCATTCACTCACGAGAAGGTACCTCTCCGTTCGCTTCCCCCTCGTTGGAGGCTGCATGCCTTCCCTCAGCCTACAGCCGAGTCTTCCTGTCACCGAAGGTCGCTCTGGACGGCCAGAAACGGTTTCCATAACAGCCCCTCCGCCGTAATTCAGCCGCTCAAAGTTCCAGCTAATCTGTTTGGAGAAAAAGTGTGGTAGTTCCGCTACGGGGATTTTCAGCGGCTCCCCCCATTCAGGCAAGGCACAATTACGGCACATAATCGACCCACTTTCACCAATGAACTCTTTAAAATAACAAGAATATTTCGACGGAAATGCAAGATTTTTACGGCAACGTTCTACAGATAACAAGACGCCATCTTCCTTTGCAGGGCAACACCGCTGGAATACTTGTCGCTCGAGGCACAGATCTCCCATAATCCACTGCGCACTCTAGCAGCTTGCCGTCTTTGTAAATTAAAAATGCAAGGGTGACTGGAGTACAGTACGATTCAGCACATTTATTTTTCTAGTTCTTTCCTTCTGAATTTCTTTTTGGAAGGGTTGAGCGGGTAGGAGAGGAGCTTATAGTCTAGTACCTAGAAGTCCACAGGTCCAGTGACTTTTAACTGTTTAAAAATTTACGGCTAACGGTTGATATTTCGCCCATTTGCGGCCAACGGTTAACCTTTTTTCTAACATTTTTTTACGATTAATGGTTATTTGTTTTTCATTTTTTGACAGTTTTACGAGCGGCTAACGGTTAACCCAATAACCCCCATTGGGACCGATCCTCAGAGAAAATAGAGGGCTATTATAGAAGCCTGCATTTTCTCCAAAGCGCTGAATTTTATATCGAAAACTGGTTTTACAGAGATCGGCGAAATATTCACTGGACCTCATTGGAATGCCCTTTTTAGCCAGGCGGAAATATTGACGAATAAAGTGATCCCTGTTGCATGTTGAACCCTTTCCCTGAACTCCTAATACGTGGCATGGCAACTTTTGGTGAACGGATGTCTCACATCTTTCATTTGACCTCAGGTATGTGGAGACAATCCGTATTTCCGGTCCCGCCTGGGAGGGAACAAATCTTGAACCAATCAACTGTCAGACTTGGTCCTGAAATTCACCGTCTTGGGTTTCAGCCAGGTCGAGTGCTTATTCCAAAGGCAGAGTGTGACATTTGCTGTGAGTTTCTTCTGAATTTCTGGCGATTTTGCTATTGCTCTTGCCGCTGATTCTCAAGAAAACGGATTTTAGTCAGTCAAGATGAAATTTTTGTGGATTCTGGCTCTTGTGAGCTTGGCCATTTTCCTAGTGGATGCCAAAAAGGTCAGGTTTGTCAGTGTCGTGTCTAGAATTGCGATTTTAACATGAAAGACCCTCTGTTTTCGTACGGTAAACATTTTGTGTAAAAGCTAAGACTTAAAAAAGAGGCTGCATGCAGCAGTTGGCCGAATGCTGTTCTGTTTGAATGCTATGTTCTAAAGCCGTTATGGAGTAAAATTGTTTGGAAATGTACTCGATGGGTGCTTATATTAAAGTTTGTATAAGCCTGGATATTTTCGACGGAGCTTCAACTGAACTAAGGTTATATAGAATCGATCTGCAGTGTATTATTGTATTCTTGGATTTGATAAATTGTTTGAAAAGGACTGCAGGTTTAAGGTCGCGCGAAGACTTGCGATGTCAGATCGGCAGAGGAAGATTCATATCGTCTCTTGTGCGATTCTTAGGTCAACTTAGATAAACAGCTTACACTGTATCCCAGATTCCAGGCATTCTATCTGTGGAATAATTTTTAGATCAGTGACAGCTTATTATTCCTGCTTGTCGGGTTACCAATTAATGTATTCATATTTACTGCAAAAACGTTTTAAATTAAATGTACATGTTAAGACGTTAACAGCCCCAATAATTTGCTGTGGGCACATTGTTGTTCGTGATGTTTCCTTGGGCGAGCAAACGAAATATTTGTCGCGAAGTGTTTCTGAAAAAAATCAGAAACATGTTTTTCTGTCTCGGACACAAAATTTTGTGTCCCCAATAATGTTGCAAGCGTGGGCAAACAGGGAAACATTTACTACCCATGATATAAATGGATTCCGCAACAAATATGCATGCAATTGTAAAAACCTGGATTGTACAGTCAACCCTTTCTAAATATGAGATTGATGAAAATGGCACCAATTGTTGGTCTTAAGCCTGTGTTGCTCAGCGTTGACACATGATTACTTTGCTAACTGACACAAAGTATATTGCCACTTTCTTATATCCTGTTTTCATTTTTTAACAGCACAGACATCAAAAACTGAAAAAATGGGAACACTGGAATCACATCAAGAAAGCTATTCCAAAACGACACCATGACACCAAAAGTAAGGGCCTGTTTACGTGGAGGTGGGGGACTCTGTGTCAGTGAGGTAGCCCGCCTAGGTGGGGTAACCCACCTGCCCATACAATCTCTCATTTTTCCTGATTGCGTTTACATGATAGGTGGGGTGACCCACCAAGGTGGGTTGCCCTGTCTACTAGGTAGGATAACCCACCTACCCAGGGTCGCATTTTGCTAGTACTGAAATGCTTCGTGGTGGGGTAACCCGCCTACCCAGGGTCGGCTCATGTTACATGTGAAAGCATGCCAAATGCGAATTACGAGTGATAAAATAGCTACAGCACTGAAACGTTGACACGGGCCATTAGTGAAAGAAGAAAAACAATTAATCACCCAAATGCCTCATTCGCTCGCCATTTCAATTTGCGGGTTTATGTGCTTGGAGACCACACAGCCAGACTCGTTTACCATGCGACCTCAGGGTCAGTAAATTGCATGTAAATATTTGGTTAATTTGAATCTGATTATATCAGTTCCACATGCAAAATTCTGTTAAATTTTAATGCGTAACATGTATAACTTGCCAAACAAACTGCCAGTTAAATGCTTCTCTTTTCCTTTCCAAATAGACAACTGCACAATGCTTGCAACACGTCTGTTGGATTGGTTCCATATTCTACGAACCATGTACATTAAAGAAGAGTGGATGAGAAATGGTTTTGAGATGCCAAAGCTTGGCGAGGTCCTTCCACACTTGAAGGTGAAAGAAGCAAGAGTGCCTTTCCCATCAGGTGAGGAACATGCACTGAATGAAGTTGTTTTTTTTCTCTGGCCACATTCCCATATATTACTGAATTACTGGTAATTTTTATTTTAGTTTTGGTCAAATATCTCATAGTCAAGTTTTCTTTCACTTTGATTAAGGTAGCGTACTGGCCGAGTGGTTAGAGAGTTGGACTTGAAACCTATACATCGCGGGTTCATGTCCTGTTCTGACCACTAGCTGGTGTTGTTCTCGGTAGCCCTGAATTCAGCTCCTTGGCTACGCTTGTAAGTAGCCAACTTGTCTGCCTTCTGCCAGTTGGGATTCTTAACCTTATTATGTTTATTTACAATATTTGTTTGCTTGTTTACATTGGTCCTGAAAATCCCCAATTGGGAGTGGTCAATTAATACAATGAAAATTGTTTACACTTGTTTCTTGTTGTTTAATTTTTTTGGACAGGCTTTGATAAAACATCTTGCCGTGAGCCAATAAGCTCTGTGTTCCACTATGTGTTGGATCAAAATGCTGACGGTGTATTAGATGATTCTGAACTGGCAGATATTTATGAGCTCTCAACAGAGCCCTGCATAAAAGAATTCTTCAAGACCTGTGCCAAAGGAAAGGAGACTTTCACAGAGGCTGAATTTTGTAGTTGCTTCACCTCAGTTGGTATGGAAAACGTAGTTTGGTTTCCAATAAATAATGAAAGTGTGGCAAGATGTTTTGGGGGTTTAAGTGGAAATTAAATAGATATACACCTTATTCCAATATGGCCGCTGATTTATGCACGTACAAATTGGCCCTTGTTGCCTCGTTCAAGATAAAATATTCTTTTTATTTTTGAGCTTAAAAACGAGGCAAGAAGGGCTAATTTGAATACCAACAAAAGAATATTAAGATGGTAGCCATTTTGGAATAAGGTGTATTATTTTATATCTGGCCATGCACACCTCTCCAGCCTCCCAAGGGTATCAATTGGTACCTTACCATCAGTTACAGAGGTAACAGCCCCTCATGCATCCCCTCCCCCAAATCCCTGGAATTAGAACAGTCTTAACCTTTATGTAAGTTATCAATATCCACGGCAGGTAAATGGGGTGTTATAATGGAATGCACATGGGTAATAGAATAAAGACAAGGCTCTTTCCTGTACCTGAGAAGTCAGAGGGACTGAAATATGTGATTATAAGCTTCGGGACCATTACACCCTTCATATTTTCCAGCGAAATGGGTAGCTGTTTACCACTGATACTGGTATCCTGTTTCTTGGGGTCAAGTAGCAGTTCTCACATGGGCTCACATAAATAGCTCACTTCCCTATGAGACAAGAGTAGAACAAACAACAGGAACAATGCCCCTAGCCCCAAAATAATAGCTGCAACTGCTACATTTGAGGACCAGTATCTTGACTACCTGCTATGTACGCTGTGTTCCAGAGTAGAATTTCACATCACTATAGGTCACACCATTCTCGTCTCCAGAGCTGCTTGTCACCTCTAATTTAGCTGGCTGAGTCTGTGCATGAGGCACACATGATCTGATTGGCTGAAATCTAAAAAATGGGAATCCCACCATTTTTAAATCCCTGTCTTTAGTGAGTTTAAATCAGCTGATGTGATTGGACTCTCTTTGTTACATTCTTATAGCCACTCAAATCATGCATCCCCAGAGCCACTTGTTCCTCGTGCACAGGCCCAGAAAACTATAAAAGGAAGGATAGTAGCTCTCAGGTCAAGAATGTAGCTCACATATGTAATGTTATTTTAAAAAGTTTACTTTTTTAATGACTTGTGTATTACAGAACCACCATGCCTCCACAAGCTGCGCAGAAATTTGCCATTTATTCTGAGAGGCGAAACCCATCCACTCCCTGGTGTTTACACTCCATCTTGTGACCAAGATGGCTTCTATTTGCCCCGTCAGTGCAGAACTACTGACAAAAATGGTAACAAAGAGTGCTGGTGTGTGGACAGAAATGGAAGCAAAATTGAAGGAATGACACAGTGTGGTAAGTAGTCAGAGCGTGGATCAAAATCTAATTTCTTGTTTTGTTACACTGTTGAGCTTTCATTATCTTGGCATCAATTTGATCCAGACGTTTTTCACCAAATCCTATTTAATATGGTGGCCCACTTTACACAAGTTGAGGGTAGATATGAGTTTCCTGTACGTCGCATGTGAATGAATATTGTTCTTACTTTGAGGAATAAATTGTTTTCTCAAAATCCTTTTCGAATTTGCATTTTTGAGAAACCCTTTTTCTCAATACTGAAGACTCGATTTTGAAGTTCCAGTGACTTGGCCTTCGAGATTCCAGAATCGAGTTTTGTTAGTCATAGACATAGACATAGACACAGTTTATTTAGTAGTTTAATATAGCTTATGAGTGAGTGGTCCTGTATACGCAATGCACATGTTAACATTATTACTGTTATTGTTTGTAGTGGACAACACAGAACCACCTAAGGAGGAAAACGAAACAGAAGTGGAACCTGTTGTGAATCCATCAGAATAGATTCCAGATAACTTTTCTCTCCTGCATTATTACAAATGCATTTTGTAAACGCTGGTATCAACTACAAACCGTAACTTTAATATAAAGATATCCACATCTTATTGTAATAAACTGTAGGTTCATTTTGAATAGATATATAAATCATAATGTAAACTTTCCAATAATTAATGTTTTAAATTATGGTTTTTTCATGCTTTCGTGTACCATGGAGTGTAAAGGGGAATTTTGTGATTGTAATAAATTGAAGTAAAATCAAGTCACTGTGCATATGGTGTTTGAGTTTGTCATCTGTCATAGAGACTTGTTTGGAAAGAAAGCATGTGGAGAAAATATGTATGCATGGCATGACCATAAAATATTGTTTGAAACTTCCTTTGCTGATATTGTTGAAAAAATATGGCTAGCAAAATTTAGATCATGAAGGGTATCAGTTTTGCTCTCACTTCTCAATTTCAGCACTTGCACGATTTCTGCTGCAGTTGAATAACTTTTGAAGCATATTCAAAAAAGCCAGTTCTATAACCAGTTAAATACCAGTAGTGGATGAAGACCTGCATAAACGGCAAGAGTCTGGAGAAATAAGGCAGAGGCTGGATTGAAAAGTACCTTGCAGTAATTGATGTATGAAAAGTGGTGTGTCTATTTGTAAAGGCCAATAACATATACCCCCCACGCCTTTGAAAGAACAACTGAATGGAAAGCGTAGTTTTTAGTCAATTTTATCATGATGACATGCATATATATACCCTGGGTGCCAGAGGATTTTTTTTGCGACTTGGTTACAAGAAAAAAACCCTCTGGCACCCAGGGTAGCATATATGAAGAAGTTATACGACATTACTTCTGTTATTTCTGTGCTGAAAAAAATGTCAGCTCCTTCAAGAACTTTCTTCAAACTTCAAGAAAAAAATATAAACTTCTTGATGATGACGAGGGAGGGTGTGTCACTCCTCCGCCAACCACGCACATTCAGCAAACCCTAAATTTGGTAACCATTTACATTTTGCGGTTTCTTTTAAAAATTCCGAAAGTGTGAAACAAAGTTACACAAGCGACGATATTCCACGTGTCGACATGGTATTTCCGGTGTTTGTTCCGGAAGTATATTACTTGCGTGACGTCATGAAACTGACAGCTGCTATTTACACTGGTGAAGGCTCTCGGGAAGCAACAAGAAACGCAACAAAGCGACAAAGATGGCGGTGAAGTGTGTTGTTTCTCTCGGAGCACTTTGCTTATTTTCCGTGTTACTCGTAAGTTTTTTCTTATATCAAATTATTTTCCTGATTCTTTACATTTTGCTGATTATACTCCTTACACTCTTCATTTAGATCAGTGGCGTCAACAGCCGCAAAGACGAAAAAGAATTCGAAACTTCAAATTCAGAGCCTTCAGGTAAACGGGTAGAAATTTTCTGCAATTACAACAACAAACAAGCTTTATTACCAAATCAAGAAAAGTTAAACATAATTCACAACAATATATTGATACAAAAATAGGTAACGCGTACTCAGAATGACTAAAAAGCTAATCGAGCTCTTTTCGAATACATTAACGAAGGGGGTAACTCAGTCATATTTTGGTGCCTCTTGTGGCGGCATTGCAAAATTCTAAGCGACCGATCTGCAGACTCTAGACGGAAGCCGAGGTAATGTTACCATCACAAGCCACGTGCATCGATTTTTACTGTCTGGTCCATCATTTGCACGCTTGCCAGAGGGTAAAGCTTATTTCATAACCGATAAGGCATGCTTCCGTGTATTATTAACAGGCTTGTCGTCTTGGGATTTCTAAAAATCTGTGATTGACGAGCAACCATTACCGAACCTATTTGGCTGTTGGCTTGTTTTGAACTCTCGAAATTACAAGTGCCAGTCATTAAAGTTTCTCACTGAACACGCAGAATGGCTTGGTCGACTCCAAGACATCTGTTGTTGGATCTCAGAGAGTCGTTTACTCAATATGCTACTAAATTGTGTATAAGATACATGTATCTAATACCCCATTCACACCTGTCCAGCAAAACATGGGCTAATGCGGGGAACTTCGCCCGAAAATCCAAGAATCGTGAGGAAAATTACAGCTCAGGTGCTGGAAAACCAAAACAGCGTTAAATGCTTCAAGGTTCTGGAGCTTATAAGTGATCTGCAGGCAAGAGGAATACCAATATCAAACAAAAATGTAAAAAAAATGTGGCAGGAGTGACAGAGAAGGCTCGAACGGCTACTCGTACTCTTCATGCACACAAGTTGTTTACTTTCTACTATTTGCAATTCTGTTAACTTATAGACATTTTTTGCTGGGAGAAAATTAAATGATCTTCAAACTATGGACACCACTATCGCTAAAGTAAAATGAAAAGCTTGTCTTTGGACCGAAGGTTTGATGTTTTTGGCTCAACACGAATGTGGAAATTTTGGTCAGTTTTAATAGCGATCAAAGAAATGTGCCAGTGAGTGAGAAATATATTTACTTGTAGTTTCTCTAGTATCTTCCCCCTTTTGCTGGTAGCAAAATCAGATGGTCATCAAAGACTAAACAGAATCAGTTCAGCAATTTTTTTTGACAAAATAGTTAAAAGAATTTTGCTGCAGAGTGGGGGACTCCCGACTGACTCACAATCTCCTGTCAGAGCAATTAATCTGTGCATCTTCTCAGTCACTCCTATCAAATCTTTTTGCATGCTCGTTTAATTAAGGTATTCCTCAAACCTGCAGATCACTTACAAACTCCAGAGCCTTGCAACTTTCAATGCTTTTTTGGTTTTCCGGCACCCAAGCTGTAATTTTCCTCGTGTTTCTTTGTATTCCGAGCGAAGTTCCCCCGCATTAGCCTTGCAATCATGTTCAGAAGGCTCTTGCCCCAGGGCCGTCAGGGAATATGAATATTGTCTGCTGACCAATAGTTGTTGAAAATGAAACAAAGAGCAACAAAAACTTTTGTTCTTCAGTCCATTTTCTTTAGTGATTGTTATTACTCAGGCTTTCTAAAGGAAATGCCCAAGTTGTGATGCCGGCTTGTTTTTTACGTTCAACTGCAATTTGCTGTCAAATCCTTAACACAAATGCGCAACATTATGCAAAAATTGGTTAATTAGCAATATTGTTATTGTTGCAATTAGCAATTATCGTTGTTGTGTCATACCAGCATGTGAAAGGGTTGAGTTTAAAGAAACACAGCAGGGCACAAAATTAATTTTTTTCAAGGAGCCATCTGGCTCCTAAATTTTCCAAAGTGGTCCGTCAAGACCAAAAAGTTACGAGCCATTTTTTTTTACGTGGAAGGTGTAGCCACGGTTGGAAAATTATGGAATGTTGCAAGCCCGCAATATGCATGGTTAGCAAAAGGGACATTTCTTTTCACAATATACAACGTAATGTTTGGAAAATCCAAGATGGCGGATGTTGACATGTTCGCTTCGTAGCATTTGTGGCGATTTTGCTTAACAGACCTCATCGTTCTCACTGATTTGTCTACCTTAAAGCTTTATTTAGTTGAAAAATACATTAAGGTAAGTTATACAATGCCCAAAGAGTTCTGGTCACCAACTTGACGACTTTGCCAGGAATGAGGCAACAACGACAAAAACAAAAAGAGTCAAGTTGTTCTTAAGAAAGCCCGAGTTCACGGAGATAAGTGCCTTGTTATAAAAATATTTCAACTCACGTGGTATTTTTAAACCTTTGACATCGCTTTCTCCAAATCACAACCAAGCCTTCGGAACAAGGCAATTTAATGGCAGCCATAAATTTTTGGAAATAAAAGTTTAAAAATTGTGACTTTTAATTTCCTTAAAATAAAGTCAGCTGAGGATAAAGTTATTAAACATCATAGTTGTTGTTGTTGTTACTTCCAAGACCTGCAAATTATAGTTGTGAGATGAGAATTCCACTTGTAGATGAACATTTCATATACAATTTTTTAACTTGCATCTCTTTCTTTGTTTCATTGTTCTTGGGTATAAATAGATATATGCAATCAGAGGTCAGATTCTGGTATGTGCATGGGCTATTTTCCAAAATGGTACTTTAACACTTCATTGGGTAAGTGTGCCACGTTTGTTTATGGAGGATGCCAAGGAAACAAAAACAGATTCGATTCTAAAGTGGAGTGCGAGAGGAAATGCTTGCCTGCAAGTGAGTCTTTTAACAACAAAGTTAAAAAATACATTGCTTGTGGTGTATCACTCAAGCGACTAGCTCATTAACTTTCTCGACTCAAAACTTGATCCTCGATCCTCGAAATTTTTTAGAATGGAGGAGCAAGGCTCTAGGGACTGTCAACTTACTTATGAGCAGTACTGTAATTCAGTTGATGATTTCCTTTATTTTCATCACTTGTCTACTTTATGTAATGACGATGTAAGGGGTGCAAATGACAGTCCATCATTGGCCAACCAAAATTTGCCAATGTACAATTGCAGTGAGGCGCTCGAACCGTGAACACTTGACATTTATTTTGACATTTTTTTACCATTATCCAATAATAGTCATATTTCATATAAACAGAAGAATTAGCTTTCTTAGCGCTTAAAACACTAATCCTTTGGTCTATGTCAAAAGCTCTCATTGCCAGGATAATCATAACAAAAAATGTAAAATAAATGTCGTGTTCACAGTTTTTGTGTCCGCACTGTAAAGCCCAACTGCAGTCAAACAAAATGTGCGGACAGTTTTAAAAATGTTTTGCATGGACAATGGTTTATCTAGGAGTTCTGCAATATAATGTCTGACATACTCGAAATGGTGTCTTTTAACAGGAAAAAATATTTCCAGCCCTGTGATGTAAGAAGAAATAAGTAGTAAATAATTATAGGATTAGAAACTTTGTTAGGATCATAGACTGGCAGTTTCCCTACAATATTTTTCTTTTGGTGCATTTGTGGGAGGTGTAGTAATGGGGTAGTATGCTGATCTCTGGATTGAATGGTCCGGGTCCAAGCCCCAACCGGGGCACTGCATTGTGTTTTTTAGGCTTTTCTTTCACACATATTCAGTGTAAATGTAACTATGTTAGCAGACTTTACCATGTACCCACTGGTAAGAAGCAGTCATACCACATGTAGAAGCCACACTTGATACTCCTTTTTGTCTATCTGTGAAGACAAATTGGAAGTCTTTGAGGACTGTTTTCTAGCAAAATGAGAATTCAAATGATTGATGCTTTTCTGCTTAAAGCTTTACAATGCACATGTACGTTTTAACTGGGTGTTCTCTAATCATTGCATGACTGTTTATTCAGACACGGTTTCTTTCAGATGATAAAGAATTACAGTCTTCCTATGATAAACGAGAAAAGCAACAAGAATCCTCATCTACTCACCAAGGCAAGTGCTCAATATATATTTTCTAATTAATGAACTGTATTTTTGAAAAAAAAAATCAATAGGAACAATGTCCAATTTTTAGTATATGTCAGGCTATTGTTATTTCAGGAATGATGATTGTGCAGTGACCAATCACAATAAAGTTCAGGACACGTGCAGACAAACCTCAAAACTGCAAGCCAATTACTGTTGCTGTTTGTGGCTTAGTTTTCTCACACCTGATTGGCTCTTTCCTTGTAACACGATAACATAAATCTAGAAATATTTCTGGTGTTCATGGTTTTTTTTGTTTCACAGTAAACTGTAAATTTGATTAGTATTCAGAAAATTTTAGTATTCAGAAAATCATTATTTTCTGTTTTCACTCTACATTTGCATGTACTGTGTGTAGATTTGGTGTTATAGTTGAAATCCTTGACTGGCAAAGACTTGCCTGCAATGCCTTGTTTACTGGATAGTTTATAAACTCATGCTTAGCTTGGAGATCTGTTTGTTGTAGTAGAAATGTTTGTAATTTGTGAATATTTTGAACAGATGATAAGGAATCACAATCCTCAGATGGTGAGCACGAAACCCACGAACAACCCTGTAAAGCAGTACTAAAGCACAAGTTAAAAAAGATGTCAGTGAGAGAAAGGTTATTGGCAAGCATCTTGGAGAGTGGTGTACCCATGTTCCGCCCAAAGTACATGCCGACGTGTGATGAAGAGGGCTATTATGCGCCAATGCAATGCTTGAGACACAGGACTAAATGCTGGTGTGTGGATCGTTATGGAAATAAAACTGAGAACAGCAAAGAAGGGAAACCTGATGACTTGGATTGTAGTTGAAGGCAGACAAGTCCCAAGTATTGTGACATGTAAGTTTGTAGTACATTGACTGTTTTTCATCAGTAGTATAGCTGGTCATGGAAAGATCAATAGTGCCCTGGACTCCAAATTAAGTGGTCCGGGTACGAGCCCTGGCCGGGTCACTGTGCTGTGTTCTTGGGAAGACACTTTACTCCATAGTACCTCTCTCTCCACCCAGCTGTACAAATGAGTACCAGAAAATTTAAAGCTGGGGGGTAACCCTGACTATGGGCAAACACTATAAGATGAAGTAGTCCTAGTTCTCCATATGCTTGGGCAATTTTGTGGGCAAGTCATGCGCAAAGCACTGATCATCAACAAAAAGATTATGCCTGCCATTTTCATGGCTTTGTCGATTGCTGTGATGTGTAACCATCTTTTGAGAGAGATTTTTGCAAGCGGTCTAGTTATAAAAAATACAATACAATAGTTGTGTAAGGTTCTTAAAGGAGCAGTCTCTACATCACTTGCTTGTTCGTTTTTTTCTTCTTTTTCTTTTACAGGTTCAGCCATCTTGTATATGCAACAGAATGCAGAAAGGGCTATTAAGAGAATTTCAATCATGATTAAATAGAGTGTATCAAATAAATAGATTTTAATAATTATTACTATCTTAAGTCTACATTCTTGGTTTTCCACAGCAATATTAGGAAATATATATTTTTATGTCAAATTGTTTTTGTTACCTAAAAGGACAGAACTATCAATAATTCATCTTAGAACTGGCAGCATTTTACAAATTTGCACTTTTAATTTTATTTTAATATTGACTGTGCTCCTCTGGCATTCACTATACCTACTGTTACATTTTAATTTTCTCTGTCTAGAAAGTTTGTCAGACTAAATTTTGGATAAATTAAATTTTCAACTAAATTTTGGATAATTTTCAATTTTGAGATCAAAGAACACAGACAAAAACAAGGACCGCTCCCATGAAGGTGACACTTCATTCTACAAGTAGGGATGATACATTTCACATAAGACTTACTCAAATTACCAACTGAAGACAAGTTCCTTTTAGTGATCATTTCTTTAAATTCTCTCGTGTAACTTTCTCTAAAGAAAACTATGTATGTCGGCTTTTTTCATGTAGGCTGCGATGTAAAGCTAAAGAAAATCCATCATTTTAATCTTTTTCTCTAATTTATATTGGACGAGGTTATTAAACTTAATATGTTAGTTTTCAAAACGCAATTTTGCAATATTTTTCTGAAAAACAGAGATTAATGTAAGTTATAATTTAGATTTTGTACATTGAATAGGCCATTTCCGAGTTCCCTTTTCCCTCTGTTTCAAAACGAGTCTAAGTGCGGAACTATTCATATGGAAATGAGCTCGTTTTGCATGAGAACGAAGATGCAGGTAAAACACATTTTCATAACAATGGTTTCGCACTTAGACTCGTTTTGACACTGAGGCAAAAGAGAACTCGGAAATGGCCTATTACATGTCCAGACAGAAACAAATAGAAACTGGTTGCATTTGTGGCCCAACCTGGGTTGGGTTGGGTTTGGATGAGTGACAACCTAGATATCTGTCGCACGTGCACGAGAAGGCGACTGCTGTTTATCTAAACATGTATCCTCCAGCATATCTTTTCTTTTTGTATAGAAATAACTTTTTATGTGTAATAAAATAAAAACAAGATAAGTTAATTTCAAAATCGTGTATCTGACTGGTGTTGTGAAGAAGAACGATCACACTTCTTCAGGATCGCATGTTGAAGAAGGCAGCACTGCCGAAACGTCGGTGAACATAACCCGAACAATAGCGTTAAAAAAATCAAAAACTTTTGTATCACCTGAACAAGACGCTACGCATTTTTTAACAATATTGTTCTTAAAAATTCTCAAGTGCTTATCTAACTCAACAAAGCATGAGTGCAAGTTTTCATTTAGTTTCTAAAATGTTTTAAAGAAATTGCGCGCGTTCAAAGAGTGCATGATAACTCGAAAAAGCACGCCCGTGATCTAAACGGCGTGCAATGAACTCAAACTGACCAATTATAGCGCGCCATTCCTCGAACATTTTTATAATTAACAATTATTCCGCGAGGGCGCGTTGGATATGGGATGGTAGATAGCCAACGAGGCGCGTAGCGCCGAGCTGGCTATAACCATCTCATATGCAATAAGCGCGAGTGGAATAATTGTTTTATTAATAACGCCCCCAAAATATTGTACAAACATTGCGAAAAATGCATTCTTTACGCGTGCACCTACCATATTTGTAGGTCAATGGTATATGAGCTCAGATACCATTGCCTCTAAACCAATCAGATTCATCCCAGGAATTTGAACAGCTCAACCGGATACGATTGATCAACTCCGGGAATTTGTCCTGGTGTATAATGATGATTTAAATGCATTCAGTAGCATCTGCACGATCTGAAGACAGTTCCGCTCAGAATGTATAGTAGACCATGCAGAGAATAACTGAATAACTGACATGGTTCATGAATCGCTTGGTTTGACGTTATCTGTGCTTTTACATGGACAGCAAATTTTCCTTCCAGGAGGGGGTGGGGAATGCTCAACAAAGTTTTATCACCACAGGGAGGCTCCGCCCAGAAGTCCAAACATGTTACCCCTTTCTATATCTTTTTTTTTACAAAAAAAATGATTTCCTTTATACTGTAGGAAAATTAAAGATGCACTTTATTAGAGCAAAATTTTATCTGCTCATAGCTCCACTATCGATCCACTATCGACGCCTCGTGAACGCCAGAAATGTTTATGGAATGTTATTGTGTTACAAAGAAAAAGCCAATCAGGTGTGAGAAAACTAAACCGCAAACAGCAACGGTCATTAGTTTGTGGTTTTGAGGTTTGTACGCGTGTCCTGAACTTTGCTGCGATTGGTCACTACACAATAAACATTCCAGAAAATTTTTCTGGTGTTCACGGTTTTACGGGAAAGACTGTAAGAATTGAGTTCAAAATTTCTTTCGACTGGTTTTCGCGCTACAAAATGCCAGGAGCAAGTGAGTGTCCCTTCTCAGTCGATCCATTTACGGAGGAATAACATGATAACAATGAGCTATTAACAATGACTGGAAATGCTGCTGTTTTTATCAGTAGTCTAGAAAGGACCTAACCAATACCACCTGCGTCGTGCACCGTTTGTCACAACTTTGGCGAAGTGGAAAAAAAAAAAAACAAAAACAAAAACAAAAACAAACAAAAAAAAAACATATACTACTTTATCCTTTAAATATGTATGCTGCAGTGCAACAAATTTGTGTAAAATAAAGTTTGGCGCACATTGTTTTCGAAAATTTCGCGTTAATTTTAATATGTAAACCTAACTATTGTGCAACGGAAATTTTATTCGTGTTGCCAACGAGCATCGTCGATTTCCTGTAATAAGGTACTCTTTCATAACCATCAACAGAAAATGACACCTCTTTCGCATATACCTTCATTTTTATTTTCCGTTTCCCGCTGTTTATAACTTTAGACTCCCCACCCCCTCCCGGAAGGAAAATTTGATGGCCATATAAGGTGACGTCTAACCAAACGATTCCCGATGAGTGGAGCTTCCTGATATAGTCCACTATTTTTTATCATAAACAAAGAAAATATAAAGAAGCAAAATGACATTAGGCCATAATGTAGAGGGATGGCGCACTGGCGAGAGCGCTCGTCTCCCACCATTGTGGCCCGGGTTCGATTCCAGGACCCGGCGTCATATGTGGGTTGAGTTTGTTGTTGGTTCTCGTCCTCCCGCCGAGGGTTTTTCTCCGAGCTCTCCGGTTTTCCTCCCTCCACAAAAAAACAACATTTCTAAATTCCAATTCGATCTGGAACACACGGCCCCAGCGTCTAAACAAAAGTAATTTATTTATTTAGTTAGTTAATACGTGTACGGTGTCCAAAGGAGCAGAGCTTTCTATTTGGACACCTCCAAAGCTAAGTAAATAAATAATAGCAGCATAAACATAGATAAAATTAAATTAGTTGGACGATTAATGTTAATTGACACAAATCAGCTGTTTCCACTTAAATCGCGTTTCTGATTCTCTTTCAAACAAGACTATTGTTTGTCAAAATGCGATACAGCAGTATTATCAATAAAGAATACTTAGTTCATGATTGTTCGGCAAGAGTACTTCAAAAAGGCGATTATTCGTCCATCTGACCACGAAACCGTGGCAGCATCGGAAATAGTACAATGTCCAAGACTGCGACATTTATTTCCTTCGCAGCTCTCACGTTTTGCCTTCTTTTGGCATTGGTGATTTTACAAGAACGTCGTCAATTGTCTGAGCGAGTAGAATTACTTGAACGTCTGGCTGATTCAGGTAAAGTTTTGATACCACTTGAGCACAAGATGCAAAGCTATTCGTTCATATCTAGATTGATTCAGTAGTTTTACCTGCAACTAAAACGAAACCTATTACTTTGATAACTTCATCTTCAACTTTCTTGTCTTTAATTTTCTTTAAGGTATCTTTTCTCTCTCCGCCTGTTATCTGGCACACATTGTCTTTGTTTGTTATTAGATGTTTCATACGCATAACTAAGCCCTACAGATAAGATAGGAAGGAGACGGCACGCGATGTTCAATAGCATTAGCTCATTAGTGAGGATGATATTATTTCAGTGTAACTAGATTTATGATGGGGATATATAGTACTCGGGTAAGATAAATGGAATGCAAAAAAATGCGAAGTAGTTAATAAATTGTCTAGCATGTTGTTTCTGCTATAGAGAGCAAAGGGCAAAGGGTGGAAGTTGGCTTCGTTACAGTATTGTAAAGGGACACGCGAAACAGCGGAAGGAGAAACGTTTCTGTCTGCGTGATTGATACAAGTAAGACATGGGGACCTGGGAATAAAAGAGGCTTGTTTTCTTTAACGGGAGGTGAAAACGAGGCTGGAGATAGGGATTATCAAGTTGGTGGAAAAGGAAAACTTGGCAGAAATTTAACCGGACAAATTAAAAGCGTTCGCATGAAAATTTCCTAGTCGGTAGATTTACTTAATAATTTTTATAGCTGTTAGATAATGAGTTACTTGTGTCAGGAGTGCAAAAAGAGGTGGGGGTCACCTCCGGTGGGGGGAGGACTCACATATGAAAGGGGCGGGGATGCTCGCCGGAAATTTTGAATTCAACCCATAAAGGAGACCGACCTGGGCGTGGCCAAAACTTTTTTTGACCCCTAAAAGAGAATTAAAAATATACATATTAAATATATATTTTTATATTTTTTTACGGGCAACCCTAAACGAGCCCGCCCTTCACGGCTAAATATAATGGCGTCTTGCCCTGAACACCCGAAGTGAGACCAAAATCCGAAATTTACACCCCTAAGCGAGACGATGAGCATCCCGCCCCTTTCATATGCGAGTCCCACCCCAGGGATCACCTACTTCGTTTCAGAGATAAAGCATGTGGAAAACTACCCTGATTTTTGGCGTAAATTGGCGCTCATAATTCAGTATTGGGTCTACAGGTTCAGTTATAGTTAAAATATTCAAGATGCGTCAACACAGGCAAACAATCTTGGTCATATTTTGTAGAAGTGCATTTGTTGTGTGAATAACTCCTTGTGTGACCATTCTTTTTTGTAAGACTTAACCCTGAAAGCAAAACGAAAACTCAAACATGTCGAAAAGCGGAATTCGAACGTGTGTGGAACAAAACAGTAAAGCTTTTATGGACAGATTTTTGTTTCATTTTTTTCGCAAAAAAGTGATCCGTTAAAATAGGGTTCATCGATCATTTAAGTGGGTGTTGACGCAATGACTACCAGCCCTATAAGTGTTTGGTGGGAAGTTTTCCCAGTGATTTGTGATTTGTCTTTTCTATTATGTTTCTCATGTTCATCTTGTCCCGCCTCAACTAGCTTTGCGGCTATTTGCGGGACAAGCCCTTTACCCTTCTTATAAATTTGTAAATAAATAAATAAATTGTTGTTTTTGTTGTTAAAAAAAGTGCGCACGCTCGATGCATGACCTGGTGTGACGTTGCGACATGACATAAATTACGTGCGCAGTTATAAGGATGTACATTTAACAATTATGCAATAACCCCAATTATGTTCGCATTTTGATTGGTTCCTACCTATGATCTATTACAGAACACACGCGAAAGATCATATAAGTAGGAACCAATCAAAATACGTCCGTGATTTGGCTCATTATATAAAAACAATTTGGGCGAACGTCCTTTAAAAAGAGCCAGCAGCAACTTACGAGCGAGGGGTCGGGACGAGATTAAGGAAACAGCAAGCAGTTCAGCCCCGCGCAACCCCACTGTTAGTTTTGAGGAATTCTTAAATGGGAACCTTTTAATCGCTTTCGAACGAACTTGAAATGACGCGGCAAAGAAATATTTTGCGCGCTACCCAACATTTTCTAGCTAAACTTCAGCAAACGCACACGTGCGTGATTACATATAAATTATTTCATTAGCTGCTGTACCAAACAAGTGACTGTTTGTTGATTTCAGACATGAATCCACCAAACAGACATAGAGCCAGGAGGGAAAGTATGGTTTTACGAGTAAACAGCACGACATGCAGTAGAGAACTAACGTCGTGTATCCAGGAGATCACCCAAAGTCGGTTGAAATATCTTCTTGAGAACGAGATCTGTGCGAAGGACGAAACCATCTGTGTTCAAGGATCTCAAGGGCCTAAAGGAGACAGGGGACTTGCGGGGATACCGGGTCCTCCTGGGAAACAGGGGGAGAGGGGTGTGCCAGGGATGAAAGGGGAAAAAGGTGACTCAGGTATGTGATACCATCCACAGTGAACTATACTCGGAGACCGTAAAAGAATACTCAGAAACCGCCAAAACCGGTAAACGGATCCCCACGGCAGGGAGAAGAGTTGAAACAGATATTTCGGTCTGTAAAACAACCTTCTAAAAGAAAATGTACAGGTAGAGAATTTTACCGTTTTGTACCTACTCTCTTAAAATATTTACTGTTCTAGGTCTACGGCACGTTTGATTGGTTTGTAGTTGTGGTCTTGCTTATACAGAAATACAATTGTAAATGTATCCTGAAACCTACTGACAGAGACACGCATCGCATCCACGCATCATACCCAATTAAGAACTGAAGCTACGCATTGTAACTTGCGATCGCGCTCCTTTGTCAAATTTCTTTTTTCTCGTTATTTTTACGTGAACCAGTTGAAGAGAATGAACGAGCGCGAGAAAAATTAAAATTATTGCAGTTCACAGTCTACTGCAAGTCATGGCATGGCACCCGAAAACTAAACTTTGAACATTGCCTAAATCACCTCGAAACTCGTCTCCTTGAAGAATAATTGGACATGGCTTTATGCAACCCCAGAGATGTTAATGTAAACTATCTGGAGCCAAATTTCCTCTAAATGTTTCCAAATTCTCCATGTGTAACCACGGACATTATACTGAAAGCGCACAGCGACAGCCTACATTTCTAGAAGCTTTCACCTCTCGCTACTCAATGCTTGAAGTTACGTAATCTAAACGTGACTCTTTTCTTGATCTCGCAGGATCAGAATTAGGGGGCCTTCTCACGCCCTCTATGCCCGCCTTTCTTGAAGAACCGCAGTCCGTTATCGTACAAGAAAATGACACAGCATCGCTTGTGTGTAAAACCGACGGAATGCCGAGACCTGATGTGATCTGGAGCCGAGTGGACGGCGACCTACAAGAAGAACGGCACTTCATTTTGATTGACGGCTCATTGATGATATTGCACGCTGTCCCAAGTGATCATGGTACTTATGTTTGCAAGGCGTTGAATTTTGTTGGTGAGGTTGAAGCAGAAGCTAACTTGACTGTTCAAGGTGAGCCTGTGGACACGGGATCCGTTGAGTAGTTTCGTTAGAAGATCATCTTAATTAGTTTAAACTACCTTATTATAAGAATACAACGAAGCATGTTAACAACGCGAAAAAAATTTACGCGTTATAAAATTAACGCGAATTTTCGAAAAGTTATGTTTACGTACGTTTAATTAACGCGAATTTCCATGTATTTCCAGCAAGGTAGCCATACAAACTAGGGCATGAAATCGGATGACAAAAATGCGATAGATATTTTGCGCACGAAAGTTGAAGAAGTGACTTATCCCCTTGGAGAAGACGATCGGTATATTGACGAATCGAAGGGCATTTTAAAGTCAATATTAAATTAAGATGCGTCAACGGACTCTGACGGAAACGTAGATTAATTGTAACGTTGCTGATAAAAAGGTGTCTTAAAATAACGATGCTTTCAATCAACGTCATTTTAATTAACAATGAGGTAAATTAAGATACATAAAATTAACGCGAATTTTCGCGTTAATTACATGCATTGTTAATTTCCTATAATAAGGTAAACTGGAACTTAATCAAAATATCTTTTTGCTGAAGTAGTCAAATCTTGTTCAAAATGTATGTTACTGTTAAACATGTCTATGCATTGCGGGCCTATTTGTGTTTTTTGTTTTAGTACCTGTTCGCGTCCTGGAACATTCACCACAGACGTTTGTGGAAGAGGAAAGCCACTTTACACTCCGCTGTCCAGCATTTGGACGACCTGAACCGGAAATTACGTGGAACAAAACAAGTACAAACCTCTCCCCTGAGGGAACGCACTTAGATTCAGGCAAAGTGGAATTTCGCAGAATTCAACTTGAAGACGGCGGCCTGTACACTTGTTCAGCTAAAAACATTTTCAACGAGGTTACTGTCCTTCTTGAAGTGACTGTAGTCCCTCGCTTGAGGTTTGTTGCTCTTCCAAAGAAAAAAACGCACGCCCATGTTGGGGATGACGTCATTTTGACATGCGCAGCAGACAGCGGAGAATTCGTTCCAGTTGTCACGTGGTTAAAGAAAGATGGCGATTTGCCGCCTGGGTCTCGGGTCTTTAAAAATGGAACTCTGATTATTCCCAACGCCTCCTTTGATGCGATTGGCTTTTACAAATGCACGGCAAAGAATATAATCACTTCCATTGAAATTGAAGTCGAGTTGGACGTATTGGTTCGGACCTGCACCGAATGGAGGCAGCTTGGTTACACTGAAAGTAAAGAATATCGGATAGACCCGGATATTGAAGGCCCAGTTTCTGCTTTTCAAGCCTTCTGTGACATGGAGGATAAAAATGGTATCGGAACAACCACTTTTAATCACGACAGCGAGAACAGAATGCAAATAATCACTTGTGATCCACCAGGCTGCTACAAAAGAAATATCAACTATGCAAAGGCTTCTTTGGCTCAGATTGTGTCCGTAATAAATGCCTCGGCCAGCTGCGAGCAGTTTATCCGGTATGACTGCATGAACTCGCTGCTTCTGAACGCCGGTTCACCCGTAGGATGGTGGGTGTCACGTGACGGAGAGAAGATGACGTACTGGGGCGGAGCTCCACCCGACAGCGGAATGTGCGCATGCGGGGTGAACAATACATGCGCAAAGGGAGGGATATGTAACTGCGACGCCAACGATTACGTCCTGCGTTACGATGAGGGGATGATAACAGACAGAGCTACCCTACCCGTGTTACAACTTAGGTTTGGAGACGCTGGAAAACTCAATCGCGAGTTCGGCTTTCACACGCTGGGAAAATTGAAGTGTTTTGATTAGGTATGATAATACGCGCGGATAAAGAACATTCTTGGCATTTGTCCTGTCAGAGAATCTCCTAAAACTGTCATCTGATCAGAAAGTTATTGGCAATAGCGAATGCAACATGAACTCACTGAGCTGAAATGACAGCCGTCATTGAGTTAGTTGGCTTTGCCGTTTTTCCGTACTTATCGGACACATCTTTATTGTAGTTGATTTTGGAATGAAGGTGAAATAGAACTACTAGCTTGTACATATCGATTGTATAATAGACACTTGAGCGTTTATCTTTTTTTTTCAGATTATGATGCAATTATAATATATTATTTCGTTGCCACATATCTACCAGAATGTTAGTTCAGTGTTAAGAAAATAATGTATCCTCGCAATACCAAGATAATATCAAAAAAAAAATTAAAAAGGAATTGAATGTAATCTCTTAAAGTTTATATAATAAACCCAGTCATGGACGCATTTTGATTGGTTCCTATCTATGATCTATTAAAGGACAGACACACTGATGACGTTTACACTTCGTTTCTTTACTATATAAAACAGATAGATTCCATGTCTGTTCAGGAATAGAACACAGAAGACGTCAAAATGTGGTAAGAACATCAGTGACACAGTGACACCATCAGTGACACCACGTTTTTGTTCTTACCAAATTTTGGCGTCATCAGTGATCTATTACTGAACAGACACACGACAACATGGAATCTGTTTGTTAAATTGAATTGCTAAATATGCATTGTTCTCTTTTGTTAACGGAGCAGGTTTGGTTTGAATCGACTCAGCGTTCTAAAAAGATGCCTTCCTCACAGTGGTTGAGGCACCTTCCCGGATCAAGCAGCAAGCATTATTTTTGTTTCAACTGGAAAACGCCATTCACTGAAGGGTCGGTGAACTTGCCATATATCATGTGGTGATATTTCTTTATACTGTGTATTTATTACAGCACAGGACGTGAAAAATAACAAAACAGCCCAGCCAGTGTCATTAACCCCAAATCAGTGATGGACGCGTTTCAAAGTTTCTCCTTTGTTCTGACCGTTTTTGTGTTGCTGCTTTCTTCTGTGACACTCATGCGATCTAGCAGCAATTCCGTTGAGTTGTTCCTCATCCGCGGAAGAATTGAAGAGCTGGAGATTCAGCTTTCAAAGGAACAGGGGATCCCGGATTGCTTAGACCAGTTTAAGAGCCAAAGTTGAGTTTATTTTGCATGAAAAAACCGATATTCACATCCAAATTATTTTATTTTTTGAAATTCCACCCACTAGATGATTAATTGATAAATAACATTTTCACCAAGTTTCAGCCCACCTTAAAAAAGTAGCCAAAAGACATAAATCGGTTTAGGCGGGTTTGTTAAAATATACGCACCGCAGGGGATAGAGATTTTTTTCAACGCTTTCTGGAATAGCTATGTGTCTACTTTACATTAGTGAGGCTTGTTATGAAGTCTGTATAATTCAATTACAGTTAGTGGTACTAGGCTAAAAACTGTAAAAATAGAAATTTTTGAACCGAACTTTTAAACGTATTGTCATCATCATCCCTAATTGGTAACAATAGTATGGCAAACAAACGTCCGGTTCGACATCTTCTGTTTCACCAGTGAGCCGTTGTAACGGAGCAACCCTTATGGAAAAACGTACCATGCCTTGTACCAAACTTCCAATCCCGTCCAGTGTGCAAGTCGGGAGAACGTAACATCACACGAGAATTTCAGTTTCTCTAACTCTCTAAGTACAAGATCACTATCCATTGACAAAGCAAAAAAATAAATTTGGCAAATTTGAACTTTGTATTTCAGGAAACGAAAATAATAATGAAGCCCTTTCGAGCTAGTTCATAATTGAACGGATCCAATGAAAATTTGGCCCAGTTCTCCACCGGATTCGGCCCAGTTCCCCGTGGAATTCGGATCTCCAGCAGATTGTTACAAATGAGTTTTAGTTTATATCCACCTCTGGCGCGGGAGGGTTTGTGGGTTTGGATATGAATGGCTTATATTATGACACCATTCTTTACTTTGGTTGCGAGCCTTGACACATCTCAAAATGGCTCTTGAAATAGTTCAGCAGTATCTGAACTTTTGCCATACGGTTACTCAAAATGGCGCACGCCCATCGCTACATTTGATGTATTGAGTAACCCTAGACATCTCCAGAACTGGAATATTTCTTGCAGGGCAAAACCTCGAAATTTCTGTATTGAACGTTTCAACAGGCGCGTAATTCTTTACGCTATCTGAGGTGAGGAAGTTGTCCACTTGATGAAGAGTCGCCCAAATTAACAATGGCCTTCCATTAGTGTTTTCAATCAAAGTAACCAACGGTGTTTGAGTAGGTATTTCTCAATTACCCTTGTGGCATTTAAAGAAAAATGAATACCAACTCCGAGAATAATGATCGTTGTGTATGCGTCGTTACTGTTAAAACGTTGATATGGGCATTCCTGGTTTCCACTCAGCGAGCTGTGCGGCGAAATACTGACCAAACTCCTTACATTGCAGTTTGGGCACAAGCAATCATTCTTAGAATTTCCACATAGACCCGTTACCTCGTTACAGCAAGGTGTGTCGCTTTCCTCATCTCACAGCGACGCCAAACCCGATGGAAGGAGACGATTTATCTGACCACAGCGACCATCTTCTTTATGCAGTTCCTTTGGAAAACCATGATTTTCGAGGATTCCTTTATCGGCCTTTCGTCTGTCACGAATTTTGTCTTTTGTCAAACCAGGTCCAAACTTCCATTTTTCGTGCAAGTAGCAGCCCAACAGATGATTGCAGATCTCACCATTCCAGCAGCCATATTCAGGAGCATTTTCTTCCGTAGCACAGTTTATGTCTAAATCTGCTGTTTGTTGATACCTACTTCTCCATGCCATGAAGTTGATAATGCACACCAGAGCGATTAACACAGAAAAAAGAAGCGAGGTTGAGAAAGTTGGGTAGGTTTTCCTAAGTTTCATTATAGGAATATTTCTAGAGAAGCATACAAGGAAAATAAAGAAGATAAAGAAAATATGTGCTATGGTTTTCAATGTTTAAGCGTTTTTTCGACAGAGAAAACCGTATAATGTAAACACTAAATACCAGGCCCCGGTTGTTCAAAGGGTGGATAACGCTATCCAGTGGATAAGTGTTGGCGAAACAAACTGCACTATCCACTGGATAGCGATTTATTCAGTGGATAGCGTTATCCACTCTTTGAACAACCGGGGCCAGTACTGTAGTACACGTCTGAAGGTTAAACTGTTTACACTCGATGAGTTTATTTTTGTCAGTAATTCCATTACTCGGAGAAGATAACTTCTCCAGTGAGTTTTAATTAAGATCAAATGATGTTTAACAACTTGAAGAGTATATATGACATAAGATTGAACAATTAATTTGCTCTTGAAATCCAAGTGATCAAAACTTCCAGTGCCCCACTTCAATTGGGGGATGCTGGTCGACATGCGACTCTGCTTTGATCTACTAGCTTCTACTCGACGTAACACTCAGAGGAAACTAATTAATCTACAATACAGTAAAGAGGGCTTAACTGCTGACAAAGCTATCAGAGATATTGACTCTCTTTTGCTTGGCTTATTGGACGCGAAGAAGAATTACATGAATACGGTGGCGTGAAACTGACGCAAGCGCGCATCCAGACCGGCTCCCAGGGTTTTACGGAAATCGGTCAAGTCTTTTACAATAAGTAAATATTCTTAAAGTTAAAGAGTCTTTCATAATACTTTGGACTGAGTTCAAGCTCATTACTTTCCCGGTTGGTGCATGCCATCAGACCCCCCCTCTTTGGCACTCTTGTTATCGGAAAACGGCCACCATTGTCCCTGGATCCGCGCCTCTGAAGCACGTGTGTGCAGATGGGCACTGCTTGTGAAAACTGCAACCAATCCGTGAGTGAATGTCACTCCCTGATGTAATGTAGTTTGTGGAAAGCTGCTAATACAGCACACGTTTAAATGGGCTCAGTCACCAATAATTAAGTTATCTTTGGTTTCAAATCATCGGAAATTAACTTGGCAATAATATTATAGCAAGGTAGTAAAATAAAACAGAGCTAACACTGAATAAGGTGATGGCTTCGAATGAGGGAAGATTGAGAAGGATTGTAATTGACAAACTTGAACAATTTAGGCTAAACTGTTCAAGATGTGTCACCCGTGAGAGCTCCCTTAGTATCAGTTAAGGGATATGATATCGTTTTCCCACTGTCGATGTGCCGGGCCATAAAAAGCTTTCTAGGTCACATTTATGAACAACGCGTTCACTGACGTCAAGAGAGTGCCGATGGTAGGCATTTCAAAAGGGACCGCCATGGCAGTTTCATTTCCTGTTGCTTCGCTTTGTTCTACGCTGAAAGAAGTGTTTGGTGTTTTTTTTGGTATCTTTGTACTGCGTTGTCATCAAGTGTTCAAAAAGTTTACACAAGAGGTAAACACGCGGTTTCCGATTATGAATACATTATGTGTCGTCCCTTTTGCGGAACATATCAACCGTTCCACATCTGGCGTCAAATGGTAGTGTAACCCATATTAAATATAAACCCTTTATATGAAAGCTGTTGAACAGTAGCTTGGTTTTGCACCAAATAAATGGCAAATGAATACTTGAATTTGTCAACTTGGCCACTCTTAAGGGCACATTAGTCAAAAATGACAAACCAGACTGGTCCATCTATGAATAAAATCAGTCAATCAGTCGGCCAAATCAGACAATTCGTAAATTGCATTCACTCTTCTGACAAATCGTATAAAAATTGGAGAAAATTCTCAAATGAAATGCCCATTCTTTTTTAAATATACCGGTCTGGCCTGTCGGTTCTGGCTAATAGTAAGCACAAAGAAACAGCATAAAAGACAACTGATTGCAGGTAAAACGTTTTTCTCTGGATGAAAATGAAATAGGACAGAGATATATAACAGGGAACAGTAGAACTATATGTGAGATAGCTCACTGAAGATAATTACTGCTTATTAAAAAATGCCTGTTAGTTTATCAGTAACTACTGATCGACCACGATTTACGGAATTGCTTCAGTGTCTCATTTCAATTGCCAGTAGGGTGATAAAACTACCATTTAAAACCCAGAATAGAAAAGAAAAACGTTTTAGATTAAGGACGTCGCCGTACTTTTGTTTAAACCGAAAAAAATATTGTGTACTCTGCACAAGGACAATGAGGCAGCAATGCTATTACTTTAAGGTTCCTTCGTATAACTAACCGAGTTAAACGATACTAACTGGAACATGATGAAGATTTCACAACCGAATAGAACTAATTAACTCTACATCACATAAAGCCACTGAAATCTAACAGCAATGAAACGCTTTGGAAAGGTTATGGCTGTGCAGGCTGTGGCTAGAGCATATTTAGTCAAGCACATGTACAAATCACAAGGCCTATTCTTTTCTTTCAGGGTCTGTTTTCCATATCTATGCGAAGTCGCCCCAACAAATTTCCGCTGACTAGGTCACTGCACACTTGTTTCAAGGCGGCTGCTGTCTGTGACTAGAAGCCTAAATGGTTAGTGCGGTGGAATCCGGGTCCAATGGTCCGAGCTCGAGCTCGGCCAGGGCACAGCGTTGTGTTGTTGGGCAAAACACTTAACTCTCATATATTTCTTCTCTTCGAGCAGGTGTATAAATTTTTAACAGCAAACCCTGTGATGGCCTAACATCCAATTAAAGGGAGCAGAAATACTCCTACAGTCGCTTCATGCTAAGGAAACCGGGATAAGCCCCGATCTGATGAGCCACTAGGCTCGTATGCAGACTTAAAGCCGAAAATTTGCTGCTGATTTCGTTCATCGGAGTGTACAAGCTTGGAACAATGGGGTCACGAAACGAAGATCTGGTGTCAATAGCGTAATCTTCTAAGCCAGCAGGTTAAATGGATGGGATAGACACCTGGGCTAAAACACACCAGTAAGCACTTAACCTGTTTGCTGAACTGAAACGATTGGTACTTATCCTGAGATTTTATACTATTCTGTGTTTTGTTGGGGTTGCATCTTTCACCAAAATTCATTTGTTGGGACAGAAATGCGTGCGCTGGAATGAAGGCAGTGGAGATATTTCTCCCGGCCACGAACCATGAAGTTGTAAAGTCAAGTTGCTTCGCCTTGCCTTAAGTGTGGATAATGCTATATTTTCTGTTCAGGTAGTCTAGAGCTGAGCAACAACACATTATCCTTTTCAGCCTCAGTGAGTCGGCTCTCTAGTTCTCGCGCTTGCCTTGATTTTCGACAGAAGACTTCAGTCTTAGTCCTTCGCTTAGTCTGAATGGGATAAAGTCATTAAATTCAGAAGATTGAAAGTTAAAACACTGGCAAACATCTTAGTAAAGAACAAATTGGTTAAGCTGTATAAATGCATAAGGCACTAAGCAGGCTGCGAATAGGCACATATAGCTTTTGGCGGACAAAATGAGTTTCCACGTTTAAACAAAACAACGTGGAGATGCATCACCCAAACGGTTGATTTATTTTTCCAGACCTAGGTAATTTAATTATTCGACGCTTCAAACTCACAAAGCTAACATACCCGAGATCTGTCATCTTGAAACTCCTTTGTTATGTTTTTTTTTCAACTTATTGCTTTAGTAAACCGCGAAAGCCATACCGCTTATTACTCCACTGGAGTCTGCATCAGACGTCACACTTGTGTATAACAATGCCTTGTTTGCGTTTCCCTCAATACACTGAAAAGAGGTAATAACTTTTTAATTTCGGATCAATGTCCTCGCAGTCATCACTTGTGACAATCCACTATGTTTGTCATCGCTTCACTACAACGGCCATCGGCCGAAAAACAAAGAAAGTAATAATTGGTAGACGTTTCCTGTTAATTGAAAAATTCCTTGGTTGTAAAAGTTTCGAGCAGGATACGCAGAGACAAATTCACATTTGCTGACTAGTTGTTGGGTGGTATTAAAATCTTTCAGGGACAGTGGAAAGTGGCACCGTGTTTTAAATGAAGATCACGATGAAATTTGTTCATTCGTTGCTCAGATTGGTTCCGATTATATCAAGAAACTATTAATATAACTTCATCAAAAACCAAACCAGTAATATGCATTTTAAATAATTCCTAGTTAGTTTAGAAAAGGTATAAGTCAATGTTACTCGTCAACCGCTTTCCTTTGCTCATTTCGAAGAGCGTTCAACTGAACTTTACATACAGTCTCAACATACAATACTGTATCGTCAAACCAACAGCTGAAGAAATAGGGAGGATCGATACTTAGTCAACATGGAGAACTTCAGTTTTTATCTTACCTGATCTTGTCTTGTGTTATAACATAAGTTCTGTGCCAGTCGTTTCCTTTTACCCAATAGTGGTACTGTCCGTCTTTCCGCGAGATCCAAATTACGCATTGATCACATTCTCTTAGAAACTTTGAGTTAAAAAATTGAATTTTGTATTTTATAAATATTTCTTTCAAGGCCAAGAAAACAACTTGCTTTTTGTTGTTTTAACATGCAATAGCCGCCATTTCCAGTGCAATTTTCAGTTTTCGGAAATTTTGCACAAACGAGTGGTTGGTTGTAAGAAGATCTAATCCTCCAGCCACCAAACATGAAACAATAATTCTTGGGTTACATGTAAAGCTTGCCGAATGGTTATTTTACTGGATGCTAGTTCCAAGAGTTTGCCAGTACACAAAGACAATTTATTTTGAAGGGCCAATATCGGAGACAAACTGAGGTGTCAACACTATCAAGTTTGTACATTTGTACATCATAAAAAAATTAGCGACTAAATATTCTAAAAATATATATGTAAAAAAAACATATGCCGTAGAAAACTAAGCCCGTGCCTCAAAGACGCCACCCACAAACTGAAAAATTCTGTATCTTTGTTATTGTGAAATTTCACAGATGAAAAAAATATAATATCCGTATACAACTGTAGTCGTGAGATGACGCCCGTAAGGGGAAATTGTGAATGGTCATGAGCCAGTCGATCTGGCAATATGACGAACAGTGGAAGTTGAAATCTCTGTGATCGCAGTTGAAGACAACAAAAAACTAGTCTTCCATGAACAGTGTCTTCAAAATATTTCCAAGCATTTCGCTGTATATATGCAGGGAGAGCCAAAAATCGCAAATAACCGAGAGTAGAAAGCCAGGACTTCATTTGTGCTGAAAATAATCCGAGACATGTATCAGCTCTAAAACAACCAGTCAACAGTAATTTTATTTATTACAGAACGATATCACGACTCTAGCTACCCGAGGTTGTCTTCGAGGCATTGCATATGCATGTAGTTTATGTACAAATACCCGAGAGATTCAGTAACTTACCAGGAGTAAGTATTTTATATTCTGAATATACATTACAAAGCTTCTGACAAGCCCTAATTAATTATTCACAACAGCCATTTTGAGTTACATCCACAGTTATTTTTATACATATCACACTACTTGTACAGTGGATCTAAAAAGGCAGAGAAAAGTTTTTACTTTTTGTCATTTTCGAAATTATGTGAATGAAAAGTAACCATCAGAGATCAATAGAAAACTAAGCTATTATCTTATAAAACTTTATGCAGCTCATCTTGAAAATTGTAATAAATGTTTACAGACCGGTCTATCGTGCGCAGGAAACAGGTTCAAAAACCGCCAAGAGTCCCAACATTTTCCGTGCTGTTTCCATGTTACCCGTTGGTAAAATGATCAAACTCACTGCCAGTGACAATTGGCACCCATCGGCTCCTTTCGGAAGGAAATCGAAGATGTAAAGCGGTCTTTTTGTTTGTTGTCGCACACAGTACTCGGTATAAATCAGATACTTTCCCTTTAAAAGTCCAATTAGGGCAGCTTCTTGTATGAATGGACGTTTTAGCTGAACATACAGTAACACAAGCTTACCTCAGGAAGAGAGACGTTTCACTTGTACTTTACAAAGTGTTTCTAGTTAATTAAAAAATCTTTGTTAGCTTTTCTCGAGATTAATGGCTAATTAGCAAGCGATAGAGCAAGCCGACCGACAACACGGATAGTCCCTAAGTATTTGACGAATATAATTTTCTCCTCCGTGAGAAGATTAGACAGTGTACAGAAACGAAGAACTGGCTTTTCGTTAAGCCTTGGACACTCTCAAAGCTAACTAAAACTAGGACCGAGACACTGATATGATTTATTTGACGTAATCGGAAAGAAGCAAAAACGTTTTCTGTAAACATTACCCGCTCTGTCGGTAGAGGAACTAGCTCTACAAATAATGAATATATTAAAGTTTGGCGTATAAGGAATGATTTCTTATGGAATAAAATTTAACAAGAATTTTGTTTGACGATCGATATTGCAAGTAAGGTCTAACGAATTTTTAAATCGCACTTTTCTCGCGCATCCAAGCGCCATTGTGAATCCAATAAAATGACAAAAATACAATCAGCGGAAGGTGCCAAGACCGAATTTAATAAACTATTCATTGTAGACAACAGAAAGCGGTCCTGTTTACTCGCCACTGTCTTTTATAACGAATTAATCGATACATGGACTTTAATAAAGTTTTGACTTCACGAAAATTTTGCCTTTGTGCGTTAAACAAACATTGAAAAATCTAATCAGCAATGAGTGGGAAGCCAAGCAATGCCGTGACATCGACATGTGCAAAAAAAATACCCACAGTTTCTTTTACAATTGATTTTGTGGATTTCAAGTTAGGCAGCTTTATCGCCCGACACTTAACCGTTAAACTGTTTGGCGATGGCCTAAACGTCCTCGAATTTACAATTGTATGTAAGACAAGAATGACAGAAAAAGCCTCCTGCTAGCTAAAAGTCAAACCGTTTACAAATCAAAACCCAGCATGGCTAATTACAACTCGATGGCTTCCCATCAAAGCGTATTAGCTCGACAATGAAGTACTTGAATAAAATTTAATCAACAAATTCTTGTCAAGTTGTTTTGCCTGTTCGCCCTGGCACAGTCAACTTTATTTACACATTATTAGGAATACGATACTTTATTAAGTAAGCGTACAGACGGGTTCTTCGTCCAATCGGGCGCTCAAGTCAAAAATCGAAGAAGCGTTTCAACAACAACGCGCTGTTTGCGTTGCATAACTTGTCTTAAACAGTCCGCTTTGATAAAGATTCCGTGCTTTCGAAGTTCCGTGGCTTCCTCGCTTTTTTTTCTACCGTGTGACGAAAAGACGTGAATGAAATTTTCCGGCGGATAATTAGCCAACGGCACCTCACAAAAGCGTCGGCGCCACACACCGCAATTGACATTTGCGAAGTAGTTTTCAAACTAAACAATTGAAAGCGTTAAAATGTAATTAATATAGATATGAGTTTATTTATAATGAGGCAGTGTTCTGATTGGTTGACGGGACTTTGAGCTTCGCAGTACAGTTTGTAAAGAAACTCACTGACGCATAAAGTCACAGACCCAACTTGGACGCATGCCGGTTGGATCGCAGCCGGGCCTATAGCGTTACAGCTTACCTTCGCGATCAAGACATACCATACTTAAGTCCAGCTCAGAGCCTAAGGTGACTTGAAGGTTCTTGCAGTGCCACAAGAAATCATCGTTCAGAGAAATTTCAGCAACGAAAAAAGCTGCGAGCAAGATGAGTTCACCAAGAGACTCGCCTGAATTGTCGACGTACGACATCAACAACAACCAGAGCAAAGACTTGTCAGAAAAGTGTGTGGACTCGCTCGAAGGTAAGATTTTCCTCTCAGGAAAAAAGAAAGTAGATTACCTTCCAGGATTCTAGATAACTAAGTTCTAATTAGTTCAGGATTTCTCAGGGATTAAGTGTTAATCTTGCCTGAAACAACAATATGTGTTCTTACTTTTCACAATTGAACGTGCGAACGCGCCGAACGTAGTGAAATGAGCACTTTTGGCACATTCCAGGAAGAACGCACTCAATGCCTCGTCGCGCGGACCGTGTTTTGCCTGCTCTTATTCCACCGGAAGGTGCTAATCATTCGATAAAATGTTGTTTACGTTTTGTTCTGCAGACAGCGCGTCCGCGGATGGCGATGGATTGAAGCAGAAGCGAAAGCAGCGAAGACAACGTACGCACTTCACCTCGTATCAGCTTCAGGAGCTGGAGGCAATGTTCTCCAGGAATCGCTATCCCGATATGGCTGTGAGAGAAGAAATTGCCATGTGGACGAGTCTCACTGAAGCGCGAGTTCGGGTATGTAGAGCGCAACTAGTCAAACACTCAGTTCGGGTCGGGACCGGTGTTCGTTACCTGGGCGATTTCTCAGTTAAGCGAAGTTTAATAATTGAAACGTAACGGAGTTATCAAAAGTTTGGTTTGATGACACGAAAACAGGCCGTAGAAATTTAACGCGAAACAGCTCGGTTTCCAGCACAAAGAGATCGGTTAATATATTATCACTATGCTCACAAGGAATATGGCATGTTTGTTTGCATAAAAACAACCGCCACTTAAGTCTTGCATTTTGAATACGGAATGAAAAAGGCGAACAGGCTGGCTGTACTTGTGTTCGACGCGTAAATTATTTACATCACCACAGCATAAACTGGAACATATTCAAACGAATGGTACCGCCTTAAAAGAAACTTCGACAATGGCCAGCTTTCACTCTCTTAGCCGATAAAATACTACCATCGCGAGGAGAACTAGTAAATTGGGATTAGATTCACTATAAAGACTCGAATATCGTCAAGATGTTTGCTTTTTTAATGCATTTCTTCAAAATGTATTTCCGTGCAATTACATTGTTTACATCAGGATTCGCCAAACCGTTTCAAAAGCACCTGGCAGTCAACAAACCAGCTAGTGTCAGAGTGTCACCTATTGAGCTTCAGAACGATCGAAAAAAATAGCAAAGCACTGTCGCGCTCAGATTTCTTGTCAGCCCTTTAAGCCTTTTTTGCCCCGTTAAATCTTCCGTACAACCTAGATGATAGAACTGGAAGGCTTTTAGTGTTAACACCTTCGCAAATACCTGAATACCAACCGTACCTGTATTGTGGCGATTAGCAGACAGGTGAATTTTCTGAAAACCCTAAACAGCAAGTAAAATTTGTATTTCTTTTTCAAAGACTCGGTGAAATCTCGAAAATATATCGATACATGAACTCTCTGAAACATCCAGTCTTTCAAACAGACATAATGGCAGTTTACTGCGCCCGGCCGACATATTCCTTTTCTGAAAGCTGCCTAATTACAAACTCAAATGTGCGAAGAAAACTTGTTGGGACTCGTTTCACTTTTCACACTTAGCTTCGAGGGATAAAAGCGTGGTCTTAACTGGGCTTTTAAAAACAGTAGCTCGTCGACATTTTAGTCTGGTTTCATACAGCCCCTTTGAAGCTCAGCACTTCAGCTTTTCCATTGATAACATTAAAAACGTTTATCTCCTAAGAACATTGGGGTTTTAGCGAGAAGGGAAGCTTGATTTTTAAGTAGACTATTAAATAAATGACAAACTTTTGTATTTGTATCTCATTTTATTAACGACCAGATTTCACAAAACACTCAAACTACAATTTATCATCGCATTATTTATTAGATTGCGCATCACTTTTCATCGGCTAATACGTCTGTACATCAATGTACACGTATTAAAGAGGCAGAGACAAACAACGCATTCAATAGATTTGACATATATGTTTTCTTGCAGGTGTGGTTCAAAAATCGTCGAGCGAAATGGCGAAAAAAGGAGAAAAACAACCCACCGAATTTGCTTGGGCAAGATAAAAGCAGTAACATTATTCCAAGCGTCAATGGATTTTTCGAAAGCTCGAGTTCTATTCGTTACGAGAGCTCCGAAACCCCACCATCAGTTTATCCCAACTACGGAACAAACTATTGGAGCAAGGGAGCTCCAAGCATTGGATACAGCACCTTGCCGCAGAGCAGTAACAGTCTGGGATACAATTCGTTCAGCCAAATTCCTCCACCCTGCCCGGTTCCACCACAAATATCGGGGTCGCTGAGTCCGTTCTCAACTCCGATGTCAAGCGATAATAGTTCTTCGTACGCTCCCAACTCTTCAAGTGTACCGAGCGTTCCTTGTGGCTATCCTCCGACTTACGGATACCAAGACCAAACTTCGGTTTACTTAAAAGGTAAAGGTTCTTCTCTGAGCCACCACCCGAACTATTCTCAGCCGAATCCGTACAGTTCATATCCCTATGGGATGGCCGAAATACCAATTAATATATAGCCCTGTAAAACAATATCTAAGAATGGGGTTCCTCGTGCGATTGCACGGAACAGTAGAGTTTTTAAAAACATTGTTTTTAAGGTGCTTTTTGTCGGAAAAGCGTTTGCTAAACACAGGACAGTTTGGAACATGTTTTAACTTTGATTCAAAGGTTTAAAACCGAAGTCAGCACCAAAGTGTAATTAAAAAGCAAAAGCAATATCTTGAAGTTAATAGATTCAATCTACTGAGCTGAAGTTTGGGTGTTTTAGTGAATGCTGAATACAAATTATTAAAAGGTTTTAGTTACAAGATTCAATGTATTTAAAGTAGGTAAAGAAAAGACTGTCATGTTAGTTCTGAGAAGAACAAAGTGCTAAAAGTAGTTGAAATTATAAAAAAAGTTTTAAAGGACATCCAATTCTTTCTTGGTGAGAATGCGTTATTGCTCAATATTCTAAGTAGACGTTTTAACGGACCACGCTTCACCGACATTCAAATTTCTCTTTTGTTCTTAGCAGACTTTCGGCGCATAATTTTTGTGGGCAAAACGAACAAGCTGAGTATATTTGCCGAAGTTAATTCGCGTAAATCTATCTACTCATTCAGCTAAGAACGTTTTGATACCGGTTATAAGCGTTTTCTAATAATGGTTTTGTCTCGCGCCCGTGTAGTTCTCGCTTCTTAATCCCGAACTACATTGACTAAGTTATTAAGGTAATATTAAACTATTCTTGTATAAGAAGATGAGCTGTTGAAAAGTACTGACTGAAATGAATAAGTCTTTGCTTTTAATCTTAGCTGTGAGAAGTCACAACTTACATGTATTTATAAGCGACACGCCCGTGTAATCTTGACAGACCCTTCTGAAAAGTACGCTCCCTTAAGTGGGCTTTTCAAACAGACTACTTTGAATTCTAAATGGCCGACTGCGAGGCCGCAGCACCAACAATATTTTAATGTAACCTCTAGAGGCCGCGTTGTTTCGCCCTGGGAATTTTCAGCTGTATTTAAGTTTGTACAGTCAATAAAAGACTAAATGTTGTGCGCAGTTTTTGTGTGTTAATTCACTCTTTTCACATAGTAAGACAAAGGAAAGAAGTCTATTGTATAATTTCCTTCAGCCCGCAAAAGAACCGCTTCAAAGCGCTACGATTTCGAAGGATCTTCGATGACTACTTGCGTCTTGCTTCTTTTACGAAAAAAGATTAAACATTTCTGTTGGTTTGCTTGTGTTACCATTTTAGACAGAAAGAAAAAAAAAAGAAAATGCAAATTGTCTTGACAGATATTCAAAATAACTGTTTTAAAATTCTATTGACTTTGGATGTCAAAAAGCGATAAATATTCGCAGTTTGCCGGACGGGTGCGGCTAAATAGGGCCATTACTGTGATGTATCTGATAAAAAAGATAAATACATCAAAGTTGTCCACCAAACGTCTTCTGTAAAAAAAAGTCAATTGCCTACTTTCTGCGGAGGTGGATTCCTCACGGAATCACTTTGACGTTTTCAAAGGCCAAGCGAGATGTTTGACAAGTATTGCTGCAATGTGCAATTAACAAACAAACGTTATGCTCAGTTTTCCTCTTGGCTAAACAAGAACAAAACTGAAGATTCTTAAAATATACAGGGCTTCTTTCTGAATTGTCGTGAGACCATCTTCGTTTATTGTAAGTTGACATGAACGCAAAGATATCAATCTTTGATATCTGAGATTAATTTGTGCAATTTCCAGGAAAGAAGACGAAAGAAAAAAAAAAAACGCGAACAGTGATCGCCACAATCGCAGCGATTGTATTGAACATTTTCAAAATTGAGATATATTTTTTTTAATCGTATCAGATTCATTTGGAAGAGAGATTCGTCAAACGATTGCTGATTATTCAAAGATTGGAACAATGTTGATTCTTTAATATATTTTTGCTGATTTGCTTAAAAATTTAATACCTTTGTTGGGCGATTCCGAGGTACCGCCATTGTGCAACAATTATTTCGCATTTTCGTTCACATTTCCGCTAGTTTCGGCAATAATATAATGGATTGTGATAATATACACATCTGGTTTGCTATGGAAATCAGGATTTTTATCACACACATTTGCAAATCATCCTTTATGTTGAGCGTGTAAATTGGATTCACTAAAGTTGATGTTAAATTTGCGTCTAACGCTCATGGTGTCAAGAAAAATCGCTTTTAAACAAAAGGGTCTTTTCCGAACTGGTTGTCAATAAGGTCAAGATGATATATTTGCTTTTTCTGCCAAACTTATGTTTAATTACACCTCTACGTATGTTTTTTGGTTAGTTATTAAACATTAGGCGCAAAGCGAATAATTAGCGCAACTTAAGTTCAACAATAAGTATTATTTAAAATTTGCAAAGCAAGGAGTCTTTTTACAGAATATCGTTTCTTTTTATGGAATTTCACAGAATAGATAAGTATATTTTCTGTGACCGATTTGTCGGTGATTTCTCACGAGCACTCAACTATATATAACGTTTTAAATTTTCTCAATTCAAATACTTCAGAATTCTTTCAACTGTCCACTGTGGTAAGTTTTCTCACCAAGCTATGTTACTCGGTTTTGCCTTTTGAGTTATCCGCCGAAATATATTTTCATTAACAGGTCAACTTTACTCATTCACGATAAATATACGATAGAATTTTATTCTAAACAGAACCTTTATCAGTTGTCACTTTAAAGTTGTTTTGACAAATTAAATTTTACTTTGTAACATACGTGATACCTTTTGAATTATGATGAAGAATATCGACAAGACAAATAAAGATTACCTGGAAATTTCGTTTGGTAGAGCTTATATTTCGTTTTGTTTGACACAAGAGAATAAAATATAATATATAAATACACAGCTATATATTTTACATAAAAAAGCAATGACATTTTTTCATATAAATGTAAATGAAATAATACCAAATATTATCGGAAATACATTCGGTAGAACGATTCATTCATATTTAAAGCACACAATAATAGTGGATCTTTAAGGCTAATGCATACAAAGCAGCTGAGTTGGTTGGAAAGAAAAGTTTCAATTTAATTCAGTCGGTTTGCTTTATGAAGTTAATTAACTGGACGGTCTCCAAAATCTGAACGCATTTATTGCCTGACGGGTAATAACAGGCGACTTAAAGTGGACCGAAAAAGAAGCATCTGCTGTTTGTTCTGCTAATGTATCGATAAAATGTATATCGTTATTATTTCACGTACAACAAAAGATGTTGGTTGAAGCTCAATACCCTCCTCCAACGTACTTTGTGAGTAATTTTATAATGATGCCGTCGATGAACATGTCTCGTCTACAAATGTGGTTAACAAGCCCTGAACCAGAAACTAACCAATTGTCTCGCACCCCCGTATTCAGTTGATGCCTGGAAAACATCATATCTGCAATGCAGATACCATGAACTTTTAAAAACACACCCAACAAAAGCTTAAAAAATGGTAATCGGTAAAGTTTCAGGCCAGCAAATGAATCGTTCGACTATGGGCCGGATGCCAGGGCCGACATTTTTAGCATAACTGATTTTCGTTTTGTAAATAATTAAAACGAAGCCAAAGTGTCAACTCTTTTCTAATTAGCAACAGAAGGAATTATGTTTGTCAACCGTATTCAGTCAAATAAAAATAAAGCTTCTGAATACCATTCATAAATTTTGCCAGATTTTTTGGCTAAATTTCCTTGGTTGACAGTTAGAATATACAAAAACAAAAAGACGGTAAATTAACGATGGCGGCAATAATGTGACATGCACTAAAGAAGTTTGCTTCAGATTTTCTAGTTTATTTATTTATTTTTAAAATAGTCGAAACAGGAGCCACAACATTTCAGATGGTGATGATGAAATTTCCATACGCGGTGGTCCATGCAATCAGTAATACGGAAAATGAATTGCATAATCTAGTTGTGCCAATACAAAGGTAAAGCGTACCGTTAAGACATCTTTTAGATGCCATAGAAGTCATATTCAAGGCTGAGGCAAAATTTTACCTTAGACAGTTGTATCCATTTTAAGTTGTTACCGTATGGCGTAAATAAGTTAAATCGATAAATGTTAGGCGATAAGAATACTTCAAAGAAATATAATTTGTCTTTGTTATAAAATATACAATTTCTAACAAGTTTCCTTACAGTACTGGTGTGTAGCTTGCAAGCAAGTAAGGGTTTGCCATGAATTTGGTTTAATTCGTTGTCCGCAAATGGTGCAAATCACCAACTCACGTTTCATGCAAAATACCAACTTTCATGTTTCGATCGATTTTAATTAACTCGTACCATTGTCCAAAAATATCGTTTTGGTGCTTAGACGGTTTGACCTCCGCACAGATGGCTGGACACAAAAGATATCAGTCGAACCAAAGTGTAATCAAGCTTATCGATTTAATTTATCGCACGAAAGGCCTTCCTAGTTCACTCGGACGTAAATTTCAAAAGTAACGAAAAGCAATAAACTGAATAAAGAAGCGACTTTTGAAAATGTTTCAAAGCTTAAAATTAATCCAGACAAAAACGTCAACGTTTCAGAAAGACAGGGCATCTTTGGTGGAATAAATTACAAAGAACTTTATTTCCGTGATAACGTGGGCGCCCTTTCAGTTGCCTGCTTTTAAATGAGAAACCACTTTTTTTTTTTCGTGGCACATTGCCAAAGACGTATAAATCTCAGCAATTTTACCCCAAACTGTTCCATAGCACGAGCATTTTGCTTCATGTGCACTAACGGATAATCAACCATTTAGTTAGTATGTCCTTATTAACTTTCCACACACCGTCCACAAAAAAGTCCACAATCAAAGTTATCATAATGGTTTTGTTGCTCAGCAACATGAACACATACTTTATAAACCCATTTCATAAATGGCTGCCAATTTTAAATTCTTTTGTGTTTATTTAAATTAGCCTTTCAAACCTCGTTTATGAGTTGGTAAATCAAAAGAATTTTTATTTTCCAACGAGGTTAGCAAGGCTAATTTAAATGTATACAAAAGAATTTTAAATTGGAAGCCACAGGATGAAATAGGTCAATACAAAAATAAAAACAAAGAAAAAAATATTCGTTAAAAACACGTGCTGGATAACTGAACTAGAAGACAAGACCCAACTGCCAGATTACCAACGCTTATCAGCAATAATATTCAACGTCCAAGCTAGGCAAACTAAACTTGCTTCGAGAAATCAGGAAGTGTGTGAGAAATTTTGGGTTAAAATTGTCGGCAGTGGGCGAGCAATCGGGAGATTCGAAAAATCGAGAGTTCGACGGAGAGGTCCGTGTTATCGGGAGATTCAGGAAATCGAGAGTTCGCCGGAGAGGTCCGAGCTATCTAGAGATTCGAGAAATCGAGATCTAGAGTTCGCCGGAGAGGTCCGAGTTATCCGGAGATTAGGGAAATCGAGAGTTCGCCGGAGACTCTGAGTTATCGGGAAATTCAGGAAATCGAGAGTTCGCCGGAGAGGTCCGAGTTATCGGGAGATTCGGGAAATCGAGGGTTCGCCGGAGAGGTCCGAGTTATCGGGAGATTAAAGAAATCGATAGTTCGCCGGATAAATCGTGATCTCATTAAATTTCTTATTTCACTTGCAGAAGTGCCGAGAGAAGAAAATATTTATTTAGAGCTATTATTAATTGCAATTTAGTGCTTGATTAACACGACAACGAAGCAGATGAATGTAATATTCGTACGTGCCATGATTATAGGCTCGATTAGCTGACAGAGACGAGACTCTAGTAAAATTATCATCTCTCACTGCTTTGTACTTATCAAAATACGCTAAAATTATTCTAAATATCTCAATCAGATTTTGCTAACTCTTGATGGGTAGAAATAGAAAGTTGCCTCAGCCAATCCTTAAAATTCCACTCATTTTACTTTATGTTTTGAAGTTTGCCATTTTCTTGCCGCCTGAAGTTCCCATTATCATCATAAACAGCTCCTGTCATAAACTATTAACTCACCTCGGGGGAATCTCGGGTTTCAATTTAACGGCCGCGAGAGGTGAGTTAACAGTTAATAATGATAATGGAAATTTGAGACGTAATCGGCGCATTGTATTTACGAAGTGACGGACCCGCAAGATAAACCTTCTTCGCTCTGATTAAAATCCCTTCCAAAACGACTCAAAAAGACACAGGAACGCAGGTAAGTAACAGTATTTTTGTTAAATGTTATAACAATATACAGCATTTGGGTCACCTGTGGTTTTTCACAATAATTCAAGTTTAGCCTGATCACAAGGACTTTTGACAGCCACACATGAACGCATTGCCGACCTATTTTTGTATCATTTAAATTAGATAACTAATGGCGTCATAAGTGGTTTCAGTATGTACGCAAAACACAAAATGAAACATGTGCCCGAACAAATAAGGCAATGGAGTTGAAATTTGGAACCAGTATTGCTCCCTAAGAAATAAACCACATGGTGCCTATTTTGATGTATCTTGGTTCCAGTTTCTTTCCTCTTTGAATGTGTTATTTCCATTTGTGGTTCTGAACGAAGTACACTGTCCCATTCGAAACACACAATGTCCACATTCACTAGGCTCCTTATTACCATTAGGAAGTGGGTGATGTATGGTAAAGATAAAAAACAATGATTGTCACTACCGCATAAAAGAGATCTGCAACCAAAAGTGTTGCCACAGCAACATCAAAATAGGCACCATGAGGTGTACTATTTCTTAGGCTACAATTTTACAGTTCTGTGCTTAGTTACCAAGCCTTTGAGTGGAATTGAGGCTGATGATGACCTTGCACAGATACAAACCCTCTTGCTTTTGATATGTAAATCGTTTTGTTGTTATGCTAAATAGTTTCTGGTCTCTATCATGACAAGGTCACCCTGAGCCTCGCTTTCATACAGAGGCCTGGTTACAATTCACAGAACTGTAAAATGGACTATTCTGCTGCCAAGTTTCAACTGCACTGCCTCATTATTTCCAGAGATATTCTTCATTTTGTCCTTTAATCCGATGCTGAAACCACTTATGACGTCATCAGTTATCTAATTTGCATAATACAAAAACGTGAATATTTCTGGAACGAAAGAAGATGCTACTCAATGGAAAACACCATTCTTCTTCATTTTGAAAGGGCTTTCAAATGAACTTCAACTTATTTTTTTACTTCGTAGTCAATTTAAAACAATCCAAGATTCAAACCCGCAAGCTCTGTGGTACCGGTGCAATGCTCTACCAACTATAGGCAGTGATGCCACACATTGACAGCCACGTAATTTTTGGATTTGTGTTTAGTTGTATTTACATGCGTCGATCGAAAACAATATATTCTGAAGACCATTGCGATAATTTGATATTGTATGATCAGGTTTTATTGGACAGTTCGTCTTATAATTTGATTTCAAACAGATGGCGCAAGATCTTTCCGGCTCCGAAGCAGGACCAATATTATGGAATGCTTTGCCATATGAAATAAGAAACACTCAATCTGTGTCTGTTTTTAAAAATCGATTAAAAACTTTTTTACTATTATAAAAACGACTCAGAAATGTGCCAAAATATTATTGACGTGCGATGGCGCGGTTCTTAAGAATTTGAATACACGCAACTCAAACAGTCTAAAATGATCGCATGTCTTAAACATTTCACGAGGACTGTTAAAAACGGCGGCCGCAGTGTCCTGACAAGTCCCCTTTTCTAAAGGAACTTGTAGTCTTAGAGTCTGTGAAGAGCGCAGAGTCCAAATAGGCCTTTCTGAGTTCTCTTTTGCATCAATTTAAAACCACGTCTAAGTGCGAAACCATTCATATGAAAATGTGTTTTACCTGCAACACACATTTTCAAATGAATGGTTTCGCATTTAGACTCGTTTTGAAAAAGAGGCAGAAGGCAACTCGGAAATGGAGTATTAGACTGCTCCATGCCAGGTGGGTCAATTGCATGATACACTGAAGCTACACCAGCCAAGAAAAAGAGTAAGCGAGAACCAAATCTTCCCCTCACCTCTTCATCTTTGCAATGTAGATCTCTCTCGCTTGAATAACTGTATTCTTTGGTAATGCAATGCCTGTGAAAATAGAGTTTAGTTTCGTGAGAAATTTATCCTTGACTGTCGTTAAACCAAACCCCCATAAACGCGCTGGCTAGCCATGACGGATGCGGACAATCGAGTAAACCAATCAAAACTTGATACAAATACATGAAGCTGGCGTGGCCAGTGAAAGAATTACGGTTGGTTTGGTATACTTCCAAGAGAAATGATTGGTCGAGAATTAGCTAGTGATTTTTTTAACCAATCACTGAGCAAAAATAACGCAGAACCAAGGCAAAGGCAAATTGCTTTCGACACTCAAATGAAAATCTCTATAATATAACAATAGAGTTGATGTTCGCGGGCGTAAATATGTTTTTGGCTCGACTCAGGCTCATTTTAGCCCGAGCCGTAGGCCAGGGCTAAAATGAGCTATGAGGAGGGCCAAAAACATATTTACGCCCAAGAACATCAACTCTATTACTATTATAATAATTTCAGAGGGTATTGAGAACAGCATTCAAAGACAGTAGGCAATATCTTCAACACTGCCGGCAGTTAGCCGGCGTTTATTTTTGATCGCAAATCAGGCGAACCTTGCCAGAAAACCTCAAAATTCAATCATGTTTAACGGTTAGAACAAAATTTGCTCTACGTTTCTTACTGAGCTGGCAGTTTGGCATTGAACGAGTTTCGCTCGATGAAAACAAACTTACGTTCACTTCAGTTCGGCTGCTTGGATTCTTCTTCGAGTTTCCGTAAATAAATTGCTCTTCATCTAGCAGCTGAGAAGAGTGAGAATTTGCTTCATTGTTAGGCATTTAAGCCGTTTTTTCCTTGTAGCGCTCAAGAACAGCAGATGGAAAAGCCTCAACTGAGTCAATCGGAGCTTGGAGAGTTGCTAGCGAGCAAGAAAATGGCGCGAACTGTTCCATGGTTTTCAATTCTGATTGGCTGGCATCTTCACTTTCTTGTTTTCTGATTGGTTCACGCGGCGGGCTAAAATATATTTTAGCCCGTAAAATACGCCACAAAGGCCCGATGAAATGATTATAATGTGAAATAACACAATTCGTCTCTATGCCCATTCAGCTTTCAAAATTCCGCCAAAAAGTATCTGGTATGGTGTCAAAAAGGTTTCTCTCAAGGCAGCATGAAAAGGGCAAAGAACATAGAAAGTAGAAACGATAACCAAGTTACGAAAAATGGTTGGTCCAAAAGTGTCTAAAACATGGATAGTCAAGATAAACCTTTTTAACTTGAATAGACGGAGTCCAATTGGTAATCAAATCACCTAGGCAGAATAACGCAATGTCTTGCATGGTTTGTATAAGTACGGGCAAAAGAAGATAAGGGTCTCTCACCCTTACTGTCACTCTCTCACTTCCCATGTTTTATTTTATTTCGTTAGCACATACATTTCATACAGTCACTCAACACAATTGGAGAGCTTGGAGCGACTTTGTCATTTACTGATCGGTGCGATGAGAAGAAAAAGGGACTTGGACGGACGTGTTTCCTTTGGAAGGCTTTCGCGTTAGCATACAGTTCAATAGAATTTAGAAATGTTGCGTTTTGTTTTTGTTTTTAATGACATAATGAAAGTATGAAAGACATGATAATCTTAGGTGGCTTTAGTCCATGAAATTTTATGCGTAATAGCCGCAGCCATAAAGGGCTGTCTAAATTCTATGTTTGATAAGCGTTTTATTCGTAATTAACGCGTTACATAAGCAGCATAAGCGACGTTTTGTCACTGTCTTGGTTTATTTTAAACAATTATTCCCTCTAAGAACATTGTCGGTAAATAGCGGTGCGTATTTATATTGCGTCGGATATCAAACTTGTTTAGGGTTTGTCAACCCATATCGTGTAGAAAATTGACCAGATTTAAGCCAACCTGTGTCTTTCAAAACCTTAGATGCTGGGTTTAATCGTTTACCGGGGTAGAACAGACATCCTTAAATGGTGCACACATCAACACAATTTGTGGTGGGCCCAAAAAGCAAATTCAGTTTTTTTCGTTTAGTCTCGGTCGGAGTATACGAAACTTTTATTAAATTTCTTTATTATTGCCACTTAATCCCTTAAACTAGCATCACTTCCGGAAGCGTTTAAGAACGTATTGTACTTCTCGACATGTGCCCATCTAATTGGGCCGTTTAATTTTCCATCACCGCGTGGGAAACATTCGAGTTCAAGGGGTTAGACAGTACTGTAAACATGTCTACTTTCTCTAGGGGGCTAATCTTTAGACGATCTAATAACCCATAATGAAATAGAAGAAGAAGATGCTTTCTTATTTTTTTGTTTATTTTTCGCCATGTACTACACAATTGTTTTATAAGCTGATTGCCGATAAACTTCTTCCTCTTGTTCAAGTGTTTTTCCTCTCGGCGTGAAGAAACAATTTAGCTTTAATCTACTTCTGATTATTTATACGTTTAGCCCTCGCTTTGATTAAGCTTTGAGTACAATAGTGTTTAAAGCATTTTCCCTGCGTGGCTAGGCTTGAAGGACTGTCTATCGTTTGCGATTTTAAACTTCAAAAGGGGCCAGGCGTTGAGATTTTCTTTTCTAATTATCTGGGCAACGCTGTAAATCACGGTTGCTTCTGTCATGAAACGCACTTTAGAACCTGTACCAACGACGGAACAATTAAGCAAAGAAACAGATCTGCAGTGACAGGAATAAATTTGTACGGTGCTTAAACAGTTCCTTTACAAACTTCTCACAACTTTTTGCAAATGAAATTTTTAATATAAATATTTTTGACGACGAAGGAATCGTTGTGAAGTAACCCAATGATAATATGTCAGAATTAAAAGAAATGAACATTTCCGATAAATCTATTGCTTATAACGGTGACAAAATTTTGAAAGGAATCTAAAAGACCGAAGAAGAGCGGTGACACTTAGTGTTAAGCCCTTTGTTGGTTCTTGTGGTGAAGTCAGCACGTTGACCACCGCATCTTTTTACGGAGGAAACGACGTCACACATTCGGGGTTTCCCAACACCTGCGACCATTTCCGAAAAGGTATGCACGTACGTGTTTCTAAAAATGTATTGTGATCCACATTTTGATCCTAGGCAAACTCTTTTATGATCAGGCAATCCAACTTAACAATTGAAAGGCTCCGAGTTTTCTGTGAACTATATATTAAGCCAAAAATCAAGATAAATCGTGCCTTCAGAGAGCCACGCGCGCGATCCTTTTCTATCAGCGAATCAGATTCACCGATTTCCATTCGAACACAGCCGAATTTGTAGTTAAAGTTGAAGAAAGTTAATTGTGTTATAATTAGACAGAAAACGGTTTTATGTTTTTTCTGCATTTGATATTTTGGATTCAATAAAATATCTTTCTAAATTGCAAAAGTCTCGATGGCCCTTTGCGAATACTATGAAAGGAAACAAATTTCAAGGATTGGTTTATCTAGAAGCTACAGTATATAAAAAGTTAAAGAGTTTCAAGCACATCCAGACGGACGGGATTGTTTAAAAAACGTATCGTAAACGGTCCCGATCTGAAATTAGCGAAACCTCTGACCAGTTAAAAGATAGCTTTGTTGGTGTTCGATACGTTTTTCTGTGCTACTAAATAAATTTCTATGTGATTTATTGCTGGATAATAAAAACGCATAAAAACTGTTGTCAGAGGAAATTGGCTTACAATTGCGACAACGAGGTCAACATTGCGGCAGCAACAAGTCCCTTGAATAGATAGCGATGGAAATCATTGCTACATCGCTGGAAGAAAGTAGACTAGCAGCTGTCTGAATATGAACCTTTTTGCACCCCTCTAACAACCTTCATCTTCACTTACGATGGAGAAGATAGCGTTTTCATCAAATAGGAAATCTCATAATCAGTACTCTAGATATCTTATATTCATTGGTCATAAAAATGCCCCCAACCCCAGCAAATCCTTGCCTTAGCCAAAGCAGACGGATAGATAAGTGCTCGAGGCGTTCAAGTTCTCAAAACCCTTCAAAGGGGAGTATTTTTAATACACTTTGTCGGCAGCTTAGCTTTAAAATACTTTTTTCTTCGTTCGGTGTCGGCATCAAATTAATTTAAAGGTGCTATGTTGTACTCTTTGTTCAGTTGGTCGGGAATTACTTCCTTATACAGGCTCACGCGATTCCGTGAAAGCGGGTTTCTTTTACCGGCACGATCATAATAGCCACGCAAAGTGCTCCTACTTTTGTGAGTGGCTTCCTAGATCCATTTTACTGACTTAAAGTTGAACTAATGAATTCTTTTATTGCCTCGTTTTGATATAATCTGATCATAATGAACCCATTAAACGGATTTCAATGGGGCCGTAATCGCTTGTTATGAAACAGCAACCGTAACCGCAAAAGACTGACGCCTTTGGTTGCCACAGATACTAAAGACTAGGGACTCTCACGAATTATAAGACAGTATGACAAGCAATACGTGATCAGTAGATAATACGATGTTCTTAATACCACGCGGGGGGCAGATAGTCAAAAATCAAGTATTTCCGATTACGCTTGAGAGACATTTAAAGTGTGAATTGTCTCTAGAGCCATTAACAGCACGGCGAATAGGCCATATTATTTCTGAATCAGTACGTCTCATTTCGCACGGTTTGAAAACTTGACGTTTTCAAGCATAAGCGAAATCTGGTTTGAGCCCCTTACTACTCGAAGACAAGTAGTAATTTAACCATAATTAGATTATTTGTTTGTATCCAAAAGCCCCGAGTTTGCCGTGACGTCACCCGGCATGCGTGACCCGGGTTAATAAGAGAATTAAAGTAATCCCCCGGCAGAAATATGAAGTCTTTTGCTGACACAATAAGATGTGCTAACCAGCTATTTACTCTTGCAGGATGTGGGCGAGTGTTGCATTGATCGGCAAAGTGCCCTGAAAGAAACGCATTGTTAACTTAAAACGATTTATGTTTCCGCAGTCTAGAGGAACCATTTTCCTAAAACTCTTAAACAACACTTTCGCATCACAAATGATTACAGCTTGTCGCGCGACAAAAGTTACTGGGAAACTTTAACAAAACCCTTAGCCTCATGTAAGAATATTTCGTTTCCCTACCTCGTTTGAATACGTTATTTGTTTGTTGCCCTCTTCGTTTGAGTGAAGTTATGCTTCTTATTGAACAAATAATTAACATAACTCCGTGATCCTTCAGGCGTTCAGCCAGCGTTAAATTAAATCTTCGTGTTGGCATCCATGGTCCGCCACTTAAAGTTAAAATCAATAATTCGCCACGATTAAGCCACGAAGTGTTGTAAACAATGGCGGAGTCACAACGTTACTTTCCGCACGCGCTTTTCGGCGAATTGCAATCAGAAATAAAATAAAACGACATGCCCGCGACGCTGTCTTCATGAACATGCCGCCATCATTTACCACGACAGTTTCCTGACAGCAAGCTTATTATGTTATCATTAGGCCACTCCCAGTCAGTTAGTTTAAATTCAGAGGTTCTGAGCCACGCAATAGTCTACCAGTTTAATGATACCGTGAAAAGGAGCACTCAAACGTGGAGTTGGTACGTGCTATTAACACTGCAATTTACAGCCATTCCGCTTTGTTACAAGGTAATTACGGTAAATTTTACTTAACTTCATCGTGTACTGAACTTCTGAACCCGAGCAAAGTGTTTGTTTTGAATTGATTTACAAGTGCCTTTTCTTCTTGAAGGGCCCACTTACAAACTAATAGCCGTCTTTGCGGCTTTCCTAGCAATCCGCCATTTGAACATTTAAACAGTGACCAGCCTTTCCTTTATTACTTAGAAATCAGCGTGATCTTACGCAAACTCGCGTGAAACAACATGATCTTACCCAATGGCTACAGTTATGTATATTACTTTGTCCAACGTTGCCGGCTTATAGTTAATAAATGTCATAGTTGCGAGTTGGTGTAGACATCCTAAAATGAACACATTTAAGCGACCACTGGCCACGCTATAAAGTTGCTTTGCATTATCCATTTTACCAGTACTGTAAGGTGACAAAGAAATTGCCACTTCTAACATATTAACGCTGTTGGAACAGATGGAATACATTCACCTTAAGAGGATTATCAAACTTTTCATCACATTCTTAAAACCACATTCTTTTCGGATAAAACTCATCCCGCGTGACCATACCGTTAGTCAAATTTTAAACCTACTTCGCTTGCAGGAATACAGCAATATTGAGATATGGAGGGTCATCCTTTCTCCATTGAAAATATCTTGAAAGACACACGAGGTGCTGGCAGTATCCTGAAAATAGCACCGACATCGGAAGCGTTAGCACTGGCTGAGAGAATGGCAGGTTAGTCAAGCTTGTACTACACCTTCAGTGGAAATCTTCACGAGTCTGTCTCAGATTTTCTTTTAGATGTGCCAAAAAAGAACACTCTATGTAGAAAGGTAAATGTTTCAGAAACGTCTGCTCATTTGTACGTTTAATAAGTCTTTGGCGAACCATGAATGGTTCTCTATTTAATAGTCCTTTGAAACCCTAAGTTTGTTTTTGCACATCGATTGCCGGAAACTTTTAGCTTCTTGTCAGTCATTCCAGGTGTGATAAGGAAAGGTAATCTTCCATGCAGACGTTTTGGAATCCCAGCCGGGAAACTTGTCTCAGCCTTAATCTAAAAATGTAATCCTTGAACGAACCACTGAGTATGCCAAAGCAACAGAAGCTTGGCATCAGCGAATTTTAAGGAGCGGGCAGTGTCGATTTGTATTGGGCGAGACTCGTTTTTACCTCCAGTCGGAATCTCTAGACAGTGCCAGTAATTCATACGCATGGGTTTGGCCATTTCGTGACAAATCAACTAAAATTGAAGTGTTATTGGTAAGCTAATCCATGTGGTTATATCAAAACCTTAATAAGACCAATAATCCTTGGATTCCTTTCGCCCGAAGATGTGGGGATTTTGTTGAAGCGTTAATTAATTGATAATAAATATATATACGAGAAAGCAATGAAATAAGCATGAAAAATGTATTCATGATTGGTTGAAAAACTGAAAGGGTGTAATCGTTATCTAGACGATTGAAATCGCCAAAAAATAATCAAGTGGTCCGTTTGTTTTCTTATTTAATTGTGAGTTATTGTGGCAAGTTGGTAATCCACGGAGACTCGTGTGATAAAGCACGCCTGTCATTGTTCCCTTTCACGCTTCGGATTTTCGTTTTCATTTTAATTTCCTCAATCTTTTATAAACAAGAGATTTTAAAATCCTACTACCAACACTGACACACCTCAGGAAATTTCCTTTTGTTCAGTTGAGCGCCATCCAGCAAAGCACGGAACAGTGTGTTATTTACCACTCAAAAATGAAACAAATTGCATATTCGTGACCATGAACTGCTTCATAATAAGCAGTAACGATTTGGACGGAAATACACATTGTTTAAGCGGTATCCTGAAACAAGACTAAATCTGCTAAGCATTACCGCAAGAAGTCAACCGCACATACCTATGAGCAAAATGAAAGTTCTTTTAAATCTTCGGTAGGTTGCCAATATTGTATGCGACAAAGGTATCGCCATTAATCTAAATTATTAACGTTGTTTTCTTTTCTGAACATGTAACTACAGTCCTTTACTTTCATGATTACTAAACTATACTTGTCTTGATTGTCTGTCGCACTGAATTGAAGAGATCAGATCATTTGCAACGGTCGACGTCCCGATACTAACAAACTGGCCATTAAATTAAATGTATTTCGAGGACTTTGCTGTGAAGTGCGGAATTTTAGAAAACTTCCTTTTTTGTAAACGAGGGCCGCAATTTGCGAGGGCGTTGCCCCTGTTTACGATGCAATCCTAATATCCCAATTTCTTTAGCACTGATCCATCGAAAGTCCCATTAATCACGATCTGGGTTTTGCCTTTGTCCGCTAGTTACTGTGCCTAATTGGAAATGTCAGTTCTGACAAACTCATAAAGCTCTGTTTGTTCTCGTTCGGTGCTTATTGGGTCAACACAAGAACACTTAATCAGATTTATTATCACACTTTGTCATGCTGGAAGAAACAATTAATTATGGTTCTGGACATTTCCAGGTGGTGCAGTTTACTTAAAGGCTCCAACTTGATGAGAAAACTTAAATTAGCAGTTCGAATTGTGTGTACAGTGCTGAGCTCTTTAGTGTTATCTCATTCGTTGAATGACAGCCCCTTGGGTTCACAAATACTATACAGAAAAAAACTCTTAATTGCATTGGGTTATCGTCTCATCTATGACGAGATACAGTGATAAATCTAAGAGGTTATTCTTTGCTGGCTTGATGCGAGCCGTGTTTATTCAGGTTTCATCGCATTTGTACCGTTTTCGAGATGGAAAAAGGATGGACTGACAATTGGGACGAAGACGAGCAATATTGAAATTACCCTTTTTATTTAGTGACCACTGACGATCCCATTCTTTGCTAGATTCAAAGATTCAGTAAGCACTGGTGTTGACTAACATTCGATCGAAACACAGTTGCACTTCGATATACTGAATATCTGAGAAGCATTTTCGCATAGATTTTTCATCAACATTCTTTATAACCACCGATCAGTCATTGATTGTCTGGCTATGCTGCTGCAAAGAACGCCGGAAATTACGACTAAACATTGACCAAAGGGGCCGGGTGGTGCCTTGAATGCTAAGCTGTCACATCACAGGCTGTTCCGACTTCGAGCACAATTCAGAATAAAAAACTGTACAAACAAGTGCGTAAATTCATCTCCCAAGAACAATACCAAAGCTATGCTAAAGAATGTAAGCTCCATGTGATTAACCAGGTTTAGTTGTACAAACCTATTACAAAAGTAACACCTGTATATGCAGTTGTCACAAAATCAGTCACATCTTCAATTCACCAGTTATCATGAATAATTCCAAAAACTAGAATATAGAAATAGATGAGCCAACAATATATAATAGTACAGTTAGCCTAGCTCAGTACTTTTCAGCTTGGTTGCTAACTTTTTATGACAAATTAAACTGTGGGCAAATCACGAAAGAAACTTTCATTGACCCCAACCTCACAGGAGAACAATCTTGATCGAGAACACAATTCTCCCTTTAAAGGGAATTTTAAAACAACTTTGTTCATTAGACTTGGTTGTATTCAAAGACCTCTCTAGCCTTGCCTATTAATTAAGTTTCATGCCAGTATTTATCAAGCAACAGAAGGGAACTAGACAGGCCCGAAATGAGAAAAGATGCCAGGAAGGCCAAAAAAGACTAGCAGTACCTTGGTCTCCGATTATTACAGCGAGGAAGAAACGTTTATAAGACACTGACAAACAAAACTTATCAGTAAAGTAAGGAGTCCGACATAGGGGCAGCTTGCTGCGGAAGAAACGCTGATGCTGTTCAGGACGTAATTTGTAGATTAGGACTCCAGTCTGTTAGTTAATTAAAAAATTAGTATATATAAAGCTTTACGAAGCTATCTAGCCTGCTCAAACTAAACCTTTTCGTTAGTGAGCGACTGCTACACATGTTTTTCAAGTTAACTAGTCCTGAGACTCTGGTAAGGCCAACCCGTCAAGCAGGCGACTTCCTTCCTTATTGTCTTTGTAAATACAAAATGTATTGGAGGGAAGAGACATCGATATTGCAAAGATAAATTACAAGTTTTCTGTTTGTGTCAACTCTCCTTACGCGATAAACTACGCTTCTCTGCAGACATAATACTGAAGGTCAGCTGTATGGAGGGAAGAAAGATCCGACGTACAAGAACCACATTCAACCAGTTCCAGCTTGAGACTCTCGAGAGGACGTTTGCCAGAACTCATTATCCTGATCTAATGCTGCGGGAGCAGCTAGCAGCCTACACCGGTCTACCTGAATCACGAATCCAGGTCAGTTTCAGAAACACAAGACAAATTCCGTCAAAGTGTTTCATAATTTTACTCGACGAAAAGACCGCAAGTTGCGATACAGAGAGGTGGTATAAGTAGGAAACGACGTAAAGGAAGCCAGCTAGGCAAAACTCCCAACTCTTGTATTACTTCAATCTGTTTTTCTCAGTCAATAGTAATGTCCAATTCCCTGTGTGAGACTCAACTACACAGGATTTTTATAGTAGTATTCACCAAAACATGTCCAACTCGTTGAATACAACTAGCACGATTCACTGTGACAGAAAAGACTGCGGAAAATGGACATTCAAATTCCAATGGACGAAGACATTTCGACAATAACTTCAAACTGACATGGACTAAACCTATTAACTTAATATAAAATATTACAATACCACTACGTCAACTGCAGATATGTATGAAGCAGTCTAGATCTCAGTAGTTACAAAGAAAGCACTGAGATAACTCTCAAGGCTTCAAAGAGATTCGAAATCGAGTCCCTTTTCAATCTATAGAGAGGGTAAGTTTCTAAAGAAACTGTGGTGCTGCGTCGGTGGGAAGTATAACAATATGATTTGGTTTTATCAGCTGGGTTGATAATGTCAATTGGCCACCGTAAAGAGATTCAAGAGCTGACGTTTCGAGCGTTAGCCCTTCGTCCTTCGTCAATGTAGATTCATGCCAACTCCTCAAAAATGGTGTTTGGAGAGCTTTCTACTGCTTCACGAAAGCCATTCTCATTTGCATAACTATAAACGCTTATTAATTCGATGAGATTTTGTAGCTGCGCTATTTTTAGTTGGCCTTTGTGAGGGACAAGTGGCTTTTAATCGAAAAAAAAAAATAACTTCGATGGGCCTTAATTTTTTAATTAGTGACTAAGCAATAACAGAGGGATTTAAAGGATTAAAAGAAATCTACAAACCCAGTACATAATGGATGTTAGTTTCTTTAGCTTTGGCTTAAGAGCAACAGCCCCTGATAAAGGAACTCAACACATTTCAATTTAAAAGGATTACGATCAAAATTTTAGTCTATCATTTACGGGTTACCTCCCCAAATTGCATAAAAATACATTGCACAACCAAGTTGCACTAACAAACTGAACTACGCATTATATAATTCATGGATTTTGGAATCATTACCAATTTAGCAGCAAATACTGTTTGCTGCGCGAGATAGGATTTTCTGGGGTTTCCATATTTTTTCTAGTCTCCATGCAAGTAATAGCCCCTTTGCACGACCCAGTCACATCGTACAAAATAGCACGTCGCTGGTGAGAAATTTACGCTCTGGGACATGAAGTCGCTTTGTTTTGGATGTCCCAGCGCGTCGCTTGCTCACCAGCAGGGTGTTATTTTGTACCCTGTGACCGGGTCGTGCAAAGGACCTATAACGAAACATGACCAAACTGTCAATCTAGATATCGATTGGGCTCTTCTTCCAAGGTTAAACTATTATTTCCCCTCTTTGCCTTCACGCATTTCTTTTACACGATTTCTTGTGTTCCTGTTATTTGTCTGCTGAGATGCATTGCCAATGCTAGGAGAAGTGACATGTTGATCACCGCTGTTCTAGGCCAAAGCCATGTTGAAATGATATGTCCGCAGGGTGACTTACGTTTACAGGGAAACTACTGAGCAGTTATTTAAGACATGGAATGATCGGATTCTTCAGCGGACCACCGGCTTCTCAAAATAAGACGTGAATTCTTGTTTGGATAGTTTACTTAACTTTCATGTTATTTTAGGTGTGGTTCAAAAATCGCCGCGCTAAATACCGCAAATTGAAAGGATCCAAAGAAACCGAAGACCAGGAATCCGAGGACAGACTTGAAACGAAAAAGAATGACAACAGGGGGGACACTGATCTGCACGAAGAGGAAAGCCCGTTGGTCGAGCAACATTCCCCACCTCACCCGCCAAACAGGAGACAGAAGGTTGATAGAGATCTGAAAGAAAGCGGCTTAGTGATCCCTGCACGCCCCACTCCACTGAGCTCTGCTTACATCACATCACCTTTGTTCTCCCCGAGATCTTTTCAGCTTGACCCAAGGTTACCGTCCGGATATGCCAACCCTTATGTACCTGAATGGGTTTATTACGACAGCGCAAATTACCATCAGTGTCCGCTCAACGTGCAGCAACTGTATCCCAACGTGGGAGTTATTCATTAACTTCACGCAAGATTTGGGATGACACGCGTGGACTAAAAATAGTATAGTATACGAGCGCTACAAATTTACGGAAGGACGCTACACATGATAAAAATAGTTTATAACGTGATGTTTGCAGGTTGATCGGATCAAAGATGTAAAATAATATGTGAAGGCGTCAGAGAGTGTTTCTCAATCCCCCCTCCCCGTCCCCCCGAGGGTCTGCCATATGAAACAGACGGGGATGCATCAGTGTTGTAAGGAGAACAATCTGAGCGTGGCTCAAGCTCTTTTCGAGCCGATACCAAAAAAACAAAAGAAACAAAATATTCATTTCTATATTTGCTTGCATGCAACTCTAAACGAGACCTTGAATGTTAAAAATGTAGTAGCGTTTTGCCCGGAACACCGTAGGCGAGACCAAATATCCGAAATTTACTGCCCTAAGTGAGATTACGAGCACACCCGTCTCATTCATATGGAAGACATCCCTGGGTTCTAAATATCTTTTAAAATAATTTACAGTTATTCTTCTCGGACGTGCCGGTTATGAGCTGATATATATAACCAACGAGGCCGTAGACTATGACTCTGACATTATGCGCGCATCAACTTACAATGTTTATTTTATTTCGACCCTATTGGACCGTTTATTTTTTAAAAAAATTGTATCAAATGTCCAACCGCAACCGTTGTAGATAATACATATATATTGTAACGACCTTCCGTATCCTCATTAAATCCCCCTAGGAAGGACGGCTTGACTGTCCGAAATATCGGGAAAACAAATTTTCAAGTGGTTTTTTTCTTTGCTGTTTTTTCATTACTGTTGGTTATTTCAGCTAATAACCGGCAAGTCCGAGAAGAATAGCTGTGTTTGTAAATTTTAAACTCCGGTTATTACACTTGTAGGAATTTTAAAAACAGTATGCTTGTTCATATATGCGGACATTTTAGTTTGACCTAAACGAAGCGTCAGTGGGGTGTTGCTCACTCTGTACGTTGAGTGAAACACGCGAGGAAAAGCGAGCGAGAGCAGAGAATCTTCTTCGTAAAATATTCTAGGCTACATTACCACTCCATGCAGTTGTCTCTATCGTGCAAAATCGAGGCAAACCATGTTGGTTAACGGGAAGATCCGAAATTATTGCGGAGCTGAACATTGTAATTCTACAGGATTTCTTGTACAACTCAAAACAGGCGTAAGCTTATATTTACCTGTCCAGCGACCTCGCGGCTGATAATCTGACTGAAAAATCACTGCGTTGAGGTAAAGGACAATCACGGATTAAAACTGATGGAGAACGAGAGAAACATTGATCTTCAAAGATAAAGATAATCAGCCTACGCAAAAATTTGCCGCTTCGTCTTCAACATATTATTGCGCTCGTTTGAAAGCTTGGTTCTGTTGGAACTGACAAGATTTGTCCAAACATAAGGTAACAAATTTTACATAATTTTAAGCCTAATTTGTGGTGAAACTCTATTTTCACTTTCTGGGCAAAATTGTTCTGGTTTTCGGATCTTCTCGTAGACGCCGTGTAAATATTCACTCCGGCGTTTTGGTTGTAATTTTACAAGCATTTATACGATTAAATGTTTCGCATCAAACTTCGTGGTTCTTAGTAGAGTTTGTTTATTTGCTTTAACGGGAAAATGCATTTTATATTTAATGACTCTGAGTTACTTTTGAAGTATTTCTTCTCACGGCGAGCAAATTGTAAAAAACAAAAACACATAGCTCAGATCCATAACGGAGGGAACCAATCAGAAAGCTAGAACATCATTATCCAGAGGTTGAAATTTACTTATTCCTTATATATGCAACTTTACTATTACTTTCACAGTACCGATTACCGTTAACGAAGATAGCTGAAAACTTAGAGAGGAAAAGGTTTATTTATAAATATTTATACACATCCTTGTACTATATTTAAGCCAGTTGTCATTACGTTTCGTAAGAAAAATATTATACGTGAAATTGAGTTTTATAAGACATGCAGATTATTAATAAAGGTGAAGTAACTTTAAAAGGTATGTTACTGTGGTGATATATCTGTAATATCTACCCTTCTTTAGATGTGCATTCAGTGAAATGTGTATTACCTATGTATCCCATGTGCTCGCTCAAGCCAACAAGTCTACAAGTGAGATTGTTCTTGTATTTTCTGGTTGGTTGCACGGTTTTTCGCGAACTAGCAAATCTTAAGTATTTAATACAATACAATAATACAATACAATACTTTATTCAAGAGATAAATAAATAAAAATTAAAACACCTCTTGAAAGGGGAAATCGAGAGGTTGGCCCTATGTAAAATCAAATATCCCCAAATAAAAAGTTAAAAATCTAAATCTAAAAATCCTATTTACATATTTACAATTGTTTTAATTAAAAATCATTCAGCTTTTCACGAAAAAGACGAAAAAGGGTCAAGGAAGCGGCATGAACAACGTTTTTTGGGAAGTCGTTCCACTCTTTCACGATCCTAACGAAGAAAGAATATTTGTTGCAATTCCGGCGAGTGGCTAATTTGAAATAAAGTTTATAGTCATGATTGGCTCTTGTTCGATCGGTTGCACTTGGTGAACTCGAAAAAATATGAAAATGGAAGGCTATCAATTCCAAAAACTATCTTATAACATTGGACTAAAGAAAAAAACTTCCCAGGTTTCTCTAGAGAGATTGCCAGTTCAGTAAGCGACAGCGGTCTTCATAGCTCATTTCTCCACGCTTTTGCTTTAATTTCGTTTTACCGTTTTCCGATTTCTTTTCTTTTTGTTTACTGTCGTCTTTGTTTTTTAGGCTAACCAAATACAAGCCAATAACCGAATCTTCGAAGTCAGATCTGTCACATCTCTGAAAGTCCTCGCTATCAATCTTGTCGCAAGATTTTTTAAGCTTTTTATAAGAATGCTGAAAATTTATGGGCTGAAAGAACAATATCTACAGGCTCAGCCAAATTTTACATATTCTTACATAAATATAGATTACTTCATAGAAAGTGCGACGTACGGATTTTTATTCACGAGTTGCAAAACTTTGGAAAACGAACGAGTGAGCGCAGCGAACGACTGAGCTTTCCAAAGTTTTGCGACGAGTGAATAATAATCCGTACAAAGCACTTTCTATGCTGTAATTTGTTTATTATATATAACGAGTACTCAACCGTTGTAAAATTAAAGCGATTTTTCTAGTCTATAATTAAAGAGTTAAACGCAGCGCGAGGAAAACAAAGCTGCAAGTGCATTCTGATGGCTTTCCAAGCGAGATCTCTTTTAAATAGAAAAGAAAAATTACGGCGACGACAAGCTATAGTAAACAAGAACTTTATTTAAATAGCGGTATAAAACACACTGTGTTAATACTTTTTAAAAGAAAAGCTTTTGCTATAGCATCGAGAAACGTTGCCATATAAGTGAATCAACTACTGCGCGCAAATCAACTGGCGAATTTTTGAACAAAAGTCGGTTCATTAAACAATAATTACGACGTAAATCCATATTCAAAAGTGAAATATTTACTTTACCCTGGTGTTCCCAAGAGTGCTTAAATTTTCTTAGAACGTCCACGGCTGCGTTGTATCAAAGCTACAATGAAAGTCTTTCATTTCTTGGCTTTCCCTTGTCGACATTTAGTTTGTCTTCGCTCCGCCTGGAGAATGATTTTAGCATTTCCATATCATAACTGTGTTCTCAAGGTTTTGCTTGGCGTGTTTCGGATGGCTTTCCTTTCCATAAAGTTCTCAAAAGTACAAAATTTGTAGCCAAAACATAAACTGTCTTCGAGAGCTTGCAAACTTGCAGCGTGTTGTTTTCACAACCTCGTTGGAAACCATTTGAATTCCCGCGCTCTGATTGGTTAGGTCGTTCTACTCTTGATGCTGATTGGTTATATTTTTCACATGTGAAGAAAGCTATACGCGAAGCTGATTGGACGTATCGCTTTTCTCATATGTGAAAATATAGCAGATATAGAATTCTATCTGCAAGGTTTATTACCTAAAATTGTCGCTATATATATATAATAAAAGAGAGTACATTTATCTTGACGTTTCTTCGCATAGTTCTTATACCGCACATTCAGAAAACATCTATCCATTTTTTGCGCGCTCCGTCAGCTATTGGTTTGGGTGTTTGGAATTTCTTAAAACATTTATTTTTTGCCGTGTTTACCAGGTGAGAAATGTTAATTAATTTTTTGTTTGTCTTTTATGGAAGGTTATTAATTATCTCCACTTTCCAGTTGTTCCAAAGCCGATTAGGGTTAATCGATGATTAGAATCTAACCATGCATGGTTTTAATGACTTTAATCCCTATTCAGTCTATTTTTCACTGCCAATTCAGTCACAGACCAAAAAAATGATGAACCAGAGTCAAAACTTAGATCAAGCATAAGACATGCATCGCCAGTGCACGCGATGATAAAATTAAACTAAAATAACCTAATACATAAAGGAAGAACTGCCTGTTTTATGCCATGTGTCATTATCGTTGGTAAAAACTAACAGTCTATGCATTGTTCGTCATAGGCCGCCAAAAGGCACTCAGCAGTTCATCACCATGACTTTCTTAGAAATACAATGACAAAGGCTTCTCGCACTAACTAAGCTCTGGGCAAACGGTCACACGTTGACCGGGGTTACAGAATGAGCAAATTGAAAGGTCATTTTTCAGCTTTGTTTTAGTAAAATGGCCACAAAATTATGATTAAGTTCTTTCATCCATACAGTAAATGCTCCCAGAACATAAAGAGATAGAGGAAGAGAGTTACCGTACATAGTTTTCACCAATTTTTCCAAGTCACAAGGACAGACCTTGAAAAAGTCAGCCTGACTTTTTCAAGTTGAGACCTAAAGCTCCTGATGCTATCGTAATGTGAGCTTCAGTGCACTGGCAAAGTAATTTTAACAAAACGTAAATACTGTTTGTATAGGTTTCCATTGGAGTAAACACGTTTTTGGGCTGTTGAATTTTTGAAGTTATACTCGTAACAGTGTCCCTTTAAGCGTCTCCAAGAGATGTGCTTGGATTGTAACTTGCATTCTTTCGACGATAATTGTGGTAAATAATCATTCAAGAATTAGCCGCGAATTATCTCAGATTGAGTCATATGACCGCAAAAGCTCGGGGCAAGTAGTCGGTAGACGGCAATCCATTTCAAATGCTTTGTGTACTTTGAAAAATTTAGCCTAAATTTTTTAAACTTGTCATCCGTCTCAATCTTCTCCGTCCTTAACCATCCTTGTTACTTTTTGGTTTAGTGTCACCTCTTTGGCGTTTTTCTTCCTCTCTACACTATTATTTTGAAGTTTCCTACATTTTAAGGGTAATTTGGTTTGTCATAAAAAAATGTCTCAAAATATCGTGACGTAACTCCTTTAACCTCTGAGCAAGATCGGGCTCCAATTTAGCCCATGGGATACTTTAGATCTTATGTCAAGAGGTCTTCCAGCAAGGCGGAGGGTGGATTCTTCGAGTCTAGAACTTAATCAAGAGAAAATGATATTAAACTCTTCTTGAGTTGGATACATTAATGGGATAAAAATGGTTTGGCCAAAATAAACACAACTAAAGCAAACAAATAATAATTGCCTAGCCGGAAGACCACAACAAAGGGTCGATCGCCACGCACTTAGGAATGGGAACAATTTAATCCAGCAAAACGGAAGTAATACTTAAAATAATACTTAATACTTTTAAAAATGTCCCAATGCACAAACTGCAAAGCTTCGCTTTGGCACTAGCGGATTGTTCTGTTCTAAAGCTCTAGTCCTGTAACACAAGGAACTTGTAAAATTTAGTCTCGACAATGTTTGGCTTATAAGTTCAGACTTAGATTTTTAATCTGATCAAAGCTAGAGATATTTTTTGAGGGAGCGTCAGTTTGGTATTTTGGCAGGGTATGGGTTTAAACGAAAATTATAATGACCCTGCTGAATGCTATTTCGGTCACTTTGTTTATATTATCTCTCTCCAAGTTACTTTCATGTTCCGTTTGCTCACTGATTTATTTGGTGCGCGATTCTACGACCAGACTACAAAACTAAGATCGACTAAGGAAGGTGTCGAACACGCAATAGAATTATTGTATTTTGAAAAAGCACAACCACACACGGTGCCTTCCATGCACCATAAAAAAGGACCCGACTAGACCTTCTGCTGGCCTTTTTTGGACGGTTTCCGGGAACATTTATCAATGTCAAGTAAGCCGGTATAATTACATTAACAGCTGCTAAGCTCTCACGATCGCCAGAAGTACACTGGGCTATGATGTAAAACTACAGTTCACGGACCACTTTGCGGGGAGCCATTCTTAGTCTCCCCAAAGTACATAGAAGTTCGTGTTAGTTGCAGAGAAAGGAACAATCGTACGGTTAATGGAGGGCAACCCATTTTCTATAGAAAGTATCCTGAATAAGACCTCTCCCTCGAGTGTCCAAGAGGTGTCAGAAACTCAACCCTCGCGATCCAGTGAAGCCCTATCATTGGCAGTGAAGCTAGCTGGTAAGTCCAGTTGATCCAAAACAAATGCCAATTTGACTAGCATAAAGCTTCGGTGAGATTATAGCCCTCGGTGCGAAACAAAGAATGCCGTTCCTGCTGCTAAAGTATCAGCGACTCTTTAGTAAATACAGAGATTCTTTCAGTGTTATATGAGAAAAAGTAATTGGCATCGCATCAATTTTGTTGGTTATCACTTTAAAGACTTTAAAGACGACGCAGATTGAGAGGAGAGTCGCTTTTTCCTTCATGTATATGCTGATGGGATGTAGTTCGGTCGATCACGTTATTTTAAAAGAGCTTTCTTGTCCAATAATGCTTATATACAAAAAGTTTTCTCGATAAGTGCACTGTTATAAGAATGGCTGAACGGCTAAAGTCAATTAGTTGAAGTCCTGACTGTTTCCATCAAATTGGTTATAACAGCAAGGCGCACTCTTATACGGCACTGACAGTGGGAAAATTGACCAAATCGTAACCTGACTATTATATTAGGTATACTATTCTATACTATTCTGTAGTAGATTATTTACGCAAATTGCCAATACTGCTGCTCCATGTTTGAATCGCAAAAGAGGTAATAGCTATCAAAAGGCATTGCATCGATCTATTTAACTTTAGCCCAAGTGATAGGACGACTTCAAACTCAACGTTAGTGTAAACAAGATAAAAAGGAGTGAAGATCTTCCCTTTCAATGTACTCAAGCTCAAATGTCTCATATTAGAAAACAATGCAAGGACTGACAGTCCAAGGTCTTTTACGTCAGATTTTATCCTTATTTTTTGTGGCAGCGAATGCAACGCAATTTATCATGATTCGTGATCCAAGAGGAACAGAACGTACAAAATGTTACAAACTAGAAAGATTTCTCAGTTTGAAGGAAAACCCTGCCAATTTCGTGACCTCCGTAGTAATCGGTGTTTATCAAAGAACTGAAGGATTTTTTGGTTTGCCTAGTTGGCGCCAGCAAAAGATATAACATCTAGATAAAACAAAGTTTTGAAGACAAAATACTGTTTTAGTCTAATACAATTAATAGGTAAGATAAATCAGGGAAACTTCAGCAGCTGAGTCGATGAGTTAATCTGAATTGCAAATAGAGTGCCATTAAGGAATCGTGCGACAACTTTTCCAGAATACGTACTTATCATTTTCGGAGACCCACTACTGCTGGGAGTATATATTCACTTTTGTTTCTTATCAGTTACCCAATCACCTGACATCTGTAATCTGTGCATGTGTGTTTTTTGGCTGCGGCGACATATCTGCCTGTTTAGTCAGCATTTAGTATGCACGATAAATTGTTATTGCAGCGTCAACAGAGAAAATCTCTTTGGATTCTTATTGATGGAAAGATGGAGATGTTATAGTTTTTCTCTGAATAAATGGAGGGACAGAGAAAACAAGAAACAAACGAACTCTTTATACAAATGTTGGAAGTTTCTGGACGATGTACGATTCATGTCGGATTAGAGTCAAATGGACATACAACACTCTGGGCTTCAAGTAATTAATCATTCATAATGAATAAATTGGAAAGTGATACACACTGTTGTGGTGCGAATTGCGCTACAACCGATACCGTCTTGTGAAAACTTACGCAGATCCAGTGAGCGCGCCAGGGATGCAGCGTGTGACATCAAAGTAACATTACGCTGGGGTACAATAAGAGGGGTGTTCGGCACAGTTATTTCCGTGAACCAAAAAAAAAACATGAATTTACCTCAGCAACCAACTGATGCAGCCGATGGCACATATATCTGCGGAATTCCAAGACTGTCTCACTCTCGCCACTTCTGTCGACACGCATTTGGGAATGAAAACAATTTAATCTTGTGAATTACTCGAGTAAATACCTTAAAATAAACTGACTAAATGGCTGGTGATAGATTACTGTCAGGAAAACAAGACTGGTAATAAATCATAGGTCTGGCGATAGAGGCAAATTCTCTACTAATACGTTAATCCTCTGATACGTGAAAAGCTTAAGGACGTCGTTAAAGCGTAAACGTGAGCTTCACTCTTGACAAATTTATATTTAAAGTCGAAACAGGAGTTTAAAATCACGACGCAACTGATAAGAAGTCGAAGCATTTCGCAATTCAATACACCAGAAGATAAGTTGGCATGGCCAAGCTCCTGAATGTTATATTGAGTATCTAATTGCTCATTTACATCTCTGGCTCTGGAATAGGTTAAACTGGGATCACTATTTTTTAAAAATACATAACCATAAAACAGGCTGAGTTGTGAGTTACATAATAAAGGTTTGGGAGACCAAGAGGACTCTAGCCATAGGGCATTTTCTGGAGATATTTTATTTATTTATCAAAATGTCTAATCTAATTTGGTATAATTGCATTAACAGCTGCTTACTTCAGTCTGAGCTTCATTGTTTGTAATTAAACAAATAAACGTACTTCTGATGACGCCCATGCAAGAAAATTCATAACTCGGGTTCTACTCATGCCACAAATTGGTCAAACACAGAAATCCAGCGCCACTTTCTGTTGTGGCCGCCTCGAACTGACACCGCTTTAATAACACGAAAATGTGCGAGATTAATATTGTAGGAAAACTGAAGAAATAGCACTGTGGGACAAAATTTAGAGCTGGGAAACTCAGTGGAGAAAAATTATCAGATTTCTCACCCATAGACGGCGTATAGAGCTTAACCGGCGTTCCAGCGACTGTTTTAACATTTGCCTTGAAAGAGTTTGTACGAGACAGTTTTGGCGGGAACTGAGCCGGCGCACCACGAAGTTGACCGCTGTGAAGGTTCTACACTATGTAATTTACAAGCCTGCTACATGCATTTGAGTTTTATTTATGATTTTTATTTTAAGAAAAAATGAAAGCGATGATGCGTACGCATTGGTCGAAAGCTATTGACTATTGAGCCAGTGCACCGCATAAAATGTCCTCTTTACCTTTGTTATGATTGCTAATCAGTAGTTCACAAAACCTGAACTCCCGTTTAGATGTTATACTGGAAGCTCGACAAGACAAAAGCCGCCGAACACCACGGCGCACGCGCACAGCCTTCACGCACCAGCAGTTGGGAATCCTGGAGAAATCCTTCAGTAAAACTCATTACCCAGACGTAGAGCTCCGAGAACAACTTGCTGAAAAGACTAACTTGCAAGAGGGAAGAATTCAGGTAAACAGATTACTGTGTTATTAGAATGTTTGTTCTGTCGTTTTCCGTAGTGTTCACGATTACAGAACGACGGGCATGGGGACGACTTAAGATAGGCACAGGAGATCCTAAGTGGACCTACCTGAGCCCTCTTCTCTATAAGTAACGTTTCTCGAAGGCTTTGGTGGTGGGGGACGGTATGTAGCTTTATGAAGCGTTATCTTGGTGAAACCTCTGAGGACTGGAGGAAAATGTGGCATAAATACTTGCATAAGGCCCATTTAATAGACTTAGTGCAAATTGTCAACTTCTCGCTGAAAACCCTTCTCCCGAGGGAACCTCATACACGTTTTAAGATAGGCTGGTTACCGAACGAAGCAACACCTTTGAGCTATTAAATTTGATGTTCTTTTAACTAAACTAAAACCGAATGCTTTATTTTAGGTTTGGTTTAAAAACAGACGCGCCAAATATCGAAAGGAGAAAAGAAAATATATCCCAGCTTATGGCAATAACTATGAAAGTGAGGATGAGTACATAAAACCCACTTATCAAGCAACACAGATTCAAGAATTGCCGACTTGCTTTAGCATCAACAAATCTATGCCGTGCCACTGCAACTGTGGCGATCCCATGGAAGCAGCAAGACATTTCCACGGCAGATTTTCAGTGAGAACACAATTTACCCCACATACGCAGTTTGCGCACGTCAATGGAATTCCTAGCTTGCCTCATATCGATAACCTAGTCATGGATTATGCGCAAGTAGGAAATCCGTGTGTGTGGTGAGGTTAAACAATGTACGAATGTAGGGTTCGTCTTCTCAAACCCAGATTAAACGCCCAGAACAAAAGCAGGTCCTTCGTTCTGGTATCAAATTGGAATCGTAGAGCTGTTGAGTTGAGGTGTACTTTTAACTCTATATCATTTAAGAATGAAATCTTTAGTGACCAAATCTGACAACGCGCTCACCAAAAATGCACAGAAAGAACAAATGAAACGAATGGACTTTCTAGCAAGGAAAAAGTCGAGACCGAAATAACAGAAGCAGTTAACAGTAGCGCAAGGCGAGATGGATTTTAACATACAGAGCGAAACCTTTGGATTGTCTGTTTACATGGATTTTCTTCCATCTGAGAACTTGTTTGAAGCAGTGGCGGATCTAGCCTTCTTTCTAAGGTAATTTTCTGGCCCTTCTGGCTTTAAATTAAGGTGGGCGCCAAAAACATTTTCGGCCATTCGAGCCATAAAATTATCACCCACAAGAGGGAAGAGGTGGTGCGGGTCCCCCGGGCCCCTCCCCTAGTTCCGCCACTGTCTGTAGAAATAGAAGGAAACACCTTACCTTTGAATGACATATTTGCCAAAACAACGTTATGGTAGAAAGACCAAATGAAACTTGTATAAAACTAAAAGCCCCATACCGTTCGGATGTGCGTGGAAAGAAAGCCTGTCATAAATCATAGCTTCGTAGGATACCAATCAGTTAGAGATCATCAGCATATTTTCCTGTGTTAATACCATAATCCTTTGTCAGAAAAAGAGGCCTGCTATACAGGCCGTCATTAATTTTGGTAAACGTTCTGTAAACTGTGATTTTACTTTGCGAAGCATACGTATAGTACTCCCAAATACCAATAGTGGTTTCCATGTTAAAAGACCTTTCAATGTTTATATTTATTTAGCCAGCTTTCCGGGAACATTAATCAATGTCATATTTAAAGTAATTCGGGCAACATGGCAGGCACTGAATTTACTGAGTCGGATTTAGAAGGCAATTTTATGATTCAGAAGCATTAAGGCCTGAAAAACTAAAAGAACCTAGATTTTGAACAAGAAAAACTCAAAATGATGAATGGCACCGATGTAATGTAAAAAGATCTCTGATGGAGCGAAAGTTAGAGTCTATAAGAAAAGTTTCCATGCTCAAGTAACATGATACGGATGGAGTTTCGCAAACAGTCAAATATTTCAACTGATACCACATGGTCAAAATGTTCACCAGCACTAACCTTACATTTACGTATTTTTCAGTAAGCTATCACTTGTTAACGAAATTTACCAATAAAAGCTCTCATAGTTTCGTGATAAGAAAGCAACTTTTTGTATTACACTTGTCAGTCATATTATGAACGATTTAACATGTAGTGGAGAACCAGTTCATGTTTCAACAGTAATAAGCTCGTGTGAATGTATATGGCAGCTTATTTGAGCTTGACAACTTGATAATTATCGCCCCGACGTAATTCACAAACTTAGGTCAGGAAAAAAAATCACTTTTCAAATTACGTTTACCACGCTGGCGCCAGCAAATGTTAGGTAAGCGATATTGATAAACTGCAAGATTGTTTATTACTCCACGATTCTTTGCTAACCAAAGTAAATGAGAACAGCATTAAGACTCCAGTACCTAATTGATATGGGTTTCCACCTCGAGGCAAATTTGTTAGTTTATTCGACCCGAGTGGTCTGGGACAGCATATGGAAATAATTATTGTACAAGCTTGAAGAACAACGTCAAACGACAATCCCTTTGGAAATATGGTGCTATTCGTCTGCCTTTGAGCCGTTTATTGCTGGACTCTTCATTAAGCTCTCGCCGGAATTATTCAAGCCCCAGGGCAAAACGCAATATTTTGTTTACGTACGGTGCATTAAGGCTAAAATAGAATCATGTTCCTTTGGCCCGATGTTTCCCTTATATTGGCGCATAATCGTTCTACAGTGCTTGAAATATTCAATGCATAAAACACTCCAAGTGCTGCAGCTGTTCCACTGTAATCAATTTTGATAGATCTCAAGCTGAATTTTACATGCATCATTTGTATTCAATGTGAGAAAATCATGAATGGAAAACAATTTCCTGCAATGGTAGTAACATGGACAAGAAATATATCCCAAACTTCAGGTAATTAATCATTCGTAATGAATAAATCGAAAAGTGATACGTTTGGAAAAAGTCATCCCACACATGCAGCGTACGTTTTTTTAGTGCACGATCAACTGCTTAAAAACTGCTTAATTTTTCCCATAGCCAGTCTCAATGTTTTTTCTTCTTTCGTCGAAACCAATTATGCGTTGTGAGATTTTTCCTTCGGTTCAAAGTTTGTAAACATCATGTATGCCATTCCCAGTGTACTGGGACAGATAAAACAACGATATTGTGTAACACAGGTCGCCTCTTTTTACTTGAGAACGAATAATTGTTGGGGGTGTGCCGCCCGGATCGCCAAATCCAGACCCTATTTCAGACCAACGCATGCCATTTTCCACACCAATTTTCAGACCTGGCCTCAAAAACCCATACCCATTTTCAGACCTGGCCTTGAAAATATACACCCGTTTTACACCCGCTAGGTAAACTTTAGCTGGAATGATATATTTTATCTATTTCTCTTTCTCTCTCATCAGTTACTCGTCTCAATTACTGAAAAATGTGTTTATAAGCTTTCGTAAATGTTCCCCCAAAACCATACCCAATTTCAGACCATAAAAGCCAAAATCTATACCCGTTTTCAGACCTGAAAACGGCTCAAATACCATACCCTTTGGAGTTGCATATACCTATATACCTAATATAGGGGAGCCCCCCCCCCCCCCCAGGGTAATAATTCAACTAGACGACTAATCCAGAACGCGAAAAACCACCGTACCATCCAAAAACACTGACTTGTGTGCTGCAAAACAAAACATCTTTTGCTCATTTGGAATTGCAGCAACAAGAAAGAGAGGTTCACTTGCAGTAGAAATGGCTGGTTACGAGTTGTGCAATTCTATATGTTAAAGGAGCTACGTCACGGAAACTGGCAAGTTTTTTCAAGTTGTGTCGTTTGTAATCGGTCTATATCGTTGTCATTCGAAACAATCCTTGTATAATTTTAACATTTTATTATCCCGTTGGTGTTTTTTGGCATCAGAAAACTCTTACTTTTAGATTTTCTTCAATTTAAAAGTAAATGGGAAAATGACTTCAAATGCCGTGACACTGCTCTTTTAAACCATCTTAACTCTGTACTTTGAATACTTTTAATCTGTTTCTTACAGCTTTTTGAAGGAACGTTTGGCGTTAAAATCGTAATTAAGACCGTGGATTATGCCTTCGTTTATCAACCGATGGGCGATAAACATCCGCAAGAACTAATGAACAAAATTCCAAGACTATCTCACACACACCGCCTCTGTCGGTACGCATTTGAGTATGAAAACAATTTAATCCTGTAAACTGGAGGGAAACTTAAAATAAACTGACTAAATGGCTGCTGATAGATGGCCGTCAAGAAATAGCGAGACCAATAAATCATACCTTAGCAGGGCATCACGATTGGGGGATTTTCATGTATTAATAATATAATCCTATGACACGAGAAAAGTTAACAACCCTATTACAAACGCCTTCCCTGACAAACACCAGGTAATCATTTTTTATTAAAATCTTGGCTCTTTCGATAACGACGTTGAAACATCTTGCAACTTAACTCCACAACAAGATAAGCGGCCCTTGACAGAGTGTAAACGTTAAGGTGTCTAATTGCTAATTTAATAGTATTAGCACATCATTCTTAAAATAAGTAAAGATGAAAGAACCAGGAAATGATTCTTCTCCTTCTTTTTGGAGCAGATACCTCATTGAACTATGGCGATTGATGTTCGGCAGTGATGATCGGAAAGTTTCATTCTAAAAGTTGCTGGTTCATCAACTGCTAGCATCTGCGCCAGTTTCTGGGAGCATTTATCAATGTCAACGTCGTATAGCTTAATTACATTTACAGCTACAGCAACTTATAAGCTAACACGATCTGATTACGAAAAGCACACATGACACACATGCGAGTGTCTGTGATGTGAATGTCCACAGAACGCATGTTGTGAGAAGCTACAGCCAGGGAAAGGGGCACACAGTTACACAGGGCGTTAAGAAATAATCAAATACATCGAAGGAATTAGTACACAATTCTATAATGGAAACCAATCCATTCTCAATTGAAAGCATCCTGAAAAAGAACTCGTCGTCGCCGGTTGATAAAATGGAGGAACCCCAACCTTCGAAATCAACAGAGGCCCTTTCACTAGCTGTGAAACTAGCTGGTAAGTTGGCGCTCGCACAAGTTCATACCTTAAGTAAATCACTAAGTGTCCAATAAAAGACGTCTTGTGTTGATGAAATTAGAAGATCGGATCCAAGGTTAAGGTGCCAAATGCGGAAAGAAACAACTTCGGTGCGATTTAAGAACAGCACGTTCGGAGAAAGAAAGAGCAAAACTTAAAATTTTGTTATTGGTTAATTTTCGTCCTAAAAATAATTGATAGTGAGCTACTGGATGGGCCATTTAATTCTCAACATTATGTCCTTCTTAGATCTATAATCTAAATCACAACAAATTGTGTTTTTGAAAAACAGAGTAGGTACTTCAATTGAGTAGGCTTGAATTATGTTACGCTTGGTTTTGGCGATGGACTATTGGAAACCCTTTATTTCCATCAAAAGCGAAACGTGTGCTGCGATTTCGTACACATTTGGCTTTATGTCGAATCTAAACAAATTGTGTCTTAGCATAACAGAGCACTTCAGCTGAATAGAAATAAATTATTACAAACTTAAACTTAGTTTTCTCGATGTGGCTTCGTAAATAGTATATATATGGGTCCTCGCAGAAGACTGTGTTGCCCATCGGTGAAGAAGGAATCGAATTTAGTGGACGCAAAACCGAAAATGGCATCCAATAGAATAGTTTTACATCATCATAAGCCTTGGATAGTGCTTTTGCAGACTAACTTTCCAAACATCGGTAGCGACATTTATATGCAAGATTTAAAAGCCTTTAAAATTCTACAGCCTTGACTTTTTTATTTCGGATATTGAAGCTGAAAAGCACTTATCAAACGCTTATCAATTCATCCGAGTACACCTCTTGAAGATCCTGGGAAGGGTGAATGGGCGCCGATGTCAGCTAAGAGTCAATGTAAACAAGTTAACAAGGAGCGAAGAGCTGTCTACAGCTAACGAGAAACCCATCTTCAAATACCTAAAATAAGAAGAATGCCAAAAAGAGCAATATACACATGGCAAGCCACTAGACTCATTGAACCGAAGAGAGGTAAAGTTGTTTATAACTCTACTGAGTATAGCATGCTATCACACCTGGCTTGTTCTTTATCGCAAAGTTTATCAAAAAGAAATGCCTCAGCTCGACCAATCTGGCGCCGAGAAGGTATGAAAAATGTTCATCATGCGTTGATTTCAAGATCATTAAACTAATGCCCTTTTGTGGTTATTTGGATTAGCTCAAATGGATCAGCTAGCTTCAACGTGCAGGTATGATGGTCCCCTGTGGGAGGACCATCTTTGATGTACCAATGGCAGAGGTGCAGAGATGACTGTCTGAATTTTAGATTAAAAAGCCTTAGCAGGGCCTGGTGGGCGTGGTTTATCCGTTGTTGTACACCCCAAGGGGTTCCATAATGAAATCAGAAACTGATTATCCCATCTAATTAGCGTTCGTCAACGACTGTAAATATTGCTTTAGACTGTTATGACCCGGTCATATTCAGTCTAACGCTTACTTAATTATTTGCTGTGAAGAATGAAAATAACTGAAATATACCAGGGCATACGTTTACCTCTTAAGCGGTACCAAATATGGTGTTACTAATTCCTTCAGACTATGACGAGGGAGCATCCCATCAGTTTTTGATGAGATCTCCCTCCCAGATATTGGTGCCTTTGGTAATTACAACTCAGTTTTATTGAAAGAAAATATCAGAAAGGACTCTAAAGGAAAACAGTCGTTATTAATTGAATTTCTTAGGGGTGCCCAATTTTTTACGACGGGAGTGTATACTTAGAACCTGGGAGGGTTGCTCCTTTCGGTCGGAGCCTCCCCGCATAGTCCACTATAAGGAATACTCCTGGGATTGAATTGATTGAGTACCATTTTTTTCTGGTAGACACCTTCTGTCATGACGATGTAACGCCTATTGTATAATTATATCCAACTATATCTACTGAAATAATGATCAACTGACTAGAAATCTGTTAACGCAAATGCTACGTTCAGCACAGATATATTTTAATTAAAAGAGAAACCCTAATCCCATACGTGTTTGCTGTCAGAAACTAACGTTAAACAACACGTTTTTTGCACATTGCGTTTCTCTCAGATGTTATCTTGGAGGCTCGACAAGAAAAAACTCGCCGCACACCACGACGCACGCGCACGGCTTTTACTCACCAGCAGTTAGGAATCCTGGAGAAATCCTTCAGTAAAACTCACTATCCTGATGTAGAGCTCAGGGAACAACTTGCTGAAAAAACCAACCTGCAAGAAGGCAGGATTCAGGTAAAGAAAGCTTCCTATTCCAATCAGACAACAAACGTTTCTTCATTTGCTTTCAGCTTTGACCTTAACCACGTAGCCCTAGTGTCAAATATTTGTTTGAAATACCTTATTACATGAAATTTTCGCGACACGTCTAGTTCGCGATTTCGGAGGTCGCATATTTCACGACACTTTAATGTTAGCGATTTTGCAAAGGTTTCCTATCAATAATCAGCAAACCATAACTTTTTTGGGGGGGAGTTTTTTTTTCATCGCATACCGTAAAATCCCGGTTTTAAGCCCCCAGTTATAGGCTCATCTACTTGGAAACAAAAAATACATTCGATTATAAGCCCACCTTCCTCTGGATATAAGCCCCCCCACCCCCCCGAAGTACTCTCGCCGAACCCTGTACTACTGAAATTAACATCGAAGGGATTCAAGAATACAAGATGCCATCAGCTGATGATGAGGTCCCTCAAGATGATGTAGAGTTTCATCTTGAGAGTGATGACTCCGACGATGACGTTAATGATGATCATGGCGATGAGTTCGAAGTAGTAATTTAAGAAGACTCGGAAACTTTTGACGAAGACAGCGAAGATGAACCCCGACCTTCCGTTTTGTTGCCTTCCGGTTACGTTCACGTTGTTAAGTTTTGATTTTGTTTTTAAAATTGAAATGCATTCGATTTATTATGAGGTTTGAAAGCTTACTTTCGAAACGTTTTTTTTTTATTCAGCGTGTAAGTCCCCTCCCTCGGATATAAGCCCCTCCGCTTATAGGCCCACCCAAAACCTCTTCAGAAGTTATATAAGCCCAGGGCATATAACCGGAATTTTACGGTAGCTTAACAATTTGAAGGTTCAATCCATTTCCATCCTCGTAATCCGTACCAGCATACAAGAGTTAATAGTTTCAATGTAGTAATATAGTCTTGTATTGTTGGGTTTCCAATGATGCAGAGACAAAATTGATTGCAAGGCTGGCACTACGGCAAAAGGGCAAAATTTATTGGCCAGAGCTACAGTAGTCTTCATGCATCAGGGCCAGTACTTATAGCTACAGTTTATAGTGCTACTATGACAAAATTTTTATATCTTGCTTTTTTAAGGAAATCATGTAGTGCTCTGTGTAAGATTAAAAATTAAATGTCGTTTTTCGTTTTCAACATCTGTAGTAGTTCCAGGGATATTTTTAAAGTTAAAGTGCACCTAACCCCAAAATATTTTTTTTGCTAAAATATACCTTTGCACCAGTTTGAAACGCATTGCACCTTTCGTTTCTCCTTTTTACCAAATTCTGGCTATTTATAGCATTCAAACGTTATGAAAAACTGTGCATCATTTGTTACACGACCGAGTCAGAAGGGGCGTGGGTCTATTCCTGGGTTGGCGTCACAAACTGATTTGCATCGCATCAAGTCTTTGTAAACATGCATGCAAATCAGTTTGTGACGTCAACCCAGGAATAGACCCACGCCCCTTCTGACTCGGTCGCGTAACAACTGACGTTCGGTTTTTCGTAACTTTTAAATGCTGTAAAAAGTCAGCAATTGGTAAAAAGGAGAAACGAAAGGTGTAACGCGTTTCGAACTGGTGCAAAGGTTCATGATAGCGAAAAAAGTATTTTGGGGTTAGGCGCACTTTAAAAAAGCAGAATATGCAAATTAGGAGATTTATGACGTCATCTACTCAACCCAACTTTATAACAAGTAAATGAATTCTCTACTTACACAATACCATAATACACCGCTTCTACCCCCCAAAAAATTTGCATAGGCATTGATTTAGATTTCCCTTGGGGCATCTTCATGTCCCAGGAGAAATTGCAAAACAATGATTATGCAAAGTTTTGGGGGGTAAAAGAAGTGTATTATGGGATTTGTGCAAGTAGCGAATAGGGTTATTTCGATCAAATTTCTACAGAGACACTTGAAACTTGGCACACTAATAGTTCTACAGGCGACAAAATTACAGTTATAATTAATAATTAAAATTATTAAAATTAAGTCTCCAACCTCTTACGAAAAATGATTGAGTTCTCTGGTTGTTTAAAATAGACAGACAGTTGGTTCCATAAATGCGTTAATTTAATTTAATTCAGTATAATACACCGAATGCAAATATGGCGGATCACTCGGTTGTCGCCTGGTACGAGTCGCATGAAAGCGAGGCTAGTCAGTCTTCGATGCTTTGTTTTGACCAGAAAGTCTTGCTTCGTTGTCGATTTGGTTCGTTTTGTTTCGCACTACCTACGCGTTTTTGTGTTTCTGAATTCCTCGAGAAGGGATAGAAATCTTTCACCGTTCACCTCTAAGGGAAAATAGTGGATTAATACAATTCGTTGAGCCGAAGAAAAGAAGTCACGATCGCCGCAGGAACTAAAGTTTGTTTGCTATATCATCATTTCAGTACAGGAGATCTTAGAAAAGTCGGTTAAATGACGAGCTCATGTGGTGCCTGGTGATGTTCCAACACGATTTGCATGGCCAGGCTGAACAGTTCCTTCGGCGATCGTGAGCTCCATTGCACGTGTTTTTTTGTCTGTTTTCCCTCAAAGGTGAACGGGGAAACTGAAAAAGAAACACTTTCTCTGTAATGGAAGATTTTACTCCCTTCTGTTGGCATCCAGGAACACAAAAACGCGAAGGGAGTGCTAAACAAAACGAAGCAAGACTTTCTGGTCAAGAAAGACTGACTAGCCTCGCTTTCATGCGACTCGTCCCGGGCGACAACCGAGTGTTCCACCATATTTGCATTCGGTGTATAATATCGGTTATTATAAGAGGGTTGGACAAGGTTACAGCCCCCGTTCCTTAAACTATAACGCAAGGTACGATGCTCATATAATTTAGAAATGTAGCTGGGCCCATTGTTCTTAATGCAGTTGAATGAGCGATTTCATTTAAGGTTTAGTTTAATCAACTGGGTTAATAATGTGAATTGGCCACCGTAAAGAGATTCGAGAGGTGACGTTTCGAGCGTTTGCCCTTCGTCGGAGCGAATGGAGGAATTGTGGGTCGTGTGTGGTTTATATACAGAAAGATGGAGCTACGCTATTGGTTGGTGCCTGGTAACGTGAAAAATAACGGAATAAATTAGTTGAATCAAAAGCGTTCGTTGATACCGTGAGGATTAAGAGTGCCGATTTGAAAAATAAATTTTTGTTCTAGAGTTTTGCGGCTTTCCGTGCTTTCTTGATGAAGGGAAAGGCCGCAGACTGCCATCTGTTGCTTAGAATAATTGGGGAGATTAAACCGGTCGCGAGACACAATTGATCGATTGGCTCCGACGAAGGGCTAACGCTCGAAACGTCAGCTCTGGAATCTCTTTACGGTGGCCAATTCACATTATCAACCCAGTTGATAAAACCAAATTATATTGTTATACTTCCCACCGACGCAGCACCACAGTTTCTTTAGAAACCTACCCACTCGATTTCATTTTAGGTTTGGTTTAAGAACAGACGCGCTAAATATCGCAAGGAAGTAAGAACGTGCCTTCCGCCAGGTGGCTACGACAGTGACGAGGAGCATATTTCTACCGTTTGTCCAATCACGCCAACTCAAGGCCCGCCATCTTGTTTTCAGTGCAACACAGTTCCCTGTTACTACAGTTACAACGAGCCTGTGGACTCAGTGAGATCTTTTGGATGTTCCTCTTCTATGTGCCCTCAGCTGACTACACACAGCCAGTTGGCAAAAGCACATCATGGAATACACAGCTGGCAGTCAGTTCCAAACCATATGATGGACCACGCATATTTAGGAGATATATGGCGTGGATAATAGCAATATACGATTTATTATTCTATTCCAAAAAGTCAAGTACTAAATCTTTGTAAAACGAGAGTCAAAAGCCACTGCGTCTGGTTGCCTTAAGTAAGGAGATGCAAATATAACTTCGTGTCTTTAACCTTTAGTTCAATATTTTGACAAGATACTCGCTTAAAAGAAAATAACAGTATACAAAATATAAAAATTATTTGAGTTTTAAATATTCGTTTCCCAATGGTAATAATAATAATAATAATAATAATAATAATAATAATAATAATAATAATAATAATAATAATAATAATAATTACTTAATGGTAAACATAGTGCTGTTACAAATAAAACATAGATTCAGAAAACTATGGTTCTGTATCGGTTCTGTGACTAAGTTTGGCATGATGTTCACCAATAGTAAAAGTGATATTGTCATTATTTTATGGCCATCTCCCACCAGGAATGGAAACTACCGAATTCACAAACTTGATTGGCTAAAAAATTGACATTGACCGCGGTCTAGATTTTCCCCTCTAAACCGACTACATTTTGCTGTGAAAGCAAAAACATGGAGTTTGTTCCTACTGAAAAGTACTAAAACAAACAACACTCAAAAAGCTTCCAGCTCTATGATTCTACACTTCTTTGCCACAAATAATTGTTCTATTTTTGCTTTGTAGAACCTTTTCATCCAGTTTATTTGTGTAGGTGGTACCATTTGGCAGTACAATCTGGAAATTAGAAAACATTCTATAATCAATCGGGAAATTATCCCGCCTTTAAGTTTTACTCGAAGCGAAATTGCACAAATTTTGCATGTAAATATGATCAATGATTAATCACCCTGCTTTTCACTTAGTGAGTAGTATAGTTGAGTTTAAACGTGAGAATAGCTTATTTTGTAAGTTTAGAAGCAGGTTCGCTACCCCACAAGCTTTTAGCTTTAACATGTCATTGTGAACAAATAAAGGTTGTATGCATGTATATATATGTTTGACGAAGCTTACGGTTTGCAGTTTTGGGTACTTGGAGATTTAGTATAATGTAAAAACACTTTTATAGCAAAAAAACACATTTAAAACTTTAGTTCAGAATAGTAACAGTAAGTGAACGGGGGATAAGCACAAATATTCTAATACGAACGATGCAAGACCAAAACCAACGGATCCAGAGATTACGAAAAATAAAACTGTACAGTTAACATATCTTTCCCAGATAAATGCGTTTATTGCTGTCATAGCAAAATCAATTCTTAAAAGAGTGTATCACGCCAAACTTCAATTAATGGCCATTATAGTTCACCACTAAATTTCCTCCGATTCTGATTGCTCTAAATTGATCAGGTGACGCGATAGTGGTCATCCGCGGAGGGCACAGTGCATAGTGCCCGTCCGAGGAAAATACCCCGATGGATAGTGCCCGTCCGTGAAATTTTTTGGTTAACAAGCAGTCTTTCGGTAAAAAATAAAACGCTCTTTGGTTTATCTGTATTTCGAGGGTTTCTTACCTGATTTTCGTGTATTCGTACGTTTCGGCTTGCAGCAAAAAACTCAAGATGCTAGTTTGTGATGTGCGCGCGGAAGAAAATTAGTGGTGAACAATAAAGACAATAGAGTGTTTGTCTCGGAACTATCGGTCTGATAGTTGCCCCTTGGAAATTTGATGTTCTTAAAAGTAGTATATTTGCCCTCGAAGCTTGAGTTCGCTTCTCGGGCAAATATTTGTTTTAAGAACATCAAATTTCCGCGGGGCAACTATCAGCCGATAGTTCCTCGACAGAAACACTCTATTGTTTAAATAATATAACTGGTGTAAATTTCACGATCGATCCCGTCAAGTCACGTGGTTGTTCAGATAATTGTTAGCCATTTCACCAGGTTTGAACTTTTCAGTCCGATCTACTGAAATTAATCAGTTCTGAAATCAGGAGAGCGCAAAAGAGGATTTATTCAGAATTTACTGATCTTATATTAGAAAATGGAGGTATATTTAGCTTAAAATTGGTGTTTTCTGTGTTATTACGACAATCAATACAGTTCGACAAAGCGGTTTAAGCATTGTTTGATGGGATTTTCTAACCAGGACATTTCCAATCACTATGACAACAAAATGCACCATAAATACTTAGAATGTAACAGTGGCATTGACAGAAAGTATACAAAACATTCGATCAAGCCTAGCCATCCGAGTCGTGCATTTTCTGAGAAAAAAACATTTTAACCGTTCGATTAGTTGAGATACATTACCAATCCCTCCAGCTGGTTGGAGCAATCATATATCTTAACAATCGACGAACCCAAGTCTAATGATAATTCCTTTCGATATTGACTGATAAAGCCATGTGACAAGACCAGAATCAGAGGTATGCAGAAGCCAATGTAATTATGCAGAAGCCAATGTAATTATCGATTCGTTTTGAACTGATAAAACTCTAGTGTATGACCATTCATAGCCTGAGAGCAGGCTCACTCCGGGCAAGGGTGGCGGAGTCGAAACCGTGAGCTGGCGAAGAATTCTTCTCGCCCGCTTTGCCGGCTCGCCGTTGCGGCTCCACCGCCATTGCCCGGAGTGAGCCTGCTCGCAGGCTAGATCATTCAATGAAAGCAGTTACCGTAATGATTCGATTTAGCGCCCAGGGCTCTTATTTGCTTTTGGTTCCTCGAGGGGGGTGGTTATTCGAGCGAGACAGGTCGCTTATTCGTGACATGGCGCTTTAACATTTCATTTTTGAGAAAAAAACGAATGTTCAAAACAAAACTTTAATACAGTATTTATTAAGAAAGGATCATTTGAAGAAGAGATCATTCGTTTGAAGGAATTATGCACTCACATGGACACAACAGTTGAGAAACTGTGAGCAATTAAAGGAAGATGAACCAAGGGTTGATACGTACTCTGACGACACTGTAATATTATAAATGTTACAATAGGGACGCGTATTAGAATGGGGGCACTTGTTGGAATAGAAAAGACATATTCTAAGGGAAGCGCTTATTCGAAAGGGGCGCTTATTGGAAGAAGGGCGCTAAATGGAATCATTACAGTAAGCAGCAGTTGGGAGATCATCTGGCAGCAATTACTTCTTAAAGGAGCTACTTCACGGACAACTTATCTTACCAGTTTTTTCAAGTTTGTCGTTTGTAATCGGTCTATATCTTTGTCATTCGAAGCAATCCTCGTATACTTTCGGGATTTTATTACTCCGTTGGTGCTTTTCGGCGTTAGAAAACTCTTACTTTTGGATTTCCTTTGATTTGAAAGTAAATGAGAAGACGACTAGAAATATCGTGACACTTCTCCTTTAAACTGTGGCAAAGTGAAATATTGGATTTTAACCTAGGATTTAAACTAGGTGTAAAGATTAATTAAAGATGATTCATGCGTGAGTTACAGGAAGCCGCCTACTTTGGCCCGTCTTCCTTTAAAAATGAAATCTTCTTATATATCAGCAGTAGTTTTAAAAGCTATCATGAAAAGCAGCCCTAAGTATAGAATCAAGGACACGGAAAAACTTAATTTAAGTCTAGTGCCCAAACTTGTAATGGTTGCAATAATGGTTGTAAAGAAAAGGGGGGAATTCTAGGTGCCCCTCGTATAATGCTTTCCATTGCTTTCAAGGAAAGAAAAAATAACGATAGCTTACTTGTTATTGCCACTTGCTCTAGGCTACTTGCTCTAGGCAAGGGAATAACTCAAAATTCAAATACCTTTTTTTGCACCTTTCTTTGTTCGTTTATAATCCACTGATTAACTTCCTACGCATGCATTGATAAGCAGCACCCGGTGACAAATGCAAGTCGGATTTCCATAACTTTTTGTTATATATAAGCACATCTGCGACAAGGTAGCCACAGAACGGCATTTTATGGGTTTTTGAGATAGTAAGGATGTTTAACTGTGTTTTTGTACTGTCGTTGTCGTATTATTGCGACGCATTAATGTCGGATGACGCATTTTTACATAGTGGTAGTGGTAGTGGTAGTAGTAGCTCTTTATTTAAACTCAGTTAAAAATCTTTAGTAATAACAATAGTATTTTTCACTGAAAAATAAACAAAGAGACAACAACAAAATAAGACAATAAAAGTCAAAATCCTGGCGCTGAAATATATTCTAACGATGAAATTATACGAGCGTGCCGAAAAACACAGGACACAATTTACACGTAAATGTTCGGTGTTTCCGGATTTGTCTATTCTCTTAACCTTGATTTTCGACAAGGATAGATGGCCGAAAATTAACTGAAAATTCGTATCCTCACCTCAGTGTCCTAACAGACAACTGACAAAAAGCCACCTGAAGCCAAGTGTTGACGGACACTGATGATAGCTCCACAACATAAAGGTCGCCATAGACGTTATTACACGCTGAGGTCATTTAATTTCCAGGGCAATAAAGCTGGGTTAAGAAATCAGTCGTGTCTATTTGTTAGTTTATTTGATGCTTATTTTTTGTTTTAGTTAAAGGGACACAGTCAGCTCTTGCACATGCCCATTAGAGGCCATTTCATATATAGCTAATTTGCATATCACATTTTATCGTGTTCCATACTGTTTTAACTAAATATGATAAAATAATATCACGAGACGAGCAAAAGAACACTCAAAATTAGGTTTTCAGCAAACGATTGAAAATCGAATGAAACTCTGGGAAGCAGATTTCTAGATGTACAGGGACACACTCAGCTTAGGGACCGCTCTGACCTGGGAACTAGTTTTCTCACTTTGCAAAACGTTTACCTCAACCTGAAATCAAATGTAGGCGTCGAGTACATCTAGAAATCCGCTTCAATCTTCCCAGTGTTTCAATCGATTTTCAATTGTTACTGAAAACCTGTTTTTGAGTGTGCTTTTGCTCATCCTTTGATATTATTTTATCATATTTGGTTAACACAGTATGGATTTTGATAAAATGTGATATGCAAATTAGCAATGAAATGGTATCTAATGCGCAAGTGCACCAGCTGAATGTGTCCCTTTAAAATAATTGGAGAATGCAGCAATATAAGTTGTTCAGTAGAAGTAGTTTACATGTATGCAATAGTTTGATCATCGAAAAGAAAGGCACCCACTGTGCTAGCCTGTCCTCGAGTGAAAGTGGAAGAGCTATTGTATCACAGATCTGTCTCCCGGGCCCCGTAATGTAATCATTCTCAACAACTGAACCCGACTTTAGACAAAAGAGGGGCAAGAGAGAAAGGAAAACTATTAAAAGTATTCTTATAAAAAAAGTGTACATTTTTATCACAGGAGCTAAACCAGAGGCGGATTTGGAGGCGGACCGAGGGTGCCGCCCCCCCCCCCCCCCCCCCCTCATTTTTCTGTTTTTTTTTTTCGAAAAAATACTGCCCAACCGTCTTTAGAGTGTTGTACAATTATGGTTTTATTTTATTTAAATATTTTTCAGAACATGCTGCAGTGATTCATTTGTTCCGATTTCTAGTTATGGTCACAGGGTGAATGGATACAATGCTTTGATTCCGTAAATGATCCGCCTACCACTTCGCATTAAAGTCCATCCGTCGAAGCCTTTTAAAACTGAACTTTTGCTGACAATTGCTTTTCTTTGATGCGGGGGGTGGGGGTGAACCTGCGACCCTTACAAAGTTCGCAAACAAAATCTCCGGGATCCGGCTGAGTGTGCATGTACATGTGCGTCAAGTCCACAGAATAATCAGAGTTCAATGCATAAAAAAGATCGAGAGCTGGGTTCAATTCTTTATTTTGTTAAAATCCAACACTCATGCAGAATATCTAATTCTAATCAGTTTTGATAGTTATCTCCTTAAAAGTATGGACTTGGTGTAAGTGCATTGTAAGTCCGGCACGAAAATAGCCACAGTTCCAAGGAATGTTAATATGTTAACTGTTGGAACTTAAAGTATGCCCAGTTCAGTAGAAGTTCAAATAAAATCTTTATGCCTTAACGCATTGCAACTTCAGTGTTGTAAGACAACAATGTAGTTTGTTTAAACAAGACTAAAATTTTTGACTGGTTTACGAAAAAGGCTTCTTGGCAGATAATAAGGTGTTAAACAAAATACAAAGCACTAATTAACAAAATCTGGATTAATCGGACAAAGTATAAATTCGTTTTTTGTCATAAAATATTTTAAATCATTAATGAGGATGTGCTTCACATTGCTTTCGTTCCAGCGCGGTAAAATCAGTACCACTGGTCGACGGCGCGCCTGGAATCGAAACACTTTCCAATTAACGATGGAAATTGGCACTTTTTGTTTGCCATTGTCACCACACAATATTACTAAACGTTAACATTTTCAATTAACAACCGCTCCATTTCACCATGGCAAAAAAAAACATTGTTGACCGATTAACACGCGTTTTGTTTGGTTCTGTGCCTATAATCTATTGGATCAAATACGCATCGATGACGTCAGTGGGTTGCGTAGCCCCCGTGCATCGGTTATTATTTAGTTTTAGAATCTTATCCTCAAATTTTGGATCAACTGTTTATTTTACCGTTTGTTCTTTATAATGCAGCGGAATATGTTAACTAATTTGGAAGTCTTCAGTGAAGAAAAACACTAAAACACTTCTCTAAAAAAATAATTAAAACACATTCGTGGTGAATTTTAGTATGGCAAAATAAGTTTGAATTTTTCTAAATTGTTTGTCCTTTGTTTTATTATTATTCAAAGTGGTGATTGTTTGGGAGATATTTCCAAATAGAGTGAGGTTAGTCTTACATGCTCAACATTTCCTTAAAAACTACTAACCATTTCTGAAAGCTTTGCTGTCCGCTTGTGATAATTATTGGTCGAAAGTGAATGAAAGTTGTATACTGTAGCAAATTTTATTAAAATAGATTCTGTTTAATCGAGGACCGAAACAAATAGATTTGTGTATGCAGTCTTTTTCGCTCTATTGTACTCATCAGAGTAACTTTACCTGTCGCAGTCCACTCTTGACATGCTGCGGTAATTCCGATCCGCTGTTGGCCTGAAAACGCCGCGCTGCGATTATTCCAGAGTCAAAAAAAAAAAACAATATGCATCATACAGAAGATATATCAGATACGATCAGAGTTCAAAACAACACAATATTGTTCTGGAATCTCCATAATTGAACCCGAGGTTGTGGGAAAATTAAGGAGTAAACAAAACTCAAAGAGCTGTGTTTGTTATTGGAAGGGGTTGTGACAAGAACCTTTATTATCGATCGCATTAGTTGAAATCGTTGTCGCATTCGTTTCCTTTGGCATTTTTTCCTTACCTAAGCCTTGTTAACGTTGTCGAAATTGCGTACCCATCTCGAGCGTATCTTTAGACAGGCACGCTAGTATATTTATGGATCACGTACAAGTACAGAGCACAGTGCACTCTACAACGCATGTATATATTAAGAAATGACGCACAACAACAGTTTAATCACCAGAAATATCACGGCCGTTGCCGTCATAGTCCTAAAGACCTCATCGAGGAATGCGAATCCTAAAGTCTCCAGGTGTTTTTTCCCTAGAGACTTGAGCTATGCTCAACAGACGGACATTTGAACTGATGCCAGTTGAGCATGGACCCTGCCTGGAGTATAACAACCCTATTCGGCCTGACCGCCGAATACTGAAGCATGGACCGGCTTCCCATCGAATGATGTAAAAGTGCACGGGTAAGTGTCAAGTGGGCGATATGCTCAACAGTTAATTATATATTTCGGTCGATGAAGTTTGCTATTTAACATTTGTACATTATATAGTGTATAACGGAAAGAATGGGCCTAGATAGGATCAATCTGGAAAATGCCAGGAACTTGCAGTGTCTTTGTCGTTAAATACATGTGTTGATACACAAAATTAATAAAAGAAGAAAGGACTCTTTGGTGGGGCTTTGGTGCTTCTAGCAATCGGCTTGGTAAGATAAACGAATGGTAGGAAGTTGCCAACTTAATTTCTACATGAAAACAGTCTGATCCTGCCGACAGGAAACACCACCATTCAGTTATCGCATCAGGGATTCGTTTTTTGCCTACCTTCGTTAACAGATATGTCCTCTACCATAAATGTCTTAAAAAATCAATGACCATTAAAACAAGCTATCTGGTTACGTGATAAACTTCATCTCGAATTTGGGAATGTATGGCTATGCAGTCAGATTAACCAATGGCAAATTTTTTAAAGCAACTAAGCTGTTTAAGGTTTTAGCTGGAAAATACCTTCAAGACACTATTGGTGTAAATTGCAGCAAGAAGTCTCCGCACTCACGTGTTTTTACACCTCACCGTTTCACGCTTCCCTTTCCTTTACCGTGGGATTTTTTTCCTGAATACACGAAATGATATAGAAGTTAATTCGATATAGCCAAAGTTATCTTCAAAACAACGCCCTATTTGAAAGTACAAAGAGTGCCGTTGCCCATGCGTAGAACAGACAATGCCAAAGGCTGTTTAGAGTTCCGCCGTGGAAAAGAAAGAGATTGTCTACCTGTCCAATTTAGTTTAAGTTTAATTAATCTGTGCTAATCTTCTCTAATCTATAAGACTTCAAACGTTGTATTGGTCTTACAAACAACTATTGGGCTATATATATATATATACTAAAATTGTTTCATGGATTAGGGTATGACCAAAATAGGCAATTTTATTTGGACATGCACGATGTCACACAGCCAACTCTTGGCCTATTCAGTTGTAAAGATATCTTGTACATGCCCTATGATGGAGACGGGTTTTTTGCTTTTGTTTATTGCAGCGATCGTCGACGGCACTGCTAGACTTACATGCAGAAGAAACATTCAACTGTTCAACATTCAACGCTTCTCGCAAAAATCGTAATCTCTGATTGAACCATGCCAAAATAATGCAATTAATGTAAGCTCCATCCTGAATGCTAAATATTTAGTGCGTAACCCTTGTGGATACCGGAATCAAACCTTTGAAGTCGATGGCTTAAATTCTAACGAGTCGCCTAAAAAGAAAACGTTGTCTATCTACAAGGACTGTTTGTTTTCCATTACTTTCCTTAAACCTTCCAGGCATGTAGAAAAACAAAATTGGTCTCGTGGACATCAGTAAAACGCCAGGCATTGAACTCACGATAAATTAGAAAAACAATGATATCCATGGAACATTTAAATTTTCCAAATAGAACTAAACCTACAGGAAAGAGATCAAGTTAGCGAAATCTGTTAATACTGCTTTCAATTCCGTTGGAAATCCGCTCATCTTACACAAATTAAATAAGGGAATAAGGAACTAATTTACCGTTTTTGTGGAGCGTTGCTAAACTGTAGCACTCTAGAAGAGAAGAAATGTAAAGAGTTTGTAAGTTATTAAGTTAAACGAATTTAGATGAAACTTAAGGGTCAACTTTAGGACCGCTTTTAATTAAAAGCTATTATTGGTTAGTACTTTAAATATTAAACGTCAGTTTCACTAGTTTTATTTCGAAACTTGACGTCCTAGACGAAGATTTCCGATGGGACTATCTCGTGCACTGTTGACTAATTAGTATCCCGAAACATCATGGACGTTTAGAGTTTTAGCTATCACGACAGTGATGACTATATACAATGACGTCTGTTTACCCGAATTTAGAATTAACATAAGCATTCCGCAATTAGCTTGACCTATTAAGCTAGGTTGTCTACAGTTCTTTCGTCTAGCTAAAAGTTTATGGAAAATTGAGGTGGCGTCGCCCGTGATTCACGCTTCCAACAAAGCGGAAACAGGTCATTTTAGCTTTTTTCGCATTGACGTCTAGAATTTACCCGAATTTACAATTAACATATTAAGCATTCCGCCATTAGCTTGACCTATTAAGCTAGGTTGTCTCCTGATAGGTAGACAGTTCATTCGTCTAGCTAAAAGTTTATGGAAAATTGAGGTGGCGTCGCCCGCGATTCACGCTCTCAACAAAGCGGGAACAGGTCATTTTAGCTTTTTTCGCAAAGAAACAACAAGACCAAAAACATCAGCAAACAAACAAACAACAGTACGTGAGTTTGATTCGTAGCAGACTAGAAGTCCAGAAATAATCAGAATTACGTCCCTCATTCAGTGCTGACGATTATTTTTCATTTTCGCCGCAAGAGTAATTTTTTTTATTTTCTGACGAAACTAATCCTCTCACCCATCGCAGATAAAAGATCCTTCATCCAATTTGGTAAAGACGTTAACCGTTTTATTCCCAAGAACGCTCCAAGTTCAAAGTCGACCTTATGCACACCTTTCGGTTGGCAAAAATAAACAGCACCACATGAAAGTATTTCTTTATTTCTTTGTTGTTTGGGGTTTTTCACAGATCAAATTTTTGGAACATCAACTCAGGTTAGCTATTTTTGATCATTACTTAAGTTGAAGGAAACGTGGCGATCACTTTTACAGTTTATTCCTATGCAGTGAAAGGTCCAAAATACGGGGCATTTTGACGTTGGGTGGGTAAATGAGTATAGATGGGGTTTAACTAAACACTGAGAAGTTATAGCTGAGATCTGATCTGAGATGTGCAAATTTTACTGACGGGATGAAATTTGAAATGATAGCTAATAAAGAGTCGATAATTTAACTGAGATTCCAGTCCCGTATCAAGACCATCTTTAAAGCCATTCTGACAGTGGACGATTACCGTATTGAAAATATATTACATGTACTTCATTGTAGCTTTGATTTGAAAGCACCAGCTTTGGAATTTGATGGCTTACTTTGTCATTTAAGATTCTGGTTGATTTGAAATCTATAGGCCACTTGTAAGTCCCAAGAGAACCTGGAAACAATGCTTATGCAAAATTTTGTGGGGACAAACAAAGAGTATTATGGTATTTTCCAAAGTGGGCGGCTATACTTTCTGCCAATATGCATCCCTTATTAACGTCTAATGTATTTTTGCGCGTGGAACGTTTTAACTGCTTTAGACAATCAGAGAAAGAAAAATTCAAAATGGTACACAAACTTAGCTATATGGACAATCAACAGGGAACTCTTTTTTAAATATTGCAACTATTAAACGATAGATCTGGGAGTATAATAAGACCTCCCTTCCATGACATTTCGCTTAGAATTTTGCTCCTTTTAATTGGAGCTCACTGTCATAACCCACTACGTCAGTTAATACTTACTACATAGCAAATTTCGCGATATATTTTGCAGAAATAGTTGTGTACTGTCGTTCGACTTTTTTATTTTAAGCTGCCTTCGTAGATTGCAATATTAATTTGTTTCCTCCATGACATCTCACCTAGAATTTTGCTTCTGTCACAACCCCCATAAGGCCATTAATAGTTACTACATTGCAAATTTCGCGATATATTTTGAAGAATAGTTGTGCACTGTCGTTGATCTTTTTTTTATTTTAAGCTACCAGCGTAGATTGTAATATTAATTTGTTTTAACATTATTAAACTGTTAAAATACAAAAACAACTTGTGCAGAATAAACATGCCGAATATTCTCACAACAGTGGAGTCTCAATTCCTCGATTCCAACCGGTATTTGCACTAAAAGTCCTTTCCACTGGAATTGCCTCACTGGAGACAAGACACAAAATATAATCTTTATTTGTAGTGTACATTAAATTCTATGATACGATAATATAATAACGATACAAATAGGGCTACTAACTCGAACGTTGTTATGTTTACACCCACGGATTCTCGAACCATCGGTAACCCGCAAACTCCAATCTATTCTACGTTCCCGTGGGAAAAATTGCCCGACGATAACTCCAGCCTTTGATAATTTAGAAAGGACTAAAAGTGCTAATTTCAGTGATAATCACAGCTTGAGTCAAATTAACACTTCCGGGGAAATTGTATTCTCTATTTGTATTTACGCACCGAATAAGCGACGAATATCATCCTTGAAGCACCAGAAACATTTTCTGACATTAAGAGAAACATCTCTCGTTTGCGAAGATGCAAAATAAATAGATAACGGTCTGTAACCGCGGCGGTCACTTGATTCTTTTTTCGCCGATTTGGCGAACGATTGCTAGTAAACATTTGTCTTACAGCAAAAAAGGAATTAACATGCAGTATTTTATGGAATTGAGCATGTTTGTATTTAACGTAATTCAGTGCCACTTTGTGTATCTCCAACAGTCTATTATCGAACCAATTTCATTTCTCTTGGTTGCTCGAGGAAGCGGGATACCTCATTACTATTTTAAAACTATCAAAGATTTAACTTACGTATTTTAACCTTACATTCCATCTAACATAGCAAATTTGCGGCCAGTATGGCCCGATGACCGAGGAGTATAAGGCGTGAACTTGATGAAATAATGTTAATTTCTCGAATCGCGTGCGGAAATACCTTCCAGAATTGCCAACAACGCAGCTTGACAATCTAAAGCTAATTATTTTCCAAATCCACCAAAATCGCAAAACGAGTACAAATGCATCCCGATATTTGTACTCCACAAGACTTAATTTAATTAACGGTTCCGTGTAGTCCTGTTTTATTCCTCCTTATCGCGAGGAAGATTCAAACACAGTGGAAAGACAGGATTTCGAGGAAAGAAAGCGCTTTTTAATTATATTTCTAAGTAGCTGTATCTGTATTTATTTGTTTAAGCAGGGTTGTAGAGGCAGCAATCTTGATGTGGACCCGCGGACGACAACACACATATTTTTACATCAGATATAGCAGTAGACGTGTGTAGTATCGTTGTAACTTGTACTCGTCGTTTGACCTGTTTACAAGACCCGTAAAAAATATTCAGCGATTATACTCTCTAAAATGTTTAATCGATGTCTATAAGATATACGAATACGCACTATGAGTAGTGATCTTTAGCATTCTCATGCAGATGTATATATTTTATACTGATTCATGGTATCAAATTTGCGAAAAAACCCGTACTAACTATTTATTTCTTTGAGCAAGCTAACTCCATTTATTTAGCAGGAAAAAAGGATTTTCAGGTATAAATTCCTTGATCGTTCTCTGTTACTAGGTATTCAAGTTGTAAGTTTCATTGTTAAAGTTCTTGTTAAGCGCAGTGCAAATCAGCTGCAATTGATGGGCATGTGCATGTATGCATATGAAACAGTTTTCAACAGATATGTGGACGTTTCGCTGGTTTGGCTGAGTATATCCCATCCCCTACCCCTACCCCATTCCTTCGGGTTTAGGGTTAACATTACCAACAACGTGTATTGCACCCCAACTACGCATTACGTAACATGCTGCTTTTAAGGATTTTTAAAATAAAAATACGATCAACATCTTAGTTCTCCATACTAGACTAGCTATAAATCCTATAGTTCTTGTTCTTTACTCTCGTGACCTAGATCTCAGAATCTGTGTTGATGTTTTGAAGAGAAATTTAATGCTGACCACTTTTGGGGCCAAAGAGGTTAAATACTCAAGGTTTCTCGTTTGTTCCTCATACACGTTTATTTTCAAATTCGCCATCGTTTATGTGGTAAAAAACGAAATATTCTGTTTTGAGTGTGAAAACTAATAGAAAACTGGTAGAAATTCTTGTTTACATCCGAAAGAATTATGCTTTTATCGCCGAAGGGGAAGTACGCGTTTACTGTTCGTGTCAAGACGACCCAACATTTAAAAGTCCTAAAAATCTACTCGGAGGGATCTCCGCAATTGATCGGATTTGGATGTAAAGCGGACACTCCCCCAAGACGACGATCTAAAGGTTTCCATCTGCCACCTGCATGTTGAAGATGAGCCAAGCTTTGGCTTGTAGCTGACAAAATTATGAAAATAGTCTTGAGTAGCTCACGACGACTATCTCTGCAAGTACGGAGATCTAATGAATTTAGTCCTTATCTGAATCAAGCTACACACACCGAAAAAGGCCACTTTTCTGCTATCAGCCTGCAGAAGTGTGTGTTCCGTGATAGATTATAATAATACCGTATCAAACTCAAAAAGGCAACTTTATTCTTGGACTCTAGCGGTTTGAAGGTCATGACAGGTTCACGCGGCGTGTTGTTTGACTACAGGATGGTTCATGCGCAGATGTCTATCATATAGCCGTAAGGCAGTTTCTATTTTATACGCTACCCATGCCAGGTATACGCCAGGACAATGTGCTTGAAACAATTTGCAGAACTGTTTATTCATGTTTGTTTTCACAGTCAGAGTACAGATTCTTGAAAGTATATCGGATTGCTTCAGAGTTTCAAATTTCAAAACTACGCGATTCAAAAATTGAGCTTTTCACCACAAAAATGTCAAGTTGCTTTCAAAAAGAACAAAAAATCAGTGGCGATAATTGGGAAAAACTCAAAAGGTATACCACTCAAGTCGTAAATGTTTCCTTCAAAGGAAACTGGAGTTCATTTTACCGCACTAAGCAGCATGTCACTCGGTCTCTCGTGGTTCAATACTAGTTACCATCAACCACAACAAGAAAAACAAAAACCTATTCCATGAAAGTTTGTAGTTGTAAAGCAACGAAATAATAAGAAAAAAGTCCTGCTTGTCTAACAACGAAAACCCCCTTATCGAATGGGTGTTCCTTTGACAGAAAACAAACAATTTTGATCAATTCAATAATAGAGACAATTTAATTGCTCCAACAAACTATCTGCGAGGTAATTAATATAATTTGGTTTTATCAACTGGGTTGATAATGTCAATTGGCCACCGTAAAGAGATTCAAGTGCTGACTTACCCCCTCTATTCATTTGAGGTAATTAATAGACGCTAGCATAGGAGTACTAACATCGTAGAATCAATATAATAGTGTTTGTTGCTAAGGGCGTACACTGTATTCAGATACCACCATCCTCCCTGATACCAGGTGCTGGTTGAAGAAAGGCTCTGTGCAATAACTCTCATGATTTAACTTTACGTTTGTCATATTTTGGTATTAGTATGTTGCACGTGCACTCTATAAACACAGTAAACATTTCCTGTAAGTCGTTAACAAAACATTTCCTGTGTATTAGCTTTTAGTGCCAAAAGCAGAAAAACAAGTATAGTCATAGCATAGACCAGCGAAAAATCGAGATCATGTTATTTGAATAAAGACGTTAGTGAACAGTCATTCCATAAATAGAAGGCTAGTTAACTCGCAAAACGTAACCGTGTTGTTACGTGATGTCGTGACTGTTTGATTGTTTTAGTAATCGGCTTATTTAACCAATCGCAGTTTTCTGAAATCTAGTTAAGATATTCTCAAGCCGTTATAAAAACTATATAATCTCGGAAAAGGAAAACTTTTATATGTCTGTTTGTAAGAAAAACAACTATTTACATATGTTCGATAACTTTTGTCTTTTTACATCTTATTGACAAATAATTCCTGGTTTTATTTACTTAGTTTCTCTTGAAACGTTTGTAACTTCTATTTGAGGTGGAAACAGCTCATCGTCTTTCTACGAGGAAAGTAACATTTAAAAAACAAATATGACCTTTTGAAAATAATAATTCTCAAATATGTTAAAAAAATAGAACGCAGAAGTCAGAAACATATTTAGCATTTTATAAGCATGAGCAATTGCAACTTGCGCAAATAGAACAATTAGAATAAAACCAAAGTGCAGCTTAATTTTAAATAGTTTAGTTAGCGTTTTCCCTTCTTTAAAACTTTCTCTGGAATAACCTAATTCCTGGGATAGTAAAAATATGTGAAATAGCTTAGGATTAAAATGTCTTCACGTAGAGACGCCAAAAGTGAGTCACAAGCAGACGACGCAAATAGGTCGTGTGTGGGCATGCGTCCGCATATTAGCGATGCTGATCTGATTTGTACTTGTTATGTCACGATAAAGTGATTTTTTGTATCTGTCGAAATGAATGACCTTCATTTGTCAGCTTTGTTTTGCTAGCAAGGATGTAGCGCCAAAGATATTGTATTTGTTCTACTTTTCACAAAGCGTGCGTTTCGCGCGATTTATCGCAGGCAACTTTACGCAAGGTGGATTTGGAAATTTGGCGCTTTCAGAACAGCACGCAATGAAGGGATTCATCGCGTGTTCACAGGCCTGTCGTAAGCCTCCTCGTTCGCTGAACAGCCCGTAATAATCAATCATATAAGAAGGCTCATTAGTAAATAATCTCTGTAAATCCCTGTGTAAACTATGATTCGACGAAAACAATACAACGTCAACGAAACGCCGGAATAGAATTTTTCGGTGAGAGTTCAGTAAATTACTTAGTAAAACGTCTGAACATTCAGAGCGGAATCGGCATCCAGTACACAAACAAGCAAATGAACAGTTAGATTTTAAATCAATTTTTCTTGCCTATATCCGCAAAAATGCAATATGTTAATCTCTTTATTAAAATTTAATCTGCAGACTAAGTACCTATTACACCACTATTTGTTTAACGCCGAAAACCTCAAGCTATCGGCGTCCCAAATATGATTCTCCTTTCCTTTTGAAACACAAGAGCATGCATTGTCAATAAGCTTCCATTTTGATAGGTTTTCTTTGAGGAACGGGCTACATTCTATTGAAAAGCCTTCGCATGCACTACTAACCCTGTCAATCTGCAGTTATAGTCAGCTAAGCGAAAATCGCTTTAAGTCACTTCCATCCGACCAGTCCGTATAAATATATAACACTAATACTAATACTCTATAAGCATTATCCTTTCAAAAACACGTTTCCTCTCTCCGTGAAATTACTAGCCTTGTGGAAACATTTTGTCTTTATTTACTGCGTCCTTTTCGCTTTAGCAATGGGCGATTCTTAACACTGCCTTCCCGTTTGCAATGTGTACTTCATAGAGAGGGAAATTTCTTTGTTTTAGAGAGAAAGAAAAAATCTCTCAGGGATACAAAGCAGGCTAGACAGGATTAGTAAATGCCTTGCAGAGTGACAGAATTAGGCTTTCAAAATGAGCTCACGGAGCAGTTACTTCCACAATCCTAAACAAACAAGCCATCACGCATATAATACCGTGCGCAGCGGAATGACGAATGACGGACGTGCTTAACTGCGCGGTACAAAGCCTAAACGGGGGCAGTCTAACAACTCATCTGTAGAAGGCAAATGAGAATAGCTACCCACGTCAGGAGTCATCTAAAGAAAGTAAACCAGGAAAATTGCGTGTTCAACTGCATGAAAACAGGTACTACATAGAATTTTACTAACAATTAACACTCATATTTAACATAAACAGAAAGAGAGAGCAGACTTGCTATTTATCTTTGATTTTACTTGTTTGGATATGAAACCTCAAAGAGCAACCGTAACTAAAACTGAATGAGATTAAAACAAGTAGCACACATTTTATTCTTGAAGGGGAGTTGAGTTTTTTTTGTTTCCAGAAATTACAGGTGCGCGACTTAATAATTCTGCTTCACTGAATTTAGATCGGCTGAAATGGAGTTCACTATCAAATATTAATAGTAAAGTAAATTTACTATTTTAAGCGTCATTTTTAACATATACGAAACACGAATCGTCACCAACTTCTAAAAGAGTTGAACATATTGTATATTTTTGATGCTTGTGCAGTCTGCAGATCATTTAGATTTGTTGATGCCATTGTTATTTTGCACTCGAGTCAAACCCTTTGAAACAATCTTTAACATATCTGCAGTTAAAGCGAGTAAACTACAGGGTACATGTAATTAGGTTACCCTCATCCTTAACAAAATGTTTATCCAAAGATTGCATGCTAAAAGAAAACGCCTATTTTTGAAAGCAGCCAGATGAGGAATTGCAATAGCTATTTCAATGTGTACCAGACACTAAAAGCGTCAACTGAACCAACATAAAATCGCCCTCTAATAACAAATATATTTTACCGGCAATTTTCGGAACGCAATCAGTTCCTCACTTTGAAAAACAATATTTTTGGTAAGTTGAAGAATATGTTTAAAATTGAAAAATATGCGGAAGTTAAGGCTGAATGATGCGAGCAAGATAAAACGAAACAGGTTATTTTCGACCATACCTCAAGAACGTTTTTAATTTTTTGCCTCTACGATTAAAAATGACATGGAAAACCGTTCATGGAAACGAGAAAGAATGGATCCTCTCTAACCTAACTAGTCCAGCAAGATTGGCGTGGAAAGAGCATAGCGTGACATATATATAGGATTACCAAAACGTGCACGTCCAAAAATACTGTAAAGAGCTTTTTAAAAACTCACTGAAGCTAAGCAGGGATCAACAGTGTTTTGTTTGGCTGAGAACGGAAAAAGATTTGTATTTTGTGGTTAATGACGTAACTGGGCATACTTAGCGTGCTAGAGTGATTATGCGTGAGAGCGAATCTATAATCGTTCTTGAGGCAAGAACCAGTAGAAACAGTTCCATATGCACAACTCGTGGGGTTGGTATTTGTCATTTCAGTTGAATGTTTCCACTCAGTTGTTTAAATGAGAGTCACACGGGCTCTGATTAATTGATCTAGAAGCGTGCTATGCACACTCGATCACTATTCAGACGCGGAAGTAGCCTTCCTGAGTTTTTCAAGAAAATGCGAGACCAAGTTGAATGTTAGTCAGCGCCTAAAAAATGCAAACGAATGAACATGCCAGTGGGTAGGCCAAATGGGTGGATGCGGGACGATAGGTATGCAACCTACGTTTTAGATGTACTCACAACGAGCCAGTCGGCTCGAAGCGAAGTCTGATCTCCTACTTGCAATCGTCAAGCTGTCGCTGAGACGTCTTGCACCACCAACCCACACAAATGAAATTAAAACTGAATAATTAAAATAGCTGTTTAAGAATTTCGGTTAGAATCGCTTCTTGGGATTCGTATTACCCCTATCACCGTAGTTACCGACTTTTATAAACAGAAAGAAAACATTTCATAATACATTAAAATAGTACCAGGTGATATGTGGCAAACAATCACGCTATTGAAGAATAAGGACTTCTTTATTCACGTCTACAAAAAGATAACCCCCTTGTTCAAGTGAATTTTCAAAATTAGAGATCGGGCGTTGGCTTCCCGGGATTCCAAAGAAAATCATGGTAAACAGCTCAGCTAAGGGGATATTCAACGTATCAGTGGCTTGCTTGCTTAATTTTGGAAAAGCGATTACCAGAAAGCGACGAGAAAGACAATTAGACCCAGCACAAATTTATCACATTATTCTGGCTTTTAAAATTAATCACGTTAATTGATCAACTAAATTACACACAGTAAGGCACTAAATTTGAAAGAAATGGGAATTTATTTCCTTCTTTTTACCGCAGATCGACAATGCTTCCCCAATTTCTTTTTAAACAACACCCAACATTTTCGAACAAGCGATTTACAAATTGACTTAATCCGCGTGAGTGAACTTTTTTACTCACTCTTAACGTGAGCCCGGGGCAAAGAATGAAAGGCTGCAGCAATTTTGCTCGAGGAAAAAATCATCAGTACGTGCGTAAATCCGCTTGAGTAACCTTTCTTTTTTTATTTTCACTCTTATCGTGAGGGTTAAGAGTGAAAAGGCTGCAGCAATTTTGTTTAGAGGAAAAAATTCATCCGTCCGTGCCACACTTCCAAGAAGGTTCATGTCGCGTTCGGAAAACACGTTATGATCCCGGATGATCATAGCTTCCTATTTCAATTAATTACATTCTGCGTCGTTGTACACTAACAGAAAGCTTCTTCAAGGAGGTCCACAAGCTTGCAATTATGAGGCTATCAATCAGTGTCAGCTGCTGAATTTCTTGAGCAAACGATCGGCATAAGAAAACGTTGGAGGTGTGTACATAGCGATAAACCTGGTTTAGGCAATATAGTGCGGAGGCTGTTTCGTTTAAGTACGATTTGCTTAACCCCACTGCTAGAGTTTTATGTTCGGAAATGAACAGCGCTATGAAAGTAAATGAAATAAAGAGTTTCGGCAAGAGTTTTTGATGCCAAAGCTCACACGGATTACTTTTAATATCCTCACGGTTTTCATGGTGTATATAGAAGTACGTGTCAGGACAATGAAAAGGAAGTCACTTGTTCCCTGTTGACAATTTATGTGGTTTCACACAAAGAGACGACTAAATAAATTTGTAACACGAAAACTGCCGAACAAGACACCGGAACCTTCGAAGAAAGATCTTGAGAATGCGAGGGTATGAAGAAAAATACAATCCGATTCAGTGTTATTTTTGTATATGCATTCTTTGATTTTTCTGTTTATCAATTGTAACGCAGTTATGTACTCGTTATAGGATTTTGAGTCTATCTCAACGCCTCTTTATCACTTTAGTCCAGAAGAAAGAAGGAAAGAAGTAAATCAGCTTACAATATTTTTCAACCAAAGCTACTGTTTCGATTGCATTAACTTTTCTAAGAACGTAAGGGTATGACAAAGCCTCCTCTGTAATTTCTACTGTTTCGGAAAATGCTTCGTTTTCTCTTGGCCATTGTTATCCAGTTATAAACTCGTTATAGGATTTCGAGCTTGTCGCTTCGCCTTGCACTAATTTAGCCGAAAAGAAGGCAAGGAAGAAGGGAACAAATCTGCTTACAGTATCTTTCTAAATCAGACAGTAATCTGTGCGACTGCACCCAGCTGCAGGAAAGGCGGGGTACAAGTACCTTCTGTCGCGAAATACATATGTGTGAAAAGGGCGGCTGAACATGTATGGCTTTATCATTACAGAGAGTTCATATGTGCTGCCTAAATTGACAATAAGTTCGTCATTTGACATTTTTTATCACTACAGAGAACAAGAAAGAAACCTAGGACAGCCCTTAACAGTTTAAACGATCAAGAAAATCCTGTGTCAACAACGTAAAAACAGAAACTTGTAACCAACAACAGAGATGGAGTCAGACCTAAGCACTTCGTCATTTTCCATAGACAACATACTGAAACCAGACAAATGTGATTCAACTCAAGAACCTCGCTCAGCGGATCGGGCTTTAACTTTGGCTGAGCGCCTGGCTGGTGAGTATAGTGTTATGCAGGGTGCCGTGTCACTCAAAAGTTTGTAGCAAGGCTCGCGAACGACTTAAAAAAAACGAGAACTTCAATACTTGAAAATTATCAACGTGATATTTTTCCGCTCCAAAATTCAAAATAAGCGAGTTGGCCGGTATGAATCAACTAAGGGATGCCATTAAAGAGAGGGGGAGGGGGGAGGAGGCGCTCTCAAGTACCTCATGCATTACCTAGTACCCAAAAAAGATTTAGCTATAACTTTGCACAAGAAAGCACACTCTGCGAAGCGGTTACGAATGCGCACACAAGTGATTCATAAAATTTATATTTCTATCATCTTCTCTATCATATTTTTGGTGAATAAAAAACTCTCTAACCGCGTATTATTTTCTAAAATTGTATAATTTGAAATTTGTAACTAGAACTGCGGACAAAAAAACTTATACAAATACTCTAATTAAAAAAAAAAGTTTCCAAAACCGTGGTAGCTCTTCTTGAGATGCTCGCGGCATCAAAACATGTTTTTTGTTACGGCGGAAGCCTTTTGAATTCACCGAAAGTGCGTTTTAACAAGCATGCATGCATCACCCGAGTGCCATATATTAATATAATTTTTATGTAATATATTTTTTTTAACACGAGAAACAGTGTTTTATCACATTTCAAAACACCGACAAGAGAGTTGAAATACGACGCGCAGCGGAGTATTTTTGACGAACTTCGAGGTGTTTGGAAATGTGATGAAACACTGTCTGGAGTGTTTGGTATATCTTCTCAATCGAAACTAAAACTACGGAGAAATCGAAGAAATAAAATCCTAAAAATCTATGCTAATTAAGATCACATTTCCAAACCTCCTTCACGGTTCTGATTTCCTTTGTTTTAACGTGATGAGTTATTAATGAGTTTGAGAAATATTTTTCCGTTAGATGGAGGGCCACGAAGTCATCCGTAATTTAAGTTAACTGTCAAGAGTTTACCCTCTATAGAACCTATCGTGTTCTTTGAAAGACTCAAATTTTTAAGTTAGCCGTGGTCGTCATCAGCGACATTTTCACATATCTCCACATACACTATTTTCTTCACAATATTGAACCTACTGATTTGCACAAACCTGCTGGCCTCAAGCTAACGTACAATTTAACACGCCAAAATTTCCCTTCACAGATATAATACTGGAGGTGCATTATGGGTCATCGAGAGGTAAGCATCGAAGAACACGCACTGCATTCACTCATCAACAGCTGCAGATACTAGAAAATACTTTCTCGAAAACTCATTACCCGGATGTAGTAATGAGGGAACAGTTGGCGGCATATATTAACATTCCAGAGTCAAGAATCCAGGTAAGTCGGAAGTCTTGTTTTGAGTGTTCTTAAGCCGATAAATGGTAACGGGTTTGTCAATGCCCTTGGAAATTGCTTTATATATCTTCTTAATTTGTACCGTCTAGTCTTTGTCCTGTCCTGTGAATGGTGCGCAAACCTCATTTACCTTTGGCGTTTTACTGGTATATTAATGGCGACCTGCGAAGTTTTGGTCAGTTTTGAATGTAACTTTCAATTGACTCAAAGGAGTAACTTTGAATAAGTCGCTCCATGGTAATGGACTAGAGGTGAATTGTGTGCTCTTTGAGACAACTGGCGGGCAAATTCGACAAAGCATACTCGGTTAAGTACCAAGGCTCATACCCAGGGCGTTTAAATCCTTTATTTGAAGCAAGGGATAATGTTTCCACCTTAATAGTTACCCCCATGATTTTCAATTTTTACAATAGGCCATTTCCGAGTTCCCTTTGACCTCTGTTTCAAAACGGAGTCTACGTACGAAACCGTTCATATGAAAATGAGTTTGCTTTGCATGGAAATGAACATGAAGGTAAAACACATTTTCATACCAATAGTTTTTCACTTAGACTTTGACACTGAGGTAAAAGCGAATTCGGAAATGGTGTATTCGATAACGGACACCCAAGTGCATAGCTGTATGCGGATGGAGATAGGCACGGAGTCAATGAACTTTCAAAACTGAAACAGTTATAAGGGTTATTAGAAAGCAGGCAATGCGAGTCACATTGGACCACCACGCATGCTCAAAAGACTTCAATTTCAACAGTAGGTATCAGACATCTGCTCTGATGCTAGAGAATACACATCGAGGAGCAGTATGAAACGAATAATAGAGATGAGTGAATAATAATGACACCATGTTGCATTCTAGGTGTGGTTCAAAAACCGAAGAGCCAAATACAGGAAGCAAATGAAAGACGGGGAAGAGCTAACCACGTCTAGTGACATAGAGAACAAAGCTTTGGAGCACCACTTCGGCAATCATGAAGCACCTTGGAGCCCTCAACACTTTTACACGGCCAATGGCATACCTTTTAGTCCAGGAAATGCCTTAACACCTCAAAGCAATTTCGCGCAATACTCCTGGTCAGCAGTTCCCTTGTATACCACAAGCCCATGCGCATGCTTGCCGTCATACTCGGATAATCCAAAAAGGTCTTGGTCGTACACGGCGTGTTATGAAAATGCGGATGTAAAAAGCCAATTACACTAACTCGTCTTGATTTGAATGGCAGAAAATTGACTCACTGACTTTCTCAATTTTTAGCTCATGGATGACGTGGTCATGTCATGATCGAGGTTTAGGAATGGACCTCGGAGGCACTTACTAGGTAACTCGATTCTGTTAGACAATTAATTAATGCATTTAGCCTGGATTACATGTAGTCCAATGCATCCATAAACTGGCTAACAGGAGCCCTTTGACGTTGGTAGTGAGTAGATTTTTCTTTTGCTGGTTTATCTGAACGTTTTTGAAAACATTTCAAATTTCTCAAAATAACCAGATGAGAAGACCTTGCAGTTATTCACTTCTTACTGTTGTTTCCTATCAGCCAGGTGTAAATAAATCAAACCGGCTGCGCGTGTGTATTAGGCTGCAATGAGTAGGCAATGCCAGATGGGGGTTTTTATCAAACAAGAATTCAACCACTTCTCTCTTAACTGATACAAGGTTCAAATAGACTCTACATACTCAAGTTGCATAAATGTTTGGCTGTAAAGCGTTATTTACACTAAGAAATGTCAAGACAAAGTAAGGGAAAATTATAAGTATACAAATATATATGTAGATATTTTATATATGCATGCAACAAGGCTCTGTAGTTTCTGACTTGAAAACAATACTGTGTATTGGCATGATCAACAGGTCAAACATTTGTCTTAGAAAGGAAATTAAAAAGGAATAAAAAACTGTTAATTCTTCCAGCTTTATTTTAATTAAACTTAATGCCACTGAAAGTCTCATTTGAGGATTAAACTGATAGAGAGTTTGGGATTATGAAAGTAGTTGTACGGAGCAGACAGTTGGCATTCAAATTCGGACATGATACGTGCATTTCCGGATCGCAGGGTCGGCATAAAAACGTCGATTTATTTTCTAATATTTGGGGATCAGGATGGGGAGTCATAAATTACAGTTTTCAGATATTGTATGGTTCATTTGTTGCTAGCCAGTTGAGGTTATTTGATCGGCAAGCCCAACCGAAAAAAAAACTCTGCGTAGGAGGCTAGCATGACAACTGACAAATTGAGGCTTAGACGCGATTTTTAGTGAAATTTCGGGAGCCTCTTGTTTACAAAGGAAATATATTGTCTTAGTTCAGAACATCGATTAGAGAGCCTATATTTGTAAATCCCATCTTAGCTAAAACCAGTCCTTCCAGCTTTGTGGTTCTATTTCAGTGCTCGCCGAGTCAAGCACAACATTCCAGCGGCGCAAATGAATGGTAATTTGTACCAGTATGCAGTCAATAAAAATTGAAGGGAAAATCAAGCACTCAAATAGCTGGGGACCTTCAGCCCGGAATACGATTACAACTTTTCAAACCTAGTGTTCGTGCTCATATTTATTACATTTCACACCAATCTCGTAGCGAGGGCTCTGGGAACGTAACTGCATTGAAATTCGAAAGACTTTCTCGTACTCACTACTCCGATTAAGGTCCCTAATATTGAAACAACAGCAACTTCAAAATAAGAGCAAAGACAACAACAAAAACCCTCGTGTTAAAATATAATGTCACTAACTCAAAGACTAGAATCTGTGTACGGGAACTGGAGTGGCAAAATCGGATTTGGAAAACTATAATAGTCAAGACAAAGCTTCTAAAACCTAATTATTAACGCTAGTATCTTGACACTTTGCTTGAAGTTTCCTTTTTTAATATTTGACAGCAAAATACCCAGGTTTTTCACAATTCCACATTAGAGACAAATCCATATTAATAGTGGTTAGTGCTTAATAGTGGTTAGTGCTTCCATTTCCCTATGAAATTGAATTGTTGATCCATATTATTTACAAATAAATTCACTTTAAACGTCGTTACTCAAATCCAGATTATTTTAGACTTTGAGAAAACTGAAGAGAAAATATTAGGAGCCAAACTTTTAGACACTTTGCGATCTCCTTAGTTTTCCGCGACGGTTGATGTACAGAGCGAAATTGCACACCAAATGTGGACGCATACAAAGTTCTTGGTTCCAAAATACTTGTTCGTAGGCAGCTTCTTATTAACAATTTTCTAGCCTTGAAATTTCACTCATATTCAGAAAGAATATGTAAACTTTCACGAAAATTAACGTTGAACGCTGGCAATGACTTTTCTGGCAGGTTCGCATTGCTAGAATCGGGTATCCATAGGATTAGCCGAAAGTCAGTCCATTTTTAGATCACCGGAAAGTGCAGCTAAATAAAGAATTTCCTTCTTATCGCAAATAGTCGTGGGAATTTCACTTGAGAAATTTTGTTTAAGAAACAAATAATTCTTGATTTTCCTCATGTCTCGCTAATTAGTCTAGTCCTTGCCTTTACGGCGGGGGAAATGACAAATTGGGACGACTGTTATAATGGGATTAGAAAGCAGAGGCATGTTCTCATCAACATGCCATAACAATGACAATGTTTGTTTGTCGCATTCAGTGATTTCTAGCAGGAGTACATACTTAGGAGCAGGAGTGCTCGTCAGACCCTTTTGAGCTTACAAGGAGTGTCCTTGTTACATAGGTTTGCTGCCTGTTAACTATCTCCTACAATGTTTTTCAATCAGTGCAGACATTTATTATCGCTTGAGAAATTCTCTCGTAGAGAAGGTACGTTTTGATTATTTTTCTTGGCACTTTTAGCAGCCGTTGGAGGGGCTATTCCAGACCAGAAATCTGTTTAAGTAAATTAGTTGCGGTGACTTCATTTGCTAAAAAGAATCAAGACAAGAGAACAAAAGAGTCGGAAGTGAGATTACTTGCACAGTGCTCATAGGCGTACGGACCGGGGGGAGACGGGGGGCTGCTGCAGCCTCCCCCCCAAATTATGGCCAACTCAGAGTTTTTTAACCAGCAAGAGAAATTTGGGCAAGGCAACTTAGGAGATTTTTTGGGCAAATGGTTCACCACCCCCCCCCCCCCCCACCCCTCCCCTAGGCAAAAAAAATACCCATACGCTTATGACAGTGCTGGTTTATTTGAAACATTTTTTTGTAATCATCAATTGCCATACTTGCTCGTGAAGCCGCCATCTCCTTCTATATTCAGGGAGCTGGGGACGTGTAGCGTTAACATCCCCGTCCTAAGCTCCCCGAATAGTTCAATCACCTACGGTTATTTGACAGTCTCATTGCCAAAGGACATGCTAGCGAAATAAGTTTATTTATTATATGGCAAGGAAAATCCGAGCGTTCTGATTGGTTCTTTCTTGGTCGGGATTCTGCCATACGGACAGTTTCCATAGAAACGGTCCTAAGCCGCGTATTTTTTTTTTCAAAAGTTGGATAATTTAAAACTTGCAACTAGAACTACAAAAAGGAACCTTATAAAATTACTCGAATTAGAAAAAATGTTTCCAAAATCGTGGTAGCTTGTTCTTTCTGAGTTGTCCGCGGCATCAAAACACGTTACGGCGGAAATCCTCCAAATTCAAGTCACCGAAAGTACGGTTTTAACAAGCATGCATGACCCGAGTGCCATATAATAAGCAACAATACTAACCTAGCTTGCTCGAGCCGTACTGGGGAATAATTTGGCCCTCGGTCGTTTTTGTACGGACCTCGCTGCGCTCGGTCCGTATTGCACACGACCTAGGGCCAATATTCCCCAGTACGGCCCTCGGGCTCGGTTAGTAAGAGATTAGTATTTTATAGGTCCAGTTATACCAACAATCACCCATATTTTTCAGGAGTATATAAGTTTTACTGGCCTCCCGTGTCAAGTCGTGTGATCACACTTAAAACTATGTGGATGAAATAATGGCTTGTGCTAATTCAAAGATACATTTTCAGCAGTACTTTCTTTATGTGCCTCCGCCTTTTCAAATTTTAACAAATGTTCTGGAGAAATAGTAAATATTTGCTAATGAGCGGATGCAACAACACGACATTTCAAAATGGGTACTTTTGAAACAGATCTGTTTCGCAGTTTAATCTCTTGTAACTAACGTTTTTGTTTGTAGATGAATTTCCAAACTGCTTCCGTTGAATGAAATATATTCGAAAATTCTTCATGGTAATGTTTATATTTCATTTTCTTAGCGCCAATGGAAAAATTGATAAAACCGTACATTGTTTTCATATATGGGGTCATAATTTCCCCCACGTAGTTGCCTTAAAATAAGCTGTTGTTTCCTGCTTGAATTAAATTATCATCCATCAAAATCCAGGCTTCCTCTTAAAATGAGGAATTCTAAACATTCTTTTTTGTTGATAGCCTTCAGATTTCCTTCATTGTCGTTATTTTTGATCCTTTAAAAAATTCCCATTTGCCAAATCATTGAATGAATTAGCAATTTTATTTGAATGGTGGCTCTCATTGGTACCACTACTCGAGTTCATTCAAGTGATTAGAGCTATTTGGTAACCTTAGCCTTTGTGGGTTACATTTTGCGGGCTTTCTTGCTTGTTTCCACTTTATCCGCGTCATCTCAGTGTGTGGCTTTATTACATTTTACGTTGTTTACCCGGGTGTAGTCCTAAACAATTATGTTACTTATCAAAGGAAACATTACCGTTTTCTAAATATATCCCATAAATTCTACATGAAGTGTGACAATTGGACAGCAAGCATCAAAAAACATTAGCCAACATCGCATGCAGTGGCGCAAAAATAATACAGGTGATTAGTGGACACTGGACCGTTAAAACGACTAATCATCACTTCTCTTCTCGCCAGTAGCTAGACGAGAGAATAAAGGCGCGGTAATACACGCAACATTTTCTTTCAACTTGTCTGGTCTTGTTGCGCGTGTATTACCACTGGCGCGAGCAACTTGTTGCACAACAAAATTCAGTGTTGCAAGTTGCGTAGTCCCGTGCACATCATTCAGTTGGTCAGCCATTTCCAATAAAACCGGCCGCTCACATCGTTTATCGAAAGCGAGCGCATTCCGTTCTATGTTTGGGTCTTTTGTTAGAGGAAGAGGACGAAAGAAGAAAGGCGTCGAAAAGTTAACCGGCAAGACTGGATTTTCTTGAGAGAGGAGAAAGGCGTTTTTGCTCCATGTTTTTCGAAAACACAACTGACATGTCCCATAAACTTCAGGCCTTTGTACAGGGAGAATTTTTAAGTGCTGGAAAGTTTTTGGTCAAGTTCAACTTCTTACCTTCATATTGTCCGTCATATTGTTTTTCATTTTGTTCTTGGTGTTATTTTTGCTGCGTATCCGCTTTGAACTGAGAGCCAATCCTTCCTTTTATGGGCATTTTAATTGTTAGCAGCTTTGAGGCTCCATTGTTTCTAGAATAAAGGTTTGAAAGAACCGGAACGTGGATAATTTCCGAGCGCGAAATTCAAAATACAGTTCGTGATTACTAGATAGTGACAAAATCAACCCTTCTCGGGGTGGGTAAAGAGAATAGTTGTCTAGAACAACGATTGGTTTATCGGGGTGGAAGGGATCTTTTGTACACTAAGGGGGAGTTCAGTCCGAAAGAAGACCAATTATTCCAGAAGTTGGAAATGTTCGTTCAAATAATAACTGAAAGATTTTCTTAAATCTTCTTGAGAATATTAGATCTTTCTTTTCTAATACTGATGGATTCAAAACGAAGCATCAACGGGAAGGCTAGGTTCTCAACACTAAATCTTGGCTTTACTCGAAAGCCTAAGATTTTAACAGAAAACGTCATTCAAACTCACCGTAACAGTACATGGTTAAAATATACTAAATATACTACTTTATACTACATCTACTACTACTTTAAATTATACTTCTAACTCGAACAAAAGACTTGAAAATATAGAAGTTTCCCGTAATACCGCACCTCTAACTAAGCTAACGTTACGAGAACCATTAAACGTTTAGGAATTCCTTTTCTTTTTTTCTCTCTGCATTAAATACTGTGATGGCGATTTCTAAAACGGGAAGTAATTCAGATATCACAGAGACGATATCGATGGACTGCTTAGAAATGCAGTTTTCATCAGCATTGCCTCGATAGCAGAATAACAAATCAGTTTTTTTGCTTAAGTCAGGTTTCTGTTTCTGTCATCGAATTGCACTCTATAGCATTCCACATCCTCCGCGCAGCTTCTTATCACAAAGAAACAGATGGCAAACTGATATATAGATCATAAGATGATCTGAAAAAGACGGTCTCAACGAAAGAAAGCTAAAGAAATGTATCATGGTTTGGAAACCAAAGGTGCGATTATTACGGGAACCGGTACAAGTTATTCTTTGGGCAACACGCTGATTATACATTGGCACTCACTATGGAAGAAAGGTTTAGGATTGAGACAGAGCAGAAAAACGTTTTCGTGATCACAGATCACAGATTTCGGTTTTAATCTATCTGACACACCCAATGGGCAGGTTTTGATTTATAATATTTCGAAAAAGGTTGGGCATTTGAAATATATACTCCTCGAAGAGCAATGACAAGAAGTCAGCTTGCTGGCAAATGGACTTTTATCATTTCTTGATTCTAAGTAAATAACTGGCTGCAATAATATATATAAAACAAAAGCTCCCAAATGTTAGTAGTCCCTTAAGCCTGATTTCGTTATCACTTACGGGTGTTTTGATTACAAATTCGCGAAAAAAATCCATGCAATCTTTATCAAACCAAACTAGGTATAACATTTCTAATGGACCTCACAAAAAAGCAGCGGGGCTAAGCTTATCAGCTTCAACTAGCGGTAGTCTTTAACCGACGTTTAATTAAAAGCCATCCATTTTGCATTGGTGACAGTAATTAAATTAACTTGTCATCGCTAGTAAAAAGCCCATTCATCTTAATTGTGAAGAGAATTTGTACTCACATCAAACACGCAAGCTATCACTTTTTTTCTTTCCACTTGCCGCAAAGAAACGTTTCCTGCACGGAAATATATAAATACATTTAGCAATACATCTGTTGTTAGTAATTTTTCATCGATTCAAAGCCCCAGCGAAAATACAGATTGAATGTTCGTGTCCCAGACGACAATCTGAAATTCAATTTATCAATTTTGACAAACTCGAGAGGTAATACATATCAAAATTTACGTTAACCGTCTTAAACATTATCAACAGGCTTCTAATAGATGTTTAGGGCTTTGTATGTACTGATTCGTGCTTTGCCAAAGAAAGCTGCAATCAATAGCCTAAGTAAACCATGCAAAAGAGAGCCAAGACAAGGATCGAATGAAGGGTCATTGAGTCACTGAGCACGTAATAATATTTTCAAGTTTAAACTACATTATGAAAGCTACTTATTACAAAACAACATGCTGTATGTTTTAAGGATTACAAAACACAAGAAATCTTTCGACTGATCAAACCAAAAAAATGACAGCAAACCATGAGGTTCTCAAAACAAAGTATTCAAATTCCGATAGATTGGGTGTTGTTGATTTGCATCAGATAAAAAGAAGGGATTAACGCATGCGATGCGACAGAATGGAAAGACGAATATCAAGGAAATAAATTGTAGTTGGGTATGTAACCAATGGGATTTTCTCCAAACGACGGAAATAAATCGGATGGAAGCTTTCTACATGTTCCTAACCTGAAGTGTACATGGTTTGTATAAATGCAGATACCAGATGTTCCTGTCAGTGTTTGGCATGTTCAGTACCTAGCCTTGCTGACGCTTATGAACAGTCCCTTAGAAACGCCTTGGATCATAGTACTTGCGTGCCATCAAAGTGTAGCAGCATGAATCAAACAACGCCTTCCAGCACAGATATAGTAACTGGAAGGGAGAGGATAATGAATCAAAAATCATCCTCCTTTATGATGGAAAATTTGTTGAAGCCCGATACGAAAGGAAGAGAACAAGAACTTCCCAAGGAGCCTCCAGCCAAGATAAAAGCCCTCTCGATGGCTGCCCACCTTGCAGGTTTACTAGTTTCGTATTTTGTTAAACTAAGAGAGAATTATTCTACCTTTTATGAACTCCTTTTGCATAAGCTGGGAATTGACTTAGAAACACGGAACGATTAGCTTCCCAAGAGTAGGACCTTCCATAACCATGTTTGCTTTCCATTTTTAGCATATTACTTTCCCTTCTGTTCAACCTATGCCCATTGATGATTGCCATTTCTTTTAAAGCATTCAAAATGACAAGACATCAGCAGTTTCTCTAGAACAATTAGACAACAGAAACAACATCGTTAAAAGTTATGTTTCATCGCCATATTTCTTTATTCGTAAACACCTCCGGTTTACACTGAACAGGATTACACTGCTTTGAGGTCGCCAGGACTTTGTTTCGTCGGAGATTGTGAAATGAAACGAATTAACCCTTCTTAGAACATGCTCTAATCCAAACGAAAACTTTGTTTGCAGCAACAGACCAAGTTAATGTATTGTCTCGATCTAAAATGTAATTGAGTACTGTGGGGCATTCCGATATTTCTGCACTGCAACATCGCCGCACATTTCCTGTTATACAGTTTAATTATATGAAGAAAGCCCTCACTAATTGTAAAATCTCGAAAAATCTCATATCCACGGCATAGATTGACTCAGACAATTCTCAGCACCTGATAAAAGACTCATGGAATACACCACAAAAAATCCTTAAGAGAATAAAACGATTTCGGCGGCCGGTTATCGAATGGGACTGTATGGTTAACACCACTGAAATACTTTAATGTATTTCGACAAACAATTCTCCAAAACTGTACGTAAGCCTTCCGTTTATCTCGAAAAAGATGGAAGAAAATAATTTTATAGCAAAGATATATATATATATATATATATATATATATATATATATATATATATATATATATCACAGCAACGACTGAGGAGGCTACGTGTTTCAGCTAACTTCAATTTGCTTTACGTAAACATGCAACTCGCAGGGTCTAAGGGTTTTCCGTAATCAACTGTCATTCGTATTCTTTGCCGCAACAACCTGTCGCAGCAATTGCTGCCTCCCAGAAAGCTACAATTAACTTTTAATCCATCAATTGACAAAAAAGAACGGAACTGTCCGGTGATCTGCTAATAGACTTTGAAAGGTAGAATGCAGAAGCCTTACAGGAAAGACGTGTAGGTTCATGAGTGTGGAAGCACGCTTCCAACTAAACATTTACCTACCACAAGAATGTAACATTTCGCTTTATAAAAACGCTTTAATTGGTAAAAGCTCCATAGTTTTCCCTTTGATGACAGATTCACTGGCCTTCTTCATTTTCATTGGTTGGAAAACATGAAAAGTTTTCGTTGGGTTGAATAAATTTTGGAGCCCGGGTGTGGAGCATTTCAATGAAACAGAATTTGGGATAACTGCATGCCTGCTACTATTTGAGGAAAACAGAGAAGAACTCTAAGACCAAACGCTTGCGATTATCAAACATGCAGTCATGTTATAGCGACATTATAGTGCTGCGGACTCAAAATCCTTCACTAATATGCACTCAAAGGGCAAAACGTAATTACAGCTTACTTTGAATGGAATTTAGGCGATAATATTTCATTCTGCTCCAGTGGAGCAATTCTACCAAAACTCCATAATGCCTAACAGGGTTTGCTTTGAAACATCTTCGTTCTAATTCTGGTTGGTCTTTTTTATAACTGACGACCAATTTAGTTGTGTAGGACTCTCGTAAGCTTGTATTCCACTGATCCTCAAGTATAGCAGTTGCTATTGTTTTGGGAAGCCAGGTGAATTGTTCCTATTGTTTGTTTTATAGTTCTCTCGCAGAGAAGCGAGCCATTCTTCGTTCGAGAGCTGCTACCCTAGCTGAGTGCTGTTCTCCTTATTTAGGCCGTCTAGTAAGTTTGTTATCACTTTAACTACACAAAGAGAAAATTTACCCAGGTAAATTGCATCAATGTTCAACGAGCGAACAAGTACAGTAAAACTGCCTGATGCGTGCGAAGTACACGAGCTTGCTGTTGGTAAAATATGGATGTTTTGCTTTTGCTACAAAAAATCAATTTATAAACTATAATCGTTTATTTCAATTGCTTGTATTTCTTTCCTTCAAGAAATCAAAGTTCTACACCCTGTACCTCAGATATAGTTGTAAACGCCAAGATAAGGGAGTATCTAAATTCCTCCACAGGATCGAAACTTAATAAGACCGCCATTTTTTATTGCAGATAGTAAAAGACTCTCGACGTTGCTAACTGATCCGTCTAACAAAAAGCAAACAATTGTGTTACTCAATTTACTGAATTAAGGAATTCGTTCTCAGGAGACCGCGGAGCCGGGGGGACTGGGGGCTGAAGCCCCTCCCCCAAATAATTACATGGGCAAATATTGAAAAAATAACGTTTTACTGCTCCCATAGATATGTGACAACAAAATAATTCACTGCGTCTGGTGTATTGGGATGCATGTTTAGCCATCCTCGGCATTCATTTTAGAAATGTCCCGGGGGCGCACCCTCGGACCCTCTAATTGGCTGGCGCCGTCGGCAAGCGCTACAAATGTCTACGGCATTTACATTAGCCCCCCCCCCCCAGTCCCAAAGTTTTCCTCATTCTAACGAGCATATGTATCTATAGTCTAGTCAGATCGTGGTTTTGAAATAGCTTTTGTAAATCACGAATCTTGATTGCCTTAATTTGCATGGTTTTTGGAATATATATTGAATTTAAGTGCCACCGAAACGTAAAAGAGTACAGGTTGTGTTCTCAGAAATTAATTCACATGACACGCCCTGGGGACACGGCATTTGGGACAGCGAATCTTGTTACTTGTGCTTAAAAAACGAGGTTGCCTATATTTTTCACAAGTAAAACCTGGTCCTCAACTAAAGGAAACATCCGCAGATCATTGATGCTCCTGAGAATTTCGTCAAGTTCATTTTACCGCCAAATGCACTTTATATCTTAGTTTCCCATTCGTGTTCTGTATTGGGAATGACGCATATTTGTATTATGCTAAACCTAAATGAGGTCCCAATCCCTGAACAAAAAGGTTTCTCCAAGACAAAACAAATGGCCAATTGTGAGCGTATTTTGTAACGTTTTGTGTGACAAAGTGAGGTGACATATGGCTTGCCGCATTCCTCAACTAAGAATGCAAGCTTGACACGATGGAAATGACAGTAAATTTGAAAATGTGATTAAGATGTCTTTGATTTTGATGTTGTCTCTGACTTAATTGGTAGAATGCTAGTATGACAGGAAAGATTTGTTTATAGCGAAAAAAATGAGAAGTGATTGTCATGTTGCGTTTTCCTTATGTCGAAACTGTCACAGTATAAACGAAAACATGCCTGTTTACAATTCCTTATATAAAGCCGTACGGTAAGGATAATGGCAGAAATCCCCCATTAACGAGATATTTAAGCTCTATTCGCTATGAAGCAAGGAAAGTGAAAGGTACAATGTCCCGAACGAACTGTCGAAAGTCCCTTTCCTAACTTCCACATCATATTGCCAGATACCAACAATTATACAAATAAACTGGGCAAAATAGAACACACATTTGGGGGACTACGTACAGGATTAAAAGGATGAACTAAAGTTTCAGTTCTCAAACTCATTAATAAATCATCAAAATCAGAGCTGTGAGCACGGTTTGGAAATCTGATCTTGATTAGCATAGTTTTCTCCCTAGGTTTAGTTTTGACTGAGAAGATATATAAATAAAACTTGAGAGAGTTTAATCATATTTCCAAACACCTATAAGTTCGCTAAGAATACTCTGCTGCGCGTCGTATTTTCAACCCTCTTCAGCTGGGACATTTTCCCCTGAACATGTTTAGCTTGGAAATGAAAGGATTAATATTATGTTATTGTTATTGTTCTAGATATCATATTAGAGGCTCACTGTGGCGCCCCAGCACCGCAACAACGTCGCGCTCGTACTGCCTTCAATCGTCACCAGCTTCGAGTTCTTGAAAATACGTTTTCCAAAACTCATTACCCAGACATAGCTTTGCGAGAGGAACTGGCTTCATGTACAAATCTACCAGAATCAAGAATTCAGGTATACCAAATGTTAGCTTATTTTTTTTGTTAGCATACCGATACATAATTATAGAATATGGTGCAAACTGTGTTTTACTTAGAAATATCATTCTCCTTTTCTTGATTACGCCTTGTAAACAATAAATGTTTCTTTTTTCACGAACGTAACCGTGTTTAATTACATTTAGCTTGTAATGTTTTCATTATTGGGTGGTATAATTATAGTAGTCAGAATACGGTAAATTCCAAATGTTTTTTGTCTTGTTTAATTTTTTCCAGGTATGGGCCACCAAGAGCGATCAAAATGTGTTGTAAACAAAGTTTTCTTGTAGTCGATATCTTTTCAGTTGCATCATAGTTTTTTTTTCTATCTATGATTACAGATTTGGTTCAAGAACAGAAGGGCAAAGCTGAGGAGAAACGGGACAAGTTGCAATTCCTGCTTGTCGATCCCAGTTCAATATCCATCGTATCAAGTATTTCAAGGAGACTCAGTAACAGCCGGGTCCATAGGACTTCTCAATCATGAAAGACCGGCATGTTGCATACACCACGGTTACTTCTTTGACAAGGTGACAGACGATAATCGTCACGGTTTTCACCATCCACTCAGGGACTCAAGGGGCTTTGCGGCGCACATATAAGCAAACAAAAGCTGCCAAATTATTGCTGACGCATTATGCTTAGTTACTGTTCTTGCATTGTCAGTGCTTGTGACGCATTGCTGCATAGAGAAATGCCTGTCAACCACAAATGCCTAAAGACGGTCTTTACTGATGCCTCTAGCATGTGGATACGAACTTTAATTTTTTCTTGACTGTCGTTGATAATACTTGCAAAAATTGCCATCAGGATAATTTTTTCCTGTTTCGTTTTTTCGTTTCTTGCTTTCTTATTACTCGAGCAAGTCGGTAGAAACCGATCGAGAACACGTTGTCTAACTGTTTTAGCCGGAAAGCTCTAGAGGAGAGAACACGTTGTCTAACTGTTTTAGCCGAAGAACATGAAAAACGTCAGCCTGCCTTTTGCAAGTTGAGATCCAAAGCTCCTGATGGTATCACAGTGATATGGTTTCATTACACTGGCATGGTAGTTTTTAACAAGACTTGGCCATTATTTGTAGATTTTCGACGCTGTAAATACGTTTTTGGTATGTTAAATTTCTTAAAGTAATGCCCTTGACAACGTCCCTTTAACTGCCATGATACAAATGGGGCAAGGCTACCCTCAAAGGTTAACGCGAATGCAGGTTTACTATCCCAGAATGACTTACATGTTTGCTAAATCTAATAAAAAAGTTTCTACAAATGAGCTGTAGCCTCGACTTACCTTTATCATTTGATTCGTAAGGATAAGGTCGAAATTTCAGTTCAGATTCTCATAACACACTCCTGAAAACAGGAAAAATAACAATTACAAGTATACAAGTATACACAACCAAAAAGCTGCAACAGCTAATGTTTTAGGGTGCGGTGGGAGACTGGAATGGGTTATTCTTGCAACCAAGATTTTCAACTGAGAATTTTATTTTCAGAAAAGGAGCACATTATCGAAATTTTATGTGTTACAGCTGCTAGTATTTAACTCCCTTAATTGTTCAGTATTACTTGGACACTTTCTGACCTTGCTCCTCTGTGTTGGCGTTTGTTTCTACAACTGAAAGGATTTTTCTTTTTGTGTTTAACCCGCGATCACGCCCTCCCTGCCTACGTACGTATCGCTCTTTTAAAAGTACACTGTTCCAAAGGAAATTTCTTCGTAGGAATTATCACTAAAGACAAGGATCAACCCACCAATTGGCTAAACACATTGCAGAAGCAACTAACAAAATCTCTTATTGGTTTTTAGCTTACGAGTACAAAGAGGAGCTGGCGAATGCTCTTGCCATCATTTCTGTTATTCAACGTTGTTTGGTCAAAAGCTAAGTTTGCGAGTCTTTGTTAGGTGAAAGTACATATAAATGCATTTTCTCCACCGCGAAACATGGGTTCAATAAAAATATCTCCCACACGTTTCAAAAAACCATCATCATCATGCCTTTATTTACCCTCGGGTTGATGAAGCTTGTTAGGCCATATGCCGAGCATTTTCCCAGCCAAACCTTCACATCACAACAGACCAGACCACAACGCCGGGAGCTCCACGCCCTACTCTTTGCGATAAGTGTGTGAGCTCTTTAGCGTCCCCAGCACTGGATGAAATAATGGATTTGATCATATTTGTTTTCAAGACAAACGTGAGACAAATGTCTTTGAAAAATGTAAGACAAATAGTATTTGAAATATGGAAGCTTTGTTGGCCAAAGAACACGTATTAGGCAACGTTGAAGATGCTGGAGACGGGGCCTACGGTTTATCGTCCTTATCCGAGAAGACTAGAACATCTAATCATTTGCAGATGTCATTGAAAAGGCAGCATGCGATGTATCCGCTATGTAGTGTATTCCCTAACAAGAGTAATTAGGATAGCCTGTGTGACAGGCGTAAGCAGCGGAGAGGGAGGGAGGGGAAAGACGCGAAAGGGAAAAGGTTTCCCCTCTCTTTTCTCCCCTCCCCTGACCTTTCAAAGTCTACGCAGGCTATAATTATAGGATTGTACGTGAGTCCAGTATTCTTTAAGCTACACCTATCAACAATCTATTACTAATGTTACCGTGTCAATGCAGTCTTGACAGAAAATGATAAATTGCTTTTTAAATGAGCGTAGTTCCAAAACGGATCCATTTACAGAGCCAGTGCGATATACAGCTCGCACAACGCGATTAACTTTATAAAACAACAGATAGTAAGGCCTGGGGAGATAACAGCTGGAAATCAGTTGAAACAATCAGTTTCGGCTCGCCGCCCAGCACCTTTTTAAAAATTATAAGTATTTGACCCAACTGAATAAATAAATTATCTTCCAGAGCCTTGGATAACATCTAACCTCTTAGCATGTATTAGATTCTAATAAATGTCCATATTGTGACACGGAATTTACGTATGCAAACAACCGCACGTACGTAGCTTACAATAGATCTTGAAGGGGATATATAGTGGGGAAAGTGAAAAAATGTTTAGCAAAGCAAGAGAGTTTGAGTTGCAGTAGCACTTCTCGCGAATAACAATCAAGAAACACCCGTACTCGATTTTATGGTGCAATTTCGTTTAAAGGTTCGAAATGTATATGTTACAATCGATACTGCCGTCGTTGCATTGAGGTCATGCCAGAGGGACAGACAAATTACTGGATAGCATTCTCGGTTTACCCTCAGCAATGATAACTGATTTAGCATGTGGTGAAACGAGAGTGACGTGGTCTGAAACAGTAGAAATATTATATGATCTTCATAACACCATCAAGGTGTGTAAAAAGTAAAGCGTTTGCTAAAATACCTGCACCAGCTTTTACAACAAACAGACCCTGAGACACTGTTTTCTTGTAAGAATACTATTCCTAAAAGTGACCTAAAGTCTCGATGGGGGAATCTGCAGACGAACTTCCATTTTCCGTGGCAAACATCTTAAAGGGCGATCTATCTAGAGGAGTTAAAAAGCGGGGCCAATCGGCTTCATGCAACGCAAGCAAGGCACTAATTCTGGCTGAACGACTTGCAGGTGAGTGAAGCATAACTGTGGCTTAGAGCCGAATTTAGCCAGATTAGCACGCAAAGAATATCCATACCACTTAACGCGCTGAGACAGAAAAGCTTTTGATGAAAAGTTAATCCCGGGGGAGGTTTCCTTAGCCAGGGGCTGTGCCGCTGTGCCGCTGTGCCGCTGTGCCGCTGTGCCGCTGCGCCCGAGACACCCTCACACTTCTACAGAAAGAAAAATGATGGTGTTTTCCATTCCATTCCATGCAAATGAAAATCATTAATGCACTTTACTGTTTCGCTAACTCTTAAATGAACGCGGTAAAAAAGAATCCTTCTTTAAGGCCCTTTCGCCAAGCTAAAATTCGGGGAGAATCATTCTCATAACAGCGGTTAAGCCAATGTGTTTAGGAAATGTTCTCCGGCATCTCCCCCGGCGAGGTTAACCCTTTTAATACGCTGGCAACAAGCGTTTACCACAAGCATACACCTTGCCATGTAAATTGGCGATAGTCATGTTAACGGAGTTTGTGTCATTACAAGTCGCAAAAGCATATACTGCATGTATAATAAGTAAGGGCGTCCGTTACTGTTGCCTTGGTGGTATTAGTCCCAAGCTCAATCCCACTTTCTACCAGAAATCAACCTTCCACAGTTACTGTTACAGTTCATTTATATTTGTCGTTTTACCATGTCTTTAGCCAGCGATACAATTTATGTACATATCTTAAAATAGAGGTAGTTTAACGCGATCATAGGATAGTTTATTAATGAGCAGTGGGCGGCAATCGACTGCAAGAACAGCAAGCGTTCATAATAGCCCCGCTTTCCATGTACAGTAAGCAAAACTGAAGATGAGTTTCTGTTTAGTTTAGTTATGTTCCTCCCACCAAAGAAAGAATTTTTCATCGAGTTAATGCTGCGTATGCGTACGCTGGAGCCCATCTCGACGTCTTTCTCCACAGGCGTTTGAGAACAGCTTTGCTTCATATAGCACGGAAAAAGTATACCTTCCCAACTACGAATTAAGCCACGCGCACAGCGTGATGTACGAAAACATTGGCTGAGAAAAAAGAATCGCCTAGCTTTATAAAACGGCGCTTAATAGGGCCTCGAATAGTAGGCATCAAAATCACTAGAGTTAAATACATTTTTGACACAAATCGACAGCGATCTCCGGGCAGTATTATGTACTTAATGTCAGGTCAATCCCGCGTAAATAGCTATAGTAAAGAGCAATGCTTTATTCTGAAACTGTCGTTTACTTCACATACGAGAAGGATCAGTGCATCCGCGAGCAAAAACCTATCTCCTCAGAGATTCCAATGACCTGTTGAACACATTAAATGTGAAATGCACTAATGCAGAGTTTTTGCTGCACGGTGTTCGACACTAAGCTTATAGAGCTCAACTAAGGACTCCGTTAAAACTGCATGAAACTAATTAGAGCTCTTAATTATCACATTCAGAACCGATTGGAATTATTCGGTTTATATTCCATTACTAGTGGTAAAGGTTTTCGACAACAGAAGTATACAATTTTATCGATTTTGCATTTTAAAGTTACAGGATGAATGGGAACGTTCATTTCGTAGGTTACATTCCGAGCGAAACCCTGTCAAAGGATTATTAATTGCCTTTGAGCCCTTCAAAGCTGATAACCTTCCATCTTAAAGCGCCATTTTAAAGCTCGGTGGGTGTTGTTTAATTGGTTGACCAATTAACCAATGCACATGCAGTGATTGCCCATCACTCGTTGAGATATATCGATAATTTAATCGTTTCGCCATTTTGGTTCACCTTAAATCATCCACGAATTATATTAAATTACATTAAACTATCGCATGTATATTAGGTAATGATGTATAGCACGAATCCACGAAAGAAACGCACTATGACAAGGCGAGACAACACCTTTTAAAGGGCATATCAAAAGAAAAGTACGCGAAAAATATTATAAGTTTGACTCATTTCCCAGCTAGTTAGTTGAGAAAGTTTTTGAGCATCAATTTCTTTGATCTACAAGATAAATATCATAACAGGAGGGAATTTCTACTGTTACTTATGTTTTTACAGATCTTCTACTATCATATTTTTCAGACGTGATAATGGACGCCAAGAATAACGTAGAAGGCGGTAGCCAGAAGCGTCGTCGAACGCGCACGGCGTTCACTCAGTATCAACTGGCAACCTTGGAGAACGTGTTTTCACAAAATCATTATCCCGATGTGGTGATGCGGGAACAGTTAAACATGTGGACTGGCTTGCCAGACTTTACAATACAGGTTTGAGGAAAAACAATTGACCAACTTCCAATCATACATTGTTAAGAGGACATGATTAAAAAAGACTTCTCTCGATGTTCCACTAACTCCTAACTATAACGCAAAGGAGGGTAGTTTATTTGGTTTTAGGTATTGAATGCGTTAAAGTTAAGGAAGTCGAAAATTGCATTTGGCGAGTTGTTATTATGATAGAGAGCTAGAAGACCCATACATAATATGTGTTAGATAGGGACCGGTTTGGAGGTCTAAAATTAAGGGTTTGGGGGATTATCCATTTCGGTCTCAAACGTGGCAAACATTGCTGGACTCTGGCAAACAATACCCCGACCTCTTTCAGTATTTCTACTTTTTAAGTAAGGAATAAAAAACATTGAAAGAAAAAAATATTTTAATATAATTACAGCGGGACATCTTATAGATATAAAGGGTTATCCTGGAATAACTCGAGCTTGGTGCTTCGAACACGTTGATGTGTTAGTGCTTTTGACGATGATACTTTTTTGCCGTGTTGCCTCTTTTGTTTCTACAAGAAAGGATAAGTTTTTTCTGTCGAAATTTCTAGATAAACAGTTTCGATTGAAGTTGTAGCTTTTTATCACCTTTTTACAGATTTGGTTTAAAAACAGGAGAGCAAAGTTCAGGAAGGAGAAAAGAAGTCCTATTCTTACAGTGAACAAAGAACAAAACATCAACGACTCAGGAATACCTCTGAGCCCGGCGTGCTGCCCAGTGAGTTCACACTTGATACCAGTATGCTCACCACAATGTAACACACACACTATCTTGCACACGAAGGAGCAACTGCAAGGGAGCAAAATAATTCCACTGCCGCGTGTGTCGACGTTACCGCTGCTGACATCTTCTTGGAAGCTCGTCAGAAGTTTTAAAACAATTTGAAACGCTCTTAGAAGACTGAGAGTTACGAAATAAAAATCAAAAATTATGTTAAAACGACAATCTACCTTTTGATATTTTAAAGGAGCTACGTCACGGCTTGCGCATTTTGAATAGTTTAGCCTACATTTTTTTCAATTTTTCTTGTTCCTTTTTGGTTTTAGTATTATCCCCTTGCTGTTTTTCTTCCCTAATAAACTATTAGTTTTAGGCTTCCTACATTTAAAGTGCACCTAACCCCAAAATATCTTTTCGCTGCAATGAACCCTGCACCAGTTCGAAAAGCGTTACACCTTTCGTTTCTCCTTTTTACCAAATGCTGACCTTTTATAGCATTTAAAAGTTACAAAAAACTGAGCATGAGTTGTTTCTCGACCGAGTCAGACGGGGCGTGGGTCTATTCCTGGGTTGACATCATAAACTGATTTGCACCGCATCAAGTCTTTGTAAACATGCATGCAAATCAGTTTGTGACGTCAACCCAGGAATAGACCCACGCCCCTTCTGACGCGGTCGTGCAACAACAAAAGGAAACGAAAGGTGAAAAGGTTGATAGCGAAAAAATTATTTTGGGGTTAGGTGCACTTTAAGGGTAATTTGGTTAGCCGCGAAAACTGACTCAAAATATCGTGACGTAGCTACTTTAAACCTGAAGATAGTTCAAAGAGCTAAGTCACGGATGGCACATCTTGAAAAGTTTGGCCTATTTTTTCAAGTTTATCAATTACAATACTTCTAGATATGGATTTTCTTAACTCGAAGTCATCTTTGTTTCTTCTTAGTTTATAGTTACCTCTTTGGTGTGTTTCTTCCTTAGTAATAGCCCCTTAATAAACTATTATTTCAAGGTTTCTTTTGATTTGAAGACAATTTCATACATTAACAAAGATGACTGCATTCTTGCTGTCTAAGCTCCTTTAAATATAACTTAAGACCTAGTCATAATACACTGATATTGTTATATTGTTTAAGCAAAACATTGAAGCTCTTTTGTCTAATGCGTGCATGCTACTGTAGCGGTCTAGTGGCTTAATTGTTTTATGTCTATGGATTTAAGCAATTATTGACTCTTTTTTGTAAACTAATTATTAATGTCTACGCAATTAGTTTTCACATGGAGTGGTTGAAATAACATTGGAGAAGACAAAAAGTTAACTCCTCGGTTAAGTGGCGAAAGGCCCTCAGTTCAAATAAGCCGATGCCTCGGTGAAAAAACGGCTTCCCCTCAGGAAAAGCATGCAGTTGAGTACCTTATTGAAGCTTCACTTTAAGCGAAAACGAAAACATCCATTATTTAAAGACGATACATGGTAAGGCAAAAACACTTGCCGTTGTGGGGTCGAGTTTCTACCTAAGTATTAGAAATATAACTATGTACATTAAAATTAATAGTTAATTAGTGTTTTAACGTTATTATAATTATACATTTAATAAAACTGAAATTCCGATACGTTCTTACTTGGCGTTTGGATCGAGGTTGCAGTGAAGTCTGGTTGTTTTAAATAAAATCGTCCTTTCTAAGTCTGGCATAAAATTTCTCGAGATTGTCAGTGTAGTAATTGGATGCAATGGTCCAAAGTACAGAGCCTCGATAGCTGATCGAGTACACTCTATCTGTTTTATAAGAATATATTTTATAAGAATATCGAGGCCGAAATTTTAAGAATATTTTAAGAATAAAGAAAAGGCTGAGATTTTGAAAAGAATACAATTTTGTGTCGAAAATGTACAAATACAATAAAATGTTCTTTTCTTCTCTAATAAAACGACAAAACTTGACAATAAAATTATAAAAACCTTCACTATAGCCATTACTCAATAAATACACATGCAAGATATGCAGCACAAAAGGCATGAACTGAACTGTAAAAAGTATCATGATAAATTCTTAATATAAGAATATTCATCACATACAACACCTGATGGAGGACATTTGTAGTAGGACTGCGTATGTGTGAAGCGTAATGGTTAGTGCGCTGGACTCCGGATCGAAAGGTCCGGGTTCGAGCCTCAGTAAAAATGACCTAGCTCTCCATGAGTTCTCGTAGTTCAGTGGATAGAGCGCCCGCCCGCTGTTCGGGAGGTCATGGGTTCGATTCCTGTCGGGAACTCAAAATGTTTCTTTGTCCCACGCTGTATATAAATGGGTACCTGTGAATTTAACGCTGGGGGTAACCCTGCGATGGACTAGCATCCCATCCAGTGGAGAGTAGAGAAACCTGGACAAGCTCCTGCATGAATGGCCACTGGGCTCGAACCCAGACTTAATACCTTACCATATCATCTGTGAGTTATTAACGAATGTATCGACCGCGTAAACGCAACTACAACCACTTAAAGAAGACTGCCAAGGTCTACTCTGCCATCAGCAGTTCTTCTTTATTGGAGTATATTCTTTTTTGGTTTTCGTTTGAAATGTGTTATTAGTCCTGGGGCAAAAAGCGAGATGAAAGGTGGGCCGGAGGAGAACGATTGAGCACTGGTTACCTCCAAAATTGAAAGTAACAGCCGCGCCCCCGTTTCTGAATATATCTTCGTAAAAAGACAGAGCTCTATGCTGAAGGACACAATAGCATCGAAGCTTTTGTTGTATTAATGTACTGTATATTCTGATTATGTAAATTGTCAAACCGGAAATGAATTGTAAGGACTGGGCAGCAAAACCACGTGGAACTCAGTGAACACGCGCGTTATTCGAATTGCTTTCTTCGAAGAGCAGGCGCAGAGCACTCAATCAAACTTGGTGCCAATGGAGGACTGCTATATATGAAAACAATGTTTGCTGCAAACAATTATGTCCCGGATATTTAAAGCTCGAAAACACAGAAAACCGGACGATGCTGGCAGGAATTCGCTCTATTTGGGATTTTCACACTCTGTCCTTGGGGTAGCAGAAAATAAGATTATCAGTCCTTTAATACTTTAAAAACTTCAAGGCGATAATGAACAATTAGGGAGTTCCCTTGAGACCCTTGAGCGGCTTTGACAGTTTCTTTCACACTTGTATTTACAGGCTCACGATCGAAAATTTGAAACATCACATTTTGGATGATAAATGTTGTAAAAACTCGTCTGGTACCAGTGTCTTATATTACATTCCTGGTACATTACATCAACCATTTCTGGTCATATGCATGTGCACCTTCGTCCTTTCTTCAGAAAGGCAAAACCCCAGCAACTCCTCATTTACAAATAGGGCGTCTTAGACGGTCTAACGTATTCCTTAAACCATTGACATGTACTTAGAAATTGGACTAACAAATGACCGTACAACAAAGAGTCTTCTGACCAAAGCGCTTAAATGTTAAAAAGCACACAAAATCATTAAGCGTTTATGCAATAATGGCCTCAACTTTACGTTTTGTGCATTTGTGTACATTATTTCAATTATAATTACTTTCAACGCAGGAGGTACCCAACAAAAGGTGAGAAAACGTGACGGGATGTTCTCCTTTGCATTATCGTTCTTTTAAAAGCGACCCAAGCGAAGTACAAAGAATTGAAATGCTACGGAACTGGTTAAATCCAAATCTACAGTTTGGGTTTTTCAAGGCTTCGTCAATAAATTTCTAGGGCCTTGAATTCAATGCCCATTGCAAGGGATTAGGTAAGGTAAGGTAAATGTTTTGAAGAGCCAGCTGTGGTTTCCAATAAGGTTTTCTTTTCTATTTCAATTATGTTCATCCGTGGAGATCCAATTTTGAAGGCGTTTCATTAAAAAAAGAACAACTTAAAGAAAAAAGAGCAGTAGAGCGTTCAACGAAAATAAATGGAAATAGTTATTTTTAAATACTGCATGTGTAATGCCACTTAAGAATGTCTGATACTTTACCTTCTTCGGAACACTTGAATTTTTCATATTGTATTATTTTAAGGCCAAAAGTCAAGAGCGTTTGAGTATCATAGATTTATGGATGAAAATTTTATACAATGGCTACGAAAACCCGTTGATAACTGGACCGTACAAAAGTATGATTTACGGATCAGTGATAGTTCACGTACAAAAAGATCGCGCTAATTGGTTACTACGGCAATAACTACCTTTAGGTGGGGTACAGTCCGTTGTAATTAAATTACCATCAATCACGGCGACAGCTCGGTATTTTCGCTCAAACAAATACCGGTATGGTACAGAAGGGAGATTTGGATCACCAATCAATGACTTCTTCGAAATGAACCAGCCTCGCACTAGGTTCTCATCCACTGCAGTAGAATACAAGCAATGTTCTAACTACATAGGGCCACAACATTCAGAGAAACTCACTGAGAGGTATGACCTATGTGATACGCATTTTCTTGTTAATCGTCGGTTATAGAATTCGGCAATCAATTTTCGCGGCTTATGGTGTTCAGAACTTAAGGCTTCCGATTTCCTGATTTTGGTTAACTTGAACTTCGTCGTGAGCTAGCTTGACGATCCTTGACATTCGTGTACAAAACATAAATAAAGCAAGAGCACGGTTATCTCAACTTCACCGTGTTAGTGGCTAGCACATTTATTTATCATGTTGTTTTGCCATACTGATAGAAGCCAACATCGAACAACCTTAAGGCTAATATCTTGTTTATGTAAACCTATCACATGAAACAATGCAATAAACCGTGAATTCTGAATAGTTACGCAAACGGAATATTATGTACACTGTGGACCACTTAGCGAATTGAAAACCAAAGAATAGAATTAAAAGTATACCATTTAAGACTCAATTTAGCTGCCTTTTTTCCATTTGTATGCAATGAGAATGTACCAACTGGTATTTTCATTAAAATTGTATTTCTATGTGGAAGAACATGTCACTCGTTTGATCACAATTAATATATTTTGCTACCAGTTACCCAGACCTAAACCAAATTAAGAAAGGAAATTTCGGACTTTTCGATGCATAGTGGGCAGTGATTATCACAGCAGGTAAAACACCTATATTGCTGTATGACAATTGCCAGACTACTTTACATGAGTTAGTAAAAAACCGCGCCGACACTACAGAAAATTACAAAGCCATGTGACCTTTTGATAGGAGCGAGTCGAAATTTATTGGTGATCAGTCTCGTGTTATCTCATTCTGCAGTACAGAAACCTCGTTATTGGCAACAGAGAGGCCGCCATAGTCGCAAATCTGAAAGTTCTACGCGATGGATTTCGAATCACCGTTTTCAATCGACAATATATTAAGAAATAATCCATCTTCGAGAAATAACAGCCAGATGTTAGATGAGAAAAATGCGCCTCACGCTCTCACATTAGCGGAGCGCTTGGCAGGTATGTATAAATGCTTACACTTTTTCTGTTATTATTGGGGTAACTGCTACCAGTCATTTTAGTGCCGAGCAGTGGGATGAAGAAACGACAGGAAAAGCCACAACCTGCATGGTATCAAAGATGTACTAACATCGAAGCTGCATAACAACTCAATGAAGCCTGCAGATTTTGGCGTTCGTCTCTGCAGAGAAAAACAGAGCACGGAAATTTTGACTGGTACCAATATAATCGTTTCTTCCGAGTAGCCATGCTACGTCTGAGAGGAGGGCCGCTCATGTGTCAGTGAGAGCCCGGATGCCAACCCGATGACTACGGGCACTCCGTTTTGTGTATACGTATTATTTGACTTGTTTCTCCACTTCTAATACCAATAGCAAAACGCACACAAATAGACACATCTTTTTTTTTATCTAGAGGAGAACCACGCTTAGCGCCCGCCATGGTTGTTTTGTCTGACTTGTCTAGCTCTCGCACGGTAATCTGACAGACGACATTGCTTTGAATGCCCCACCACGTTATCAATAATATGGTTCTAAGCAATAAATCAAGAACATTTATCGTCAGTCAAGAACATTTATCGTGCATTTCGAGCTACGGTTAAACAACAATTCGTCACCATCCAATCCATACGCCCCAAAATTAAACCGAAGACCGACCTGGAAACGATTTGTAACCGCAGTGATTTTAGTCACCAAATTAAACCCCTTTCTCACGTTGAAAATGTAGCCACATTATCTGGAATTTTCCTTGCATTCAGTTTTAAACAGACCTATACTGTTGTTGCAGATATAATCCTTGAAGTCCACTATGGCTCCACGAGGGGAAAACACCGTCGCTCTCGCACAGCTTTCACCTATCAACAGCTTCAGTTGCTAGAAAACACATTCACTAAAACACATTATCCGGATGTTGTAATGAGGGAGCAGCTCGCTTCACTGACGAATCTTCCCGAATCAAGAATTCAGGTAAATTTTCTTAGATTTAGCAAAGAAAGAAAAGCATGGTATGACATGGCTTTGCATCAATGCGCATGACATGAAATAATAGAGACTTCCTTCAGGCAGATGACCAAGAAACAGATCAGAGCAGAGTAGAATGTTTGTTTTGTAGAGCTCTACAGACTGGTTAACTGAATGAGATAGTGTTGTATAGCATGTGGCGACAAAGGAATAAAACGATAAATAGAGTATACAACAACAACGACGACGACGACAAGGACTACAACAATTTATTAAAAGGGCATTGTCGCACCAAAACTTCAAAAAGCTAAAACTTATCTTCGATTAAATGAGAAAACAAATTATGGTTTAGTTATGTTACCAAAGACTATATTAATGCAATGACGATGCCAATGTTTTCAAATTCTCAAGCCATCTCCTGACAAAAAGCGAAACCAACTAATATGGTTTGCACTCCTTGTTAAATTAAATTTCCATTTGATATCTTCTTTAAAATTCTACTTTTTGCACAAGTCAAGGTTTTAAGTAATGACTTTAGCACAGAATTTACCTGGATGCTCTAAAATCACCGTGACAATACCCCTTTAAATCGAGTATTCTCGTCCCCAGAGGCCGCGCTAATTTTGGTCAGCACCAAGAATCGCGACCGCTGGCCACCTCCCAACACCGAAAGTCCGCGATTCACGGACTCATTGTCAAAAAAATCTCTATACTTTGTACTGAAAGTCATAAGCTCAACCCTATCAACTATTTGGCTGCATACAGCCCATCGAAAGATAAATTATTTAGTGCACTCGTTACTGTTATTATTGTAATTTTGTGAAATTCGGGGGAAGGGGGCATCTAATAAAAAAAATTGAATTGCGAGACGGAGGTAGGCTACAAGATCATGATAACAAGGGGGTTATATTTTACGTTACAGATACCATCGATCAAATCCCATCAGCAGCCACCCTTCCCTGCCCATGCTCATCAAAAATAAATGAATTGGTCCCTCAGTTGATCAGCTGTTAACATTGATTCTATCAATCTCCAAAACAATTTCTTTCCCTTGTAATCATGCAGTGAACTCCCAAACACATAAGAGGTTACTGTACTGATGTGCACCCTATTTCAATTTAAACCCAACAGTATCGTGAGCGTATCGTTGCCCAGTACTACGAGTAAAATGATCTTTTGCATGTGGGTGCCTTTTAACCCTTTACTCCCCAAGAGTGACTTATAGATTTTACTCTGTCTAACGCCAGACGATTTTACTCGTCAAAGGGAGACCCCTTGGGGCTTAAAGGGTTAAAAAACTATCTCCCTTAACCCTTTACTCCCCAAGAGTGACTTATAGATTTTACTCTGTCTAACGCCAGACGATTTTACTCGTCAAAGGGAGACCCCTTGGGGCTTAAAGGGTTAAAAAACTATCTCCCTTAACCCTTTACTCCCCAAGAGTGACTTATAGATTTTACTCTGTCTAACGCCAGACGATTTTACTCGTCAAAGGGAGACCCCTTGGGGCTTAAAGGGTTAAAAAAAACTATCTCCCTTAACCCTTTACTCCCCAAGAGTGACTTATAGATTTTACTCTGTCTAAGGCCAGACGATTTTACTCTTCAAAGGGAGACCCCTTGGGGCTTAAAGGGTTAAAAAACTATCTCCCTTAACCCTTTACTCCCCAAGAGTGACTTATAGATTTTACTCTGTCTAACGCCAGACGATTTTACTCGTCAAAGGGAGACCCCTTGGGGCTTAAAGGGTTAAAAAACTATCTCCCTTAACCCTTTACTCCCCAAGAGTGACTTATAGATTTTACTCTGTCTAACGCCAGACGATTTTACTCGTCAAAGGGAGACCCCTTGGGGCTTAAAGGGTTAACAGAATTATGATCTTGCCAAAACACTAGCAAGTGTTTATCCACTGAGCAAGTACTGAGCTAGTTATCATTTAACTCATAGGTTTGGTTTAAAAACAGACGGGCAAAGTACAGGAAGCAAGAAAAGGTAACGACATTTAAAAAGAAAAGTAACCCGGGCACCTCTTCATGTAAATCGGAGAACAGAGTCCAAAGCCACATTCTTGACACATCTAAGCAAACTCCGCTGTCTGTTCCTCCAAGTATTATAATTGCTACTGACGAAACCTCGACAGCAGAAACAAGACTAATAACGACCCAGCATGGATCAAGGCCGAACACTGGGAGGACTTCTACTAAAACAGCTCAAGTATTTTCCCATCAAGGGCAACCATACCCTTACGAGCAGCGTCCAATCAGCCAGCACGAGTCTTCCTGGTGTTGTCCCAATCCACACAACCATATTGGCTCCACCCTTGGTTGCCCTGTTGGCGACGTTGGAATGTGCCAAGGCCGAAACATATCGAATTCATATTGTATACGTAAACCAACTTCGTCAAGTGTTGATTTGTGGCGTTTTCAAGCAGGGTTGCAAAACGGTACTAACTTATGGACAGCCCCGTTGGATACAGACCGTATTGAACGCCTTTGGTATACTAAGATATGACACTGTCTTTTATTACATCGCTTCAAAAAACAGTTGTTTTGTTTTGTTTATAGAACGTCACTTTTAAAACTTTCATTGAGTCAAGCAAGCTTTAGCCGGCTTCCTATGTACAAGGACAAAACGTAATGACCTGAGATGCATGGGAGATTTATTTATGAGCATGAATTGTAACAACACTGCCTGTAATTTTGTTGAACTGATTAGTATTGTTCAGAATAACAACTTGACTAATTAGGGCGCTTACCATTAGTCAGTACTGGAAGGACAGACCGGTACATTTGAACATGAATAGACCTTTCGTTTGAGAGTTTCGTTAAACAGTTAACACATTGATTGATCTGGCCGAACAGTTTTGATCAATAACGGAATTCTTTTCCCGAAAGGACCAGTTTGGTCGGCCAGTTCTGAATAATGGTAAGCGCCCTTAAGCTTGCAACTGTGGAAAAAAGAAACATTTTCCGCTTTGTAAAGTATATGACATATACACGGATACCCACCCAATCAATATATGAGTCACAGTTGATGCATGACGCTGTTCACAAAATTTATATTAATAAAGGTCAAACTATTTTTAGAATAAATTGCACTGCTCGTTAAGGTTAACATAAATGAAATAATAAATTAATATACTCGATGAGTGTTACCAAATCACCTTCCTTAAATTGTTTAGACGTGTTTCATACGTGTTTAATCTATACAAAAATGGACTTCTAGTTCCTTTAGAAAACACTCGTAAGTTATAATCTATATTTTTTGTATTGCTAGACAGTGGGTGTTATTACTAAATTCGATAGAGAGGGGGGAGGGTTAAATAAGGGATGTAAAAAAAGCGCTGCGTTGGGTGGGCGGGTGACTCAGATACCTCATTGATTCCTAGTCGTCTGTTCATCGCTAGCGATGTTAACTGTAAAGAGCAAAGGGGGTCGATAAATGTGTCGATCTAACTTAGCTGAAGTCTATATGGCACCACGCATAATAAGTGCGCCGCATAGTGACACTTTATCGTAAACGAGGATAGAAACCTATAATAACTCTCATGGAATTGAGTAATAACTTTCTCCCTATATAAATAAATATCGACCAGTTCCAGCCTTACCAGCTCACTTCCAAAGAGCTCTCTGAATCCTGCCTCTCTCATTTTTAGTTCAAAAGCTTAACAAAAATCACAGTGCAGGTTCTATTCAGTTCTTTGAAATGACTGTAACTGTGCGTTCTTGGTATTTTGTTTGTTTTCAAATACATCCAATCAGATGACTGGAAAATCATTGGATATTATGCAGTGTCCCATTGGTCGTCAACCGCATTGGATAACATTACATGACTAATATAATAATCCAGACATAACTAATCGATGACATCAATGAAATTAATGAGTAATCAATAGGTAATCGATAGGTAATCAGTTGATTAGTCATTGATTATTGCCGATGATCAATGGGTAATCGATGACTAATCGATAGGCCAAAAAATTTTTGGTCATCGATTGCATCGATTTACTTTGCTGACAAACATCCACCAAAAAAATCGAGAACCACCTTAGTTTCATTTTCAGACTGGTTGGTTACTGTTCAGTTGTTTTGTTATTAAATAAAGAGTTGGGTAAAGTGAAATACTGCACAACTAAGAATTACCTGTATTTGTGATTAGCACTTTGCGTCTCGACATCGTCAACAGGAACTTTAGATACAAGGAAAAATGCGTCTAACAAAAAATAAAAGAATCACAAACGAAAAAAAAAAATGGTACAAGAAAGCAAGAAAAGTGTCTTTCGTGCGCAGTATAATAGTCGATGAGAAATCGATAGGCCACAAAATTTTTGGGCTTCGATTGCTCATCGATTACTCATTGATTACCAATTGATTACCATCGAGTAGTTATGTCTGGAATAATTAGGGGAGGGTGGCATTATATACAAAATATGTATCAGGGGAGGGAAATTACAGGTGCATTTTTATTTAATGGGATGATGAAGGTTATGGGAGGAATAAAATATAGAAAGCAACTAGACCATATACCGGCTACCTCTCAAGAGGGCAGCTCTGGTTGGGGTGACATATTGCAAAAAGTCCACCTAATAATTACTATTAACTCTGAATATTCATTTCTTATACTTCTTCATTTTCCGTATTTTATCGCAATTAGTTCAAACGAATAAATTTCTTAGCCTTTGTCATGAAAAATAACAAATATGATATATATAACAAATTTTGTATGGCCCGCTCATGACGGCAAAGTTAGATTAAATGGAAATCCTAATATCTACCAAGTTTTCATTCCAATCGTTCTATGTATTTATCCTTTTAGAAAAGGCCAAATCTGTTGGAATGCTTGATGTATGTGTATATATCTTCCTGAAATGTAAATGGAAATCGAGGATCAACTGGAGTAAGTGGAATTATAAATTAAAGAGTCATTTGAAGGAAACCTATCAGAAACAATTCCTAATGAAATGGGAAAAGAATGACGGGCAGACCTTAAATATATGAAAACTACAACCAATTATGCATTGCAAGTGGAGCAAAAAAATCTTCTCCAACTCATATTTTAGTTATTATAGTTGAAAACATTAGAAATCTGGGGCCGATCGAGGATAACCTGCTGCGATGTGGCAAAAAGGAGATTCTTGTTTCGTGCTAACGGCCTAACATCGGACCATATCACAGCATTTGAGAAAGCTCTGCATCTGATTAGCTAAACGAAGGCCACGCACTTCCCATGCATCATGCTGTGGCGAAAACCACAACTACAAAAATATACACGCACCTCTCAATTTACGCCAAAGGCCTTCGGGGACATGTTCTTGGCCCTTTTCCCAAAGAACCTGTTGGCAGGCTTCAACCACGGAACTACAGTCTCGCCAATTTTACAGAAAAAATAAGGCAAGCTACAACATAACCATTACATAACGTATCCTCTAGTATGCTTACCATGTTATCAATGAAGATTTTTGCAAAATGAAATAAGAACCCTATTCCAAGCCATTCAGTCGCGTTGTTTCCATGATTACCACGCTTAACTCCCTTAAGAGTATGAAACCGCTACACGTGGACCAAGTAAAGTACCATAGGCAGATTAGTCTCGTGTAGGCCGTTTGACTTTGACGTTTGTGTAGCAGGCTACATGCAAATATTGAAGTGTACATTACAAGAAAATTGGCCATTTCCGAGTTCCCTTTTCCCTCAGTTTCTAAACGAGTCTAAGTGCGAAGCTATTCATATTGAAATAAGCTTGTTGTGCACGAGAATGAAGATGTAGGTAAAACACATTTTCATTTGAATGGTTTCGTACTTAGACTCGTTTTGACGCTGAGGCAAAAGAGAACTGGGAAATGGCCTATTAACCAAAAGAGAAGAAGATAAGGACACTGCTTATTCGTACTGCGTTCAATCAAAGCTTGATTACTCGACTTTCAAAGAGAGCAGTGAATAACCAGCTTTGACGATAGTCACTTTCCTTGTTACAGAGTGTACAAAGCAAGGGACTCAACGCAATTTTTGTGCAGCCTTCAAGTGTGAAACAATCAGATTTTTAAGCAACAGAGCCTCGATAGAGCCTTATTAAGGTCGCCTGTAGTTTTGGTGAATAACATAACTTTCAAAAACTATCATAACTATGGCAACACTTACAGTATCACTTTGTGAAATGCACATTGTGTTAATTTCACCAAAGAAGTAATCCGCAACAACGCGTACATTGGTTGAGGGGGCGTTATTTATTGCATTCTTATACCGCCCATGGTAGTAGCTTATGCTTCTCTGCTGGCACAATACAAAACAAATAAACAGCTTTTCTTCTCGTTTATTTGTTTTGATGTCAGCATACTGAATAGGACAAGCGCAAAAAGCAATATGGTATGGCCTAGTCAAGCAGAGTATCTTTCATTGTAGCTTATGCATGGTGATATATGAATTAACATGGGTGGATTTCCAGGTTAAAGATGCATGCTGAGGTATAATCCGGTCTAATGAGATAACGATATGTATTATCACGAGACAGGACGAGCTTGTCGCATGCTTACTGCGACGGGATTCAACGTTCCTTTGATGAAAAGGGCACTAGCTGAAATAGATCATTGAACAGGTTGAGATAACACACGTGTTTTTCCTCTAATTGGTACAAAATGAAACCATCAGCCGGGTATGCGTCATATGACAATCATATCGCTTACAGTCGAGTTTTGCCCACAGGGAATCATGGTAACGTAATTGCAGTCAAGACGTGGCAACATGAATACAACTTCCACATACTGCAGACCAGTCTCAACGGGTAGTGTGCTTTTACCTCTTTGCGTTTTTTTTTTTTTGCAAACTTCCTTGGTGGAACTTCAAAACAGTGCTACCTGTCGATTGTCGATGTTTCAGTTTTATCCTTATCTCGTTGACATCGTAAGGAAAACGAAGATTGTGAACACATCTGCGATCCTGGAGGAAATGGATGCACGCACAAGAGTTCAACGATCGGCGTTATACACTTCTCAGACTGCAGCCATTTCGAGGGGTGGGTATTTGCACAATGATATTTCATAAGAATTGGTTGATGCCGGCTTAACATGTATATATCGAGTTATAGCGTTTCCATTAATGGAAAATGCAGTTACACACGTCATGTTATCTACGCACGGCTGCGCCTTATATTGAGTTTTATAATAATGATTGGATTCTACGCGCGTTCTAATTGGCTTATCAGAGTATAAAACCAAGAAAAAGCGTGTTTTGTAATTGTTTTTCGTTAGCTTTACTCTAGTGAAATGTCGCTAGAGATGGCGGAGAGCATTTGCTATGAAGAAATTGCCGACAAAATTCAGAGTCAAGCTGCTGAAATTGTCGAGGAAGCTTCTATGTTCGGGAGGAAAGTAGAAGAAACGAAATTAAATTCTCAGTTTCTCGATCGTGCGTCTTCTTTTTTTACTCGCGGCGTATAAAATCTATATCATAAGGCAAATAAAGAAGCCTAAGCCATGTATTATACTGTCATAAAACACTCCGGACATTTGAGAACACTCAAGAAATGTGGAGAACACTCGCCTGCGGGCCCATGTTTTCCACATTTCCCTCGTGTTCTCAAATGCCCGTCGAGTTTTATGACAGTATAATGCATGGCTTAGGCTTCTTTATTGTTTAAATACACCATGATCATGTCTCGATAGGAGTTAGATAGGGCCAGTGCACACGCTATGCTATAACAAATCCCGGCCACCTAAAAGTAATATTTTTCCATTTTCACTATCCCCAGGGATACACAAGAACGCCTTTTTTAAAACTTTGAAACAGCGACAATATATTTTCATCATTATCAACAGTTCCTTTTCCCTCGCTGGGAAATAGGGCGATATATTTCAGAAGCTCAAAAGAATAAAAAGTGAGTTATTTCAAAGGAACTCCCCGGTTTTGAATAATTCCTTTTTTGATTTGACACGCGCTTCTGGCTATCATGATAATATTAGTTTTACGCATAGAGGGGTGGGTGTTTTTCTTCCTCTCTGTTTGTTTTATTATAACATGCAATTTTAATGTTTCGCAAACAGATTCCCTTCAGCTAGTCTAACAGATAACAATATAATTTGGTTTTATCAACTGGGTTGATAATGTCAATTGGCCACCGTAAAGAGATTCAAAAGCAGACGTTTCGAGCGTTAGCCCTTCGTCCCGACGAAGGGCTAACGCTCGAAACGTCAGCTCTTGAATCTCTTTACGGTGGCCAATTGACATTATCAACCCAGTTGATAAAACCAAATTATATTGTTATACTTCCCACCGACGCAGCACCACAGTTTCTTTAGAAACTTACCCCCTCTAACAGATAACAGTCAACATGTCAAAATATTTTGGGAAATCCCAAGGGCCTATACCCCGGAATCAACAAATTTTACTAAACTCATTTCCCGGTGGGAGGGGCAGTGTGAGATGACAGGTGGAGATGCGGGTGTATTTGTCAGCAAAGGCAAGACCTTTGTTAAAGCAGTTATTTCACAGTTTATAGGTACAGGTCTGTCCCTTTAAGGAAATTTTTATGGCAAAAGTTGCTTATTCATGTAACGATGTCCGTCACTTCGGCTGGGAGTGTTATAATTCTTCAATAGCTGCGTGCCCTATTTTAAATTTTGAACAACAATAGTGTTCAACAAAACTTTGATTGTCGTCAAGCGTGATGATCACGACTCCAAGAACCCCTTCGCAGATTCTCTCCTTCAGAACAAAACGTAAAACAGAAAACTATTCCCATGAATAAACAGTTAAGAGAAGTTCGTGTTATATTAAAGAGGGATTAGGTGAGTTAAATGACATTATGTGATACAATAAGTGTAATTGTTTTGTGCCTTTGCAACAAACTGCTGATAAGCTCAACAGACACAAGAGTGAACTGCTGCATTACCTAAGGCTCAAACACTTTTGCCCACCTTCCTCTATGAGCTCCATCTCTAGTCTCTACACCCACCTTCACCCTCAACATATGGTGGGGATTATGTACAATACTTCGACTTTCCCTTGTTTATTGAATTCTCTGTGTACGTTTACTTTTAACTTGAGCAAAGAATACAGCCCGCAGTACGTTTAGACACATGCTAGCATATCACCAATTGAAGCCATATCCTAATCCTATTAACATGAATTTTGTTGCATGATCTCGCGAAAAAAGTGATGAACGGAAGGATTAGCAGGAATTTTGCGGTGCAGAGAGGATGGAGGCTTACAAAGATCTCTTCGTAATCTTAGTTGACAAATGCATTTCTATACACATTTGTTGTTTTTCAAAAATTAGAAACTAATACACTGAGCCGTAAATACACGCGTTTTGTGGTTAAATGTGTCCTGTAGTCTGGCCAAGTAGAATCACATGCGACAACGTTAAGATTGCTTCTGATTGCTGAGGAATTTTGCTCGAATTTGATTAATGATTATTGTGTGCTAAGCAGATTATTATCTTCAAAGACGGTTCATGAAGTTGTAAGATGGCTCAAAGATGCATGTACAATTTCCTAATCCAATTTTGCAAAGTTCGTGCGTCCTTGAACCGCATGAATACCCATGACTGACAGAAAAATATTTACGGGAAGCCTCAGCCATTATAATTGACAGTAATTAATTTTCTTCAGATGTCAGTGTCAATGTCACGGCTAGCTTTTAGTCGAACATTAAAACAGTTAGGGACGAGACCATTATAAAATATGTTCACTTTGGCGTAAGGGTTAACCTGCTACGAAAACAGGTTATTTGTTTCCTTATAACTCACATAGCACCTTCCACTCCAGAAGAATTGCACAAGCCCAAGAATCCACGTGGAGAAAATTAGGTCAGATTGCAAAACCCTTCACCTTGAATTTCGATGGCAAACAGACGGCCCTTAAGCAAGGTCGTCTTGAAAAACTTAAAATGTAGTTTCTAAATGACCTATGCTTCCTCGTGACTCAACCTTGGAACTTTTGCATGCAGTGTCAGGACGCGCAGACCACAAAGGTCTTCAGGATCGTACGAGGGCGGCCCGCGCGGACAAGAAACCTGCGCATTGCTATGTCTAAAATAGTCCTTACATCATCTTCCCAGCCCTATCCAGCCCCCAGCTGAGAAGCCACTCACTCAACAAAAGAAAACAAGTGAATTTTCTTCGGCACTTTTCAGAAGAAAAAAAGAAAGCCACTCACCACCTTTAGGTGGGGCAACAATTATATAAATTAACTTACCATCCATCAATGACACCTCCGTACACGAACAACACACTTGCAGCATCTCTCCTCCAGGGAAGCTTAATAAATGCACTGATGAAACTGCTCGATATGAGCTTGAAAATGTCTGTATTCCTGGATAAAAAGAAAATGTGGAACTTTAGTTTGGCAAAATGGTCTAACTTTGTAACTCGTAGAGATCTCGAGATTAATAAGCTGCTAAAAGGAAACTAATAGCTGTTGTGATTAAACAAGAATAAGTACATTGAATATACGCCAAGTTTTCTGGATTTTGGCGGAAACCAAAATAGTTTGCAAACTTTCTGTCAGGGGCTATAAATATCGCAAATGAACTGGGTTTTGCAAAAGAAAAGATACGCCTCTCCACAGAGTTGACATACATAACACACTGATACAAATAAATATGGGTCCACATTTCCCGCATTTCTCATCTTTGAAGAACTAAAAATGTTCCGTCGGCCATGCCTCGTAAAAGGGTTTGCGAAAATAATTAACGGGTGCTCGTGATTATAAGTGTATGTACAACGCGAGATAATTGTGTTTCGAGGTCGATTGTATCTACTTCCTGATAAACAACAGGACCCTCCCAATTTCGGAAGATAAAAGGATTCCAGACTGGTGAAATTGACGGCACATTTCAGTGCAGTCTCATTTGCGGTTCCTGATCCTTCCTCCAGGATTCCTTTTCTTAATTTGGTAGTCAGCTGGCATGGAAACGAAATATTCACCATTTAACATTTCGAGTATCCTACGGCACGATAGTTACGCTTCTAATCGAGGTCACTTCAACAGTGTCAAGACACACAAGCCCGTGCAGTTTTCACCAGCACCCATGTCGTTAGCAGAGCGCTTAGCAGGTTAGTCCTCATTTTTGCGTTTCTTCAGTGTTCTTTACGTGTCAGTGTTATTGTTTGCTTGCAAGATTTAAGCTTCATTTCTTGAGGCGACAGGGTCACTTTTTTATTGACCTGTGCCATGTTAAAAGAGAAATGAGAAAATACGACGACAATGATGGGTTTGTTGTCATTCCGACGCGGGCCGAGAGAACGCCCAGCGACACTTTTGCCTTCTCGGGTGTCTATTCATCGTGAACTGGTGATGTTTTAGTTAAAGTGATTCTAGCTTAATCCTTCCTTTTTGAGAAATCAGTGATTTGGTGTATGGAGACGCCACGTCTTTTTAATGTGCCTGAAAAAATGGAGCGATCAGTGTGAATTCTCGTAGCCGCTTACCGGGCCATGTCCACCGTGCATATGACTTCATTCGAGGCGATGCTACAAAGAAAATATGCAGCCGCATAACCAGGGCGCAGAGTAGCGTTTTCTGACGGTAAGTTCTTGTCCTAAAAGAAGAATCTTGTCATAATTTGGCATGAAACGTTGTTTCTTACAGCGCATACATCCGCGCCGAGTTCTTAGAAATGTCTGTAATTGTGTCTCCGTGAAGTGTCTCAGAGGACTGAATCACTAAACGTCGACTGAATCGTCGATTCGCTCCGACGAACGGCTAACGCTCGAAACTTCAGCTCTCGAATCTCTTTACGGTGGCCAATTCACATTATCAACCCAGTTGATAAAGCCGAATTATATTGTTATACTTCCCACCGATGCAGCACCAGTTTCTTTAGAAACTTAACCCCTCTGAATCACTAAACGTCGACTGAATCACTAAACGTCGACAACCTAGCAAAGGAAAGCGACACTTTAACTTAAAGCCGTGGAAGTAAAGTTTCAGTTTTACAGCTAATAAAACACTTCTGTGTTATAATGATTGTTAGTTTAGAACCTAATAATCGACTGATAAGTGTTTTAACCTAAATTAGTTTCCAAAGTGTGAGTTCTCTGGAGATTAAACTCGTAATTAACTAGCCTTCTTCTCTGAAGACACGGGCTGGAATCCCAAATAACTAGAGCAATTTCCACGCCAAAATAAGGGAAGACAGCTACAGTACATTTTGTCGACATCCTGTTAGTCGCAGTCAATAAGTTTACAGAGGAAGCGCCTTCTGTAATTATCTTCTCAGTGAATATACTTGAATAATTAAAAAATTTTTATCGCCACCTGGACCAACTTCTAAGCTTCAGCCTTTTTCTTGGATCTCGTAAAATTTAAAATGTTTCATTTTGTCCAGGTTATTTGAATAAGTTTTAAGATTGTGCGTTACGGAAATTGTCCTGCTAGAGGCATCTAGGATGTTCACTCATTTAATTCTGAAGGTGTCTCATTCTCATGTTCTGCTGTTGTACATAAAACCCCACTGAAACATCGTGCCTTCTACACACTTCATTTTGTTCGTACGAGGTAACTTTTCTATGCAACACTTGGCCGATGAAGGAAGGCTATGTTGTTTGAGCATTGGTACTGTTTGTTACTAAAGGACTTGCTGGCTAATTTACTCAAATGTAATTATTTTTGGTATTCATAATGCATATTTACATTTTGCATGTATATTGATGTTTCCATGCTACGAACTTTTTCTGTTGTAAAGAGAGGCCAAGAGGTTTACCGTCAAAGGCATGATGAAATTAAACTCTGCAGGAAAAATACTGCTGCTAATATAATCAATGGACTTCAGCGAATTGCATGTCCACATAAACTCTGATTTAGCATTGAACTCGAGAGAGTTTTTATATCATAAGCATCGGTGAACAAAACACCGGTATATTCAGGAACTAAATGGAAGAAAAAGCACACCCAAAGTTTATATGAATTGATTTCAATGACAATTGTTACCATTTTTTACCGAAAATAGATTTTACCTCCAAGCCCGACATGAACGACTCGGCGCAAGTATTTCATTTAACTGCTCTCTAACTCAAACGAAATAGAAAGCACTCTTATCATTTATTAAAGCGCGAGCTGCTTGGCTACAAATTCGTTTTCTCGGCAGGTGTGTGTGTGTGTGTGTGTGTTTGTAACAACGCCTCACGTCGCATGTACAACTTAAGTAACAATTTGGCATTCCACACGAGCTGTCTTCTATGGCTCCAAAAGTCGTGAAGGGTTAATCTGTGATGACATGCTCAGGCGCCTTGTTTACTCGACAAGGAATTTTGGGTGGTCGCTTGATTTGGTAGACTTAAATTAATTCTTGCTAACACTGATGAAAGGAAAGCACTGCTAAATTCCCCGAGTAAAGGACACGTTTTTGGAATCCGTTATTGATTAATTTTGTAAAAGGGCGGCAACGCCATGTTAGTTATATTCCGTAGAGCAGCTTCTGTTCAAACTACTTCATCGCAAAACGATTTCAACTTTACGGGTCACAATGTTAATCTTTTTTATTTCTTTTTGGTCTGACCTTTTCACTAAGCATTACTATACGGAAGAGTGGATTGAAATGAAAACTGTGGGAAGTCTTTAGCTCGGCTTTAGTTGTCTACAAGTGACATCTGTCCAACAGCACGGCATATGAAACCGGTAAGGCCAAGGCGTTTTCTCAAGGGGTTAAAAGATCACATTATCCTGCCAACTTTTTATTCCATCAAATAATACTGGAAAAAATGAACTCTGTTTCTCCATTGTATGGTTTAATTATTTATTAAATTTTCTACTACTGTTTTCTGTGCGTGAAAGAAATCATAAATCAACAGTAATCTAATCGTTAACAATGGGCAAGCCATTAAATCGGCATGTAGGTATAGTTTTCAATACAGTGCTTTTACCTTAATTGGGTCCAGAATTAACAGAGCTTTCGCAAGTGCAGTTACAGATCTTCTGCAAGTGCAGTTACAGATCCTTTGAAGGCCGCAGTTTCAGTACAGATGTCTAGCTGATGCAAATTCCCTCCAAATATGAATTACATGTACATTCCTTTTAAAATTTACCACGCTTGTTTGTGTTGGTTTTCTTGTTGGTTTTCCACTGGGAGGTAAGTCAATAATATGGACCCCTAACCGCATGCAAAGACAGTAGCGAGGTCCTCGGGCGAAAAGACGTAGAACTCGGCTACCTTCAGGATGGGTACAGTATTTGTGCCCTCAGTCAGCGAGGGGATAGCTTCCACTGAAGGAAAACTTGGAACTTGAAAAGACCAAAGCCAAGGCGGGTCAATCTACTGATAATCGTCACTCAACTAACTTTAGTGTTAGTGCTCTAAAGTTACATTGATTAATAAAAACGTCATATGGAAGGGAGTGCTTGGCGAAGGACGCACATGGAAGTTGCTTTTCCTTTCGTAAAGAGGAACGAACTCTGCCGTATTCATTCAACTGGTAATTATATTAATTCTGTTTTGTATTACAGTGAGAAGGTGAATACATCCAGACAAATGGTAATTCTGGTTTGTAGGACAGTTAATTAGGTAACCTATGTCTTGAGTATGAGATTTGCAATGAGGCATTCTTGTTTAAGTTTTAAAAGTAGCTTCCCTCTCAGTAAACTGTTGAGAGTAGAGCGGAACAAAAAAATAACTGTATTTAAAGCATATTGTAAGATTCTAAGAATACCATGTGGGAATACCTTGTGGCTTTCGTGTTCTCGACTTCGAGAAACCGCGTTTATTTAGTTATATATAAAGGTCGCAGTTACAATGAACTATATCTGCTTCCATAGTTGATTAGAGTTCAACTATTTAATTTCTCAACCAAAAGCCCCTTTTTGTCGTGTGCTTAACTACTGAACAACGGCAGTTGACAACTGTTTTGGCCTTTCATCTTAATTGTACGAGCACTAACGAACGCTACAAAGGAATCCTACTCAATGGAGGAAATTTTCGCTTTTCTTGGAGGTTCAAGAATTCGGGATACAGGGTAGTGATACACGAACAAGGTTTGAACCAAGAATAACAATCACAAAACAGGTTGATAAAAGCAATTGTTTCTTGTTAATTCAGTTTGCGAAACTCGCCGAATACATTTTCGAGCTGAACTTAACCATAAAGTACAGGAAGCGCAATACTATGTGACTTGATACACGTAGGTGGAATACTAATTCCACTAGATCCTACACGAAAAACAATTTGTCAAAAAATGCGACAGGTGCCTTTCGGCGACACGATTAGCTTAACAAATAAGGCGCCGAGTACGATTCGACGTGTTGTACGTGCCCTAATAGTGTGCCTAAAGTTGCAGGATGATTAATTACTTTGGAAGAAAGCCTTCGCAGCGGAAATGACACCAATTACTGGGTCATGGCTAAGTGCTTCAAAACGAATCATGAGGTCGCATATCACTTTAGCTCCTCTGATATCAGACAGGCAAAATCAGCAAGAAAGACAAAACTCTGCTAATTTTTACATGTTTCTGTGTGATAAGAGGTCTTGTAAAATCCATGTAAATGGCATGGGCCCACATAATTCGAGAGACGCTCATGGACCTTTGACATCACCTAGCTACACCATGTTTTATTAGGCCATGTAGAATCATATATATATATAAATTACTGTAAACTACTCAATGCCATACGTTGCTTTGAGATTTGCATACCATTGCTACTTGTCAGGGGAATATACAAAGAAAATGGAAAGTAAAGGTCACTCTTGAAAGATTTCCGCTTCTCCATTAGTTACGCCTGATAAATATTTAGTAAAAGGCAGATAAATGGAAAACTGCACAGTTTATATAAAGTAAACAGTCGTTGATGTATGATGGACTGGGAAAAAGCAAAATAATGAAAGTTACCTCGCTTTCAAATACGTCCTAAAGAAGTCCCCTTTATGCCAGAAGAAAGAGTGCTTATCTTTGAATTCCAAATGGTACATTTCTGTTTTTGTCCACCAAGCTTCATGTCTTTTTAATAGACTTCTACTAACACAGTACCATTGAGGTACCGGTTTAGCAAGAGAACGAATTTTGATGACCACTGATTTAAGTAAGATATCAAACACGAGAGATAGATTTTTATCACATTTTCACACATCGAGAAGAGGAGGTTTTGTAAATGAACACTCTCTCGAGAAGTGTTTGATATATCTTCTCAATCGAAACTAAAACTACGAAAAAAATAAATCGTAAAAATCAATGCTAATTAAGGTCAGAATTCAAAACCACGGTGATGGTTATGATATCTTTTGCATGATAAATCATAGTTCTTTTACTTGTAATATCGCTTTTATCGCCTTAACGTTTTTTTTTTTATCATTGATGCCGCAATTTTCTTGTACGTATTGTTTCTATGTAAATATTTTAGTTTTTAGCAAGTGTCATAATCGATTGTATATATTTAAGCGCTAGCTAAATTTTACTTTTTAACTTGAAAATGACCGTCGAACGGTCGAAACGTCGTTTTTTTTAACGTTCAATAATAATGAGTTTGAGAAAGCACTCTTCAAAGAAGTTACGCTAACAATGCTCCAATATTGTTTTGCGACCAATCGTGGCATTGTGTCTTTTTGTGATTTCATTGTTGCACTGATGACAGTCGAATTACAAGTCTATAATATTGTTTTAGTTTTAAACTATTTGCCTACTAAAGACTAGAAGCTTGAAATCTCAGTAGCCACATCCCTACCAAAGGGGAGTGGAGTGAAAATATTTTGATCAGGGGGGAAGGATCGAAGGGTTCGTTTTGTCTGCTACTCGAGAAAATAAGTGTAGTGTAGCAGCTATCCAAAACTACTTTTGTTTGTTATTGTAAGCAGCTTCTATTGTTTTCAAGACAAAGTCATTGTTTCAATTGTTGAGTCCTTTGTTTAGGGCTAGGGTATCAAACCAATCACATTATATGTTAGGAAAGCTGCTACATCGCCCGGAAAAAAAACATCCATTCTAAATACAGACATAAACAAATATTAGTTTAAAAATTGCTGACAATAAAGCCTCTGCTTATGGAAACCCACTGTAATCAGACATTCCGGCTATAAGCAGAATTATACAATGTTTCTTGGTAGCCAGTTGTTTTGTTCGCTAAAGTAAGTTTAACAATATCCACTGCTGCAGCATATTGCATGTAAGGGCTGATTTTCATGTGTTGGGAAAGTCGAAGATGGTGAGGGATTTCACTGTCTCTCTACTGTCCCAGATTTTGCCAAATGATGAAAACTCGAAATATAGACATCCACAACTGCCTGGGCTGGTTGGTGACCAATCGGGAAAATCTGGAACATTTCTATTTCCCTGGCATATCCCAGGTTACTGTGATGATCATTCCAGACATATGGAAATTGTTTTAGTTTTACACATTTTGCCAACTGAAGACTAAAAGCTTGGCCACGTTTGATGAAATAGTTCGTGGATTGTTTGATAAGTTGAGCAAGCAACAGATTTGTTTTCCTTTTATTTCCACTTACCTCATCCGAAGCTGCCCTTATTTCATCTCAGTTTACTGTTACGTATTAAGAGTTTTTCTACCTTGGAAAACTATTATGTTAAGGCCTGACGTTTCGAGCGTTAGCCCTTCGTCGGAGCGAATCCGACGAAGCCCTTCGTCGAATTCGCTCCGACGAAGGGCTAACGCTCGAAACGTCAGCTCTTGAATCTCTTTACGGTGGCCAATTGACATTATCAACCCAGTTGATAAAACCAAATTATATTGTTATACTTCCCACCGACGCAGCACCACAGTTTCTTTAGAAACTTACCCCCTCTATTATGTTAAGGATTCCTTTGATCTGAGGGCAACGCTATGCATTACAAAAGATGACTTCTTATGGTGACTACACTCCTTTAAAGAAGCTATGACACGATATTTGAGATATTTCTTCGACAACCAAAATTGCCCCTAAAATTTAGGAAACCTATAAATAATATTTGCCAAGGAAGAAAAACACCAAAGGAGCGATACTAAATCAAAAAGGAATAAGGATGGCTGAGAATGGAGAATTGAAGCGGATTGCAAATGACGATTTTGAAAAATTTAGGCTAAATTTTTCAAAGTGCACGAACGACAACGTAGCTCCTTTAACAAAGAAAAATAACTTATTTTCATTTAAAACAACCACAACAACCGAGCAACAACAAAAGAACTACTGAGAGATAACTTTGAGAACTGCTTCTATGTTCTTGTTGTGTAAACTATTAAATAATTATTGTAACTGTAATCTAAGCTATTAAAAATATTTTAACACAGATGTTATCCTGGAAAGTCGAGAGGACAAGGGAAGACACAAGCCAAGGCGCATGCGTACATGTTTTACTCCGCGACAACTTCAAGTATTGGAGCAAACGTTTAACAAGACACACTATCCAGATGTACTCTTGAGGGAGCAGTTAGCAAATTTTACCAACCTACCAGAATCAAGAATACAGGTAAGCAAGACACACTAAGTAAATCCACTATGCATGGAAAGGTGTCGCATTATACCAGCTTAATAACTAGAAACACATAAGCGCTGCAAGTTTAGTAATCAGCCATGCTGGTGAGCTGGATAAAAGAGCTACGAAAACTTGTGCTTACTTGACCTGAGCACAGAGCTGTAAGATTAGCTAAACAGCTGCAATCTAATACCTTGTCAAAACGGATTGTTTGACATGTTAAAAGGCAAAGCCAATTCAAACGGCCGGCCACACTTTAATTACTAACATTTCCCAACTGTACGTTTAGCACTGAAACGCCGTAACCAAAAAAGGCTAGACAAATAAGTAAGCAGCTATGACCTTCTGTGAAGCATTTCATATAAAGTTATCTTTAGTTCTTTGACAAATCTTGTGGTCATCCAATAGGTATGGTTCAAGAACCGCAGAGCAAAGTATCGCAAACACGAAAAGTCTGGAGTAGAGATGGCTTCAAAAGCAAGTCTTCCCACATTCCTCAAACCCAGCTCAGGAAGGATGATGTCTGAAAGTTCACCGCTGTCTCATCGCGCTTTCTTTTCAACTCCAAGAAGTGCAAATGCACAAGTTTTGTCACCTGTTCCTACAAATCCCAACGTGGAGCGACTACACGATCATACCCATCGTCTTCCAAGCGTGTCTACTCTCCTTCCGCCGGTTCGTGAAATCCTTCCTCATAACATGATACCCACATCTTTTCACTCGTTACCTTGCACGCCTGAATCGTATCGACAACCATTTCCGACATACACCCTCAGGCATTTCACTGACGTGCCCCCTTTTGGTTACAATTAAAGCGGAAATGGGATGTGTGGATAACTCAGCTTTCTTCAGACTATAAGCCTGCTCTGTCAATCCAGTTGAAGTAAATTAAATCTATTCAAAGCACATAATTAATAATTACAGGAAAAGAAACTCAAAAAGGAATCTCTGGGTAGGAAAAAAGAGTATGGGTGGTCAAACCTGAAGATGATAGGAACCCATCGACTTCTGGACATCAGTCTACCTGATAGATGCATTCTGGGAAAACCTTCACCCACCCCACCCCTAACCCATAGAGAAACTGAGAAACCTGTGCTAGGGGTGGGGTGGGTGGGGTTTTCAAAGGAACGATGATTGATTCGAAGCATGGCCTGTAATGTCCAGAAACAATCAATACGGCAGGGCGTCATTGGCACTATGATTTATTATGGAGAAGTCATCCATTGTGGCAACATATTCCGTGTTATCAGCGCAGCCATCTGGCTAAAAGCAAATGCTTGAAAACAAAAGCTTTTGTTTATGAATATGAGACAAACCGTGAAACACCGTTGCTCCCATTATGGCTGCGCCCTATGCAGTACTTACAATAACATGTTACCTGCGAAGATATTCTGTTCTTCAACCTATTAAAATTCCCAAAGGCCATTTCGAGGCGAGAAAAGACAATTGTTGCAGTTCCCAAACGAATGTTTACAAATGTACTAAAGTTGTTTTGGTCCGAAAAGCATTAGAATTTGGTTTCTGGCACATATTCCCCTTTAGTTTGCTAGTCTTTGTTTTTATACCATTTTCATGTCAGAATAGATATGCCGATATTTAAAAATTCAGCCTAAAACAATAGACCTCAGCACAAGGTTCCGGGGAATAAACTATAGAGTTTGTGGGAGTTTTCCTCAGTTGTCTATTGTCTTAGACAGAATTTTAAAATATCGAAATTAGGCTATTGTGCTCGATATTTTAAATCATTTCCATTTTTGTACACGAACAGGATCGGTTTAACCCAAGGGTTACGAGGATGCTACATTTAAGCAGTTGAAACCCTGTTAAAATACATTACATCGCTTTTTATTCCACAGTTGCTGTATCACGGTTATGGTATCCCTAACATAGAGTGTTCTTTTCAAAGTTAGCCGCCAGGTTTTAGAAAATTAAACTTGACATTTTATAATCTCTTCAGGTTTACGTAAAGGGTTTTTCGGCACTCTTGTACTAGAATCCTCCTCCCCTCCCACCCCCTCCCCCCACTTCTGATTTTATACTTGAAATGCTATCACGGATTCCGTACTATTCATCTGGTTGCAAAGAGAATATTAGTTGCATTGTCATAGCATTATTATACCATTTCAGATTTTATGTCACGCAAAATGTACATCATTCAGACTATTCACACATATTTTACTGCAATTAATGTTTAAAGTTTATAGTGTGCGTGGATACGTTTTGGCGTACCACTTGCGCAATATATTAAACTATTTGTATAATGACATACTCGATTAAGAGATTAAAAAAAAATGAGCTTCAGTAATTTGCTGATAAACAACTTATCATTGTAAGGACTTATTTAACATTTAATGCGTGTGATCTATCACATATTGTAAATAAAGTTATTTTTCATAACCTTTTCAGTTCTGATTGGATTATGTTTACTGTAATAAGAATTTCTTTTCGTTTCTACAAAATTATCCATGCAATACTATTTCAAAACAATTTAAAGGCCCTGTCACGGATGACACACTTTATAAAGTTTAGCCCTTATAATTCCAGTTTACCAGTTGCAACCCTTCTCAATCTCCCTTATAAATTGTCACATCGATAACTCTTTGGTATTTTTCTACCATGGTAAACCATTATTTGAAGGTTTCATTTGATGGGCAAGCAGTTAAATACATTAACAACGACGAATTCGTTCAAGGTGATAGACCAAGTGTAAAATAATTCCAGTCAAGAAAGTGTGATGAAATGAGGACCAGGGAAGTTCATTTCTCGAGCAGCGATTATTTATTTTTTTGTAAACCTGAATGGATCGATAGGAAACCTTCCAGTTTGAGGAAAATGCATTTTTATCAAACTTCTTTACCTGCCTGCTACTGAGAACAAAACAAAATCTAAGAAAGACACTTCGACCTAACTGCTTACATCTTCATCGGTTTTATGACGAAAAATTCAATTACATATAAACAACAGGTGTAGTTGTAATAAATTTATTTACCGACGCAAAGACGTGAAGCTACCCATGTTTTGTCTTAGTGAAATCAATTGAAACGGAAACCGCAAACACGGTTCGCACGCCCTGAGGCAACAGCCCATGCAGCAAATCGATTTTATTTACACGAGTGGGCCAATGACCTAAATACCAGCCAATAAGAAAGCCTTATTGGCGTTCCACGTATTTTATATCAGTAGAGTACTGGACCGCTTCTACAGCTTAACCAAGCATGCTCGGGAACGACTGATGGCCAGTAATCGTTCAGTATAAGACATTGCTTCAATTTTCTAAAGATGACGATAAGAACATTTGAACAAGGCATAATAGAAAGAAGAACATGTTTCGACTCAGTAGGAGTCTGTAAAGTCAGATACATACAATATTTCTTAACCATAGGAGGGCAATAAATATATCACGATCATGCAAATTAAAATAGGCATTTAATATATTGTCAGTCTTTGAAAAAAATATATCTGTTAACAGAGTCGAAAAAAATGTTATCAAACCTTTCTAATATGTATTTCCCTACCTCCTTTATATGCAATCTAAATGAGTATATTTATCAATGTAATTAGTCTTTTCTTTCAATTTCGTTCACTTTGTGGACTTATCATTTCTTTTCATAACTAATCTAGCTTTCCATTGCCCGAAAACAATCTTCCTTGGAAATTTTAATTAATTTCGGATTTCGTCTCATAAAAGGTCCGAACAAGAACACTACACAATGATGGTTCATAATAAACGACTAACTTGAATAATAAGGCCTCAGTATATGCTCAGTATATTTAATGAAGGGAACGGAAACTCATAGCAAAAGATGGCCATCTCCTTCATACACGCCACCCATTAAATTTGCCAAAATCTGAGGTATGTATAATAAAGCCACCTCCAGTTTAGGACAATTTGTTGCTCGTGATCAAGGCCAGATTATATAGTAAAGAACAAACGGATTTGACTGTTGAATGTATAACTTGCCGCTTGTTTCTTGCAATCGCTTGATCGCCCTGAAGTATGGGATCTTAGAGTGCTAGAAAACAGCATGAGCCAACCGCTAATGTCAAGTAAATGATACTTTATTCTGTTAAAATCTACAGAAGTTAGCTTTAATTCATAAGTATCTGATAAATTCTAACATTAGCGGGCCATAGCCGAATCACTGTTCTGCCAAGAAGACTAAGTTCTCGACTTCAAAGTCACACGCAAAATTTCGTCCAAACACCGAAGTTCGGCTTTCTTTCTTATAGCATCACAAACTTCAAACTACGTAACGTAAATAAATAATAAATCATCTAAGTGTCGGTTTCTTTAGCTCTGCTGTACTAATTAATTGGGGATAATGTAAAAATTGAGAGACAAATATTGTAAATTAATCAGAATGGTTGTTAACAATCCCAACTGGCAGGCAGACCAGTTGGCTATTTACAAAGCGTGAAGGAGTTGAATTCGGTACCACCGAAGACAACCCCGTTTTTAGAGGCGAAGAGAATTTGATCCCGGGATTTCCGGGTTACAAAGATCAGCGTTCAAACCACTTGGCCACGGCTGCCTCCTTAATTATAACAAATTATAGAAACGGAATTTTGACAACTAACCTTACAAAGTGTGGAGGAGTTGACTTCGGGGCCACCGAAGACAAATCCGTTTTTAGTGGCAGGGAGGATGTGAACGCGGGACCTCCGGTTTACAAGTACAGCGTCCTAACCGCTAGGCCATGCTCGCCTCCTTAACGTAACTTAGAAACAAATTGTAGAAACAGAATTTTGACTAACCTTACAAAGCGTGGAGGAGTTGAATTCGGGACCACCGAAGACAAATCCGTTTTTAGTGGCTGGGAGGATTTTATACCGAGATCTCCGGATTACAGGTCCAGCGTCCTAACCACTAGATCACGCCTAAAAAACACAGAAACAAATTCTAGAAACAGAATTTTGACAACTAACCTTTATTCCATTCTCGGCTGAATTGCTACAAAGATCAGGCCACTCGTAGGGCTTTCTGTCACGCCAAACTTTGTCATTTTCCCTAGTTGAATTCAATCCAACTTAAAAACGAATTTGATGATTTTCTCTTTAAAGGAGCCTCGTTTGGACGCAATTTCTCGCATATTTTCGAGAACTAACAGAGGTCATTTGTAAACAGTCTGGTAAAGTTTTCGACATCCTCGCCAAATTGCGTCATCCAACTACGCAATTCATGTGTCTGTCCACTTTTTGACAACGGAAATTAGCCAATGAGCGGGCGAGAATTCTGCAGTTATAGAAAAACTAAATCCTAATCTGCAGATATAAAAAGGCTGCCATGAATTCTTACTAACGAAATTCTTATGATCGCTTCTACTGGTCTTCACAACTCTTCAACAGGGTACCTTTATATTGGAGGCCTCAACGGGTGACCGACCTAAGCCGCGCACGAGTTCCGAGGCTACCCCTAGCCTTGGGGTGCTTACCATTTAGCCAAAAATTCCGGAAATTTCGATTTGAAGTCAAATGGAAAGGCAATTTTCCGGAAAATCCGTTCTGAAATTGTGGATAACCTCTAGAGGTAGTCCTCTTTTTCCGTTCGCAACGAAACGTCGGAAGCTTCCTTACCATTTAACAAATACTCCGTTTCCAGGCCCTTTATGAAGGGGCGAGCTCAACGGAACGTCTTGTAGCTAAATGGAAAGCACAATCTCCTCCCGTTAGTCGCTAAATTCGGAAAATCGCTTACCATTATGCAACGGTCTCATCAACCGGACTCCTTCTACAAATGGTAAGCACCCTTGGTCTCGTTTTTCGCCGCATGCATGCTTCCTCCAAGCAGGCAAACTCGTTGAAATCAACGTAACATGTATCATTCATGTGCAGAGTAATTCTCGATGGGAACAGTAGGAGTTCCTTTCTTGAATCACTATAGACCTTTTGAGATCCTGTCATCCCAGTAGAATTCTCAAGTTAAAAGAACTAGGAGGTTTCTAACTTAGACGACAGGCCAGTTTAATTTAGAGTCTTTACACGTCCTGCTTTGCCTCTGGAAATCAATGGCATTTGCTATTCTGAGACGCAATTTTAAATGAAAGGTCTGGGACGCCATGGCAGGCCTGCCGGGAGACACATGATATTTGTAAAGACCCTTAAATTTACAAGTTCCAAGTTTGCAGTGTTTGATTCCGTTGCTACATTTAACGTTGCTGTATCATATTGGCATCGAATTCTGATTGACTTCAACTTACCCACTAAAACTGCATCAGATTGTCATATTTTATTTCTAAGTGAAATAATACCGGGAACGCCAATGCCTAATGATTACTGGCATACCCCATACACTAACTAGAATGTGACGCAAATATAAACTTCGTCTCGCTTTCCACACTATACGCGTATGTTGCAAAGAAATAACCCCTTAGACATAAGACGTTAAATGTCTCTATCTTATTGCCGGGAAGTTTAGCGGAAAATTACAATAGAGTACGACTGAGGTAAAACTGAACTTACTATGCAAAGTCATTTGAATATATTAATTACATGCCCTGGGGATATGTAAATCATGAATATAAAGGACCAAGTTGGGCCCACCCCTTTGCACCCCACTCTAGGCCGCCGTTTGGATTAGATCTAGCGACCCGCCCTCCCCCCCCCCCCCCCCCCACGAGGAATCCGGGTTTTTGGAGTGCATCCTCCAGACTCTTCGTCTGGTTTGGGCTTGTCCCAAGTCAGAGTGATTCCCCATACTTTATTTACATTTGATGAATAACAATACCCAGGGCAGAATTTTATACTACGAGCTTCGCCACAGCACTTGTTTTAGTAAAACCAACGATTATATAATTTTAGGGTCCATTTCGCTAGTGTGCGACTCTGTGTTTTTAATTCAGAAAGTTAAAGTTTGTGAGTGTTGATTCACCCGGCACATTTTCTTCACTGCATTTTATCGCCCACAGCCGGGAAAGTTTAAACTACTTCAGTTTCAGTTTTCAGTTTTCTACTGAGTGGGAAGTAAAACAAGAAAGTTGATGTTCGTTTATACTGAGTGGAGGTTTCGCAGTGAACGCTTACAAGAGAAATACCAACTAAGCGAACGAGAAACGGTCATAAAAGACAGAGATCGCGAGACATCATTTTCAATTAAAGCATGCAAATTACTCGAGAATTATCGGCAATGTTATGAAATGGAAATCAATAAATTTCCATCGTAATTTTCTTAAGGTTATAAGAGTTCACGGTATTACTTCTTCACTTCGATGTTCTACCAGAGGAAGATTTAACGAACTTACTTTAAATAATTTCTTGACGTAGTCCCAGGACAGACAAAAAAACTTATTTAAGAAAATAAAGACATTGCCACAAAAGGCAGAGGCACATTTATACATTATTTAATCAACACGAGAAAAATATAAAGTAATTAGCGAGAGAAAATAATTCAACTTTATCAAATTAAATTCCTACCAGTTATCATTATTATTTTTTGTTGTCAAATAATATGGGTCGCTCGTCTAGCGACTTAGTTGTGGCAAGTTTTGAAATAAAAAAAGTATTATTAAATGGGCATTTTAGACTACTTGTTCATTATAGGTTCGCAAACAGATTTTCTTCAATCCGATTTTATGACGCAGACACCACCTAGAGTGCAGGGCAGAGTTCTTCCCGGCAGGTGGTAAAACAAGCTGAGCCTGTCTGCTTGCTTTCGGCTGCAAAATGTCTTGTAACAAAGAAAATAGTGTCGACGTTGATACACATCAAGAGACTTATCAAGATGTTTCTAGGGTATTATAACATGGAGCAGGTTAGCCTTCGGCAATAACACGGGATAGCATTCTCTATGTTTACTGCACACATGAAAGCTAACCATCGACATCTGAAAATAGTTGCTATGTCGTTTAGTCGCTTGTTTTACAACACATTCATTGTAGTTTAAAATGGAAAATTACCAAAAAAAAGTCAGTGATCACAGGACTAGAACGGCGGAAATTGCTCTCCATCATTTCAATTTCTTTAAAACCAAAAATGTCAGAGATAAATGTCGCTTTATTAAAACATCCATGAATCGTTAATTATTGTAAGGCTTCCGTCCGATGTCGGCTTTAAACCTTTACCAAATGATAGATCGAGGCTCATGTATCTTGAGTTTTCCAAAACATGTCCGTGCGACTTTTAGTTTTGGCATCACCTGGTGTATATTTTTAATTACTTTGTTCAATGAAAACCGATATTTATTCCATGTCTAGGCCTCGAAAGACTTAAAAAGTCTTCAAAAGTGATATTCAATTTACCCAGCATTAATCACTTTCTAATTGTTATTGAGCTATTTAGTTAAAACAAGTTCCCATTGTCCTGCAACGTGCGGACAAGGAAAACAAAGGGCAGCTATCTTAAAGATATTATCTGTAGAGTGCACTGATGTCCGAAAAGAGCCGTTTTACGTCGATTTAGAGTCACAAAGTATACAAACACTATTTGTCATGCAAATTTATTTTTAAAAGCTTTCGCTAAAATGCAAGATCTAATTTTTTGGAGTTCGTGGTTTAGAAGCTTAAGGTCGCATGCAAACAAAGTTGATTTGAAAGCAGACCCACAGTACATCGTTAGACTCGACTTATTCAGAGATTCGAGAAGCCGGCCGCTAGACACACGAACTCACTATGTCACACATCAGATACTTCACACTTCTCAGCTTTTATTGATACCGGTACTTCGTAAACGTTTCTGAAATGAAAGAAATATTTTTCTAACAGTTTATTTCACAACATGGCTTGATAATTCTTTTCATCTTTGATCGTAAAACAGATAAACCGATAACAAAATGCTCCTGGAAAGTGCCGTGAATAAAATCACTTACATGACAAATTCACAAAAATTATTCAGGGACAAAGAGCACTGTTGTTGGCATTTTGGCCGTCTGTTTGGTTAGAAGCTCTTACTAGCGTTTTAAAAAACAAGGTTTAGGTTTGAGCCCAGGTTCCGTTAATGACGGAAGCCAAAAAGATATGTCGTTGATCTCAGTTACATTACAAGTGGACATGAAAGAATAGGCGTGAAAATTACTTCTTCTATTTTAGAAAATGTTATAAGTATTCTTCAATCTTGAGAAACGTACCATTGTATTGAAAAAGTAAAACAGAATGACAATCGCAAAGGAACAACACACGCAAGCAGACAATCCAGTTAGAAGTTTAATGATCGTACTGCCTTTTCAAGCAGTTGCTCAAATTTCAACCCTGTGACACCTGCAAAAATCGTAGCACGTTAAATTGAGTGGCCAGTGTTCATTGTAAGTAGAAAATGAAATGATTTTGAAGGAGTAAGGTAAGAAAACGTATCATTTACAATGAAAGAGAATTTTGTTACATAGAAGTAGGACCGTCAAGATACCAAACTTGTTAAAATAAACTGGATGTTACAAAAGTAAATTCAATGGAGAAAAATATACAAAAAAATTAGCTACGCCATTCCATTGTTTTGTTGTCTCTGAAGTGTAAATGCGAAAAAAATCGGCAAATTTCATGGCAATAGTATTGTTGAGGAAAGGTCCTTTCCTGAGGTTCCGTTGAAAACTGTTTATATAGTTAGTTGGTTTGACTACATGTAATCCTAATGAGTACTAGCCCACCTGCTAGTCAAGTAATGGCAATTTCTTGTAAATGGCTACTTTCGAGGACGACTGTACAAAGATCTCTGAATAGCAAAGTCAAACGTTAAGTTTAGATGTAATAAATAGACTTTTATAGCACTGTTTCTAAAATGCTGTGCCAAAGTTTTTGGTACACTGACACAAAACAATGCGGAGGTTGCATAAGATAAGAATATCATATGACTACTTTGAGCGCGGTATCTTCGTAAACGGACCTTTTAGTGTCATAATTGTGCATTGCCCTGTCTCAGCGATCAGATGAAATCACTGTGGAATGCTACCACTACGTATGTGCGAAAACGCTTTAGGAATACATGTAAGAGAGAACTACAACTTGAGACGAATTAGAAGCAATTGTCATGCTCTATGATAAGACATGGATTAAAAAAAAGAGATGTATTGAACGAGATCGTAGCTTTATTAAGGGCTCACATAAGTATTCATTTTAGACTGAAAAGAGAGATTTGGAGTTGAATAAGAACCTCGTGGCCACCAGGTCAACTAGTGAAATAAAGAAGTTGCGGCAAACTGTGAAAATACTGAGGGACATTACGAATAAATGTACACAAAGACGCTTTAGGAATAAATGTAAGAGAAAACTATAACTGGGACGAATAAGAATTATTATTATTATGATAAAAATTAATTGCCAAGTTCTGTGATAAGAATTGAATTTAGAAAATAGATTGAAAGACACAGCAGCTTTGTGAAAAGATGAACTCTTTTTAGACTGAAAAGACAGATTTAGAGTTGAATAAAAACGCCACGGTCACCAGGTCAACTTTTGTGCTATTGAACGCCAAAAATTTCAATCAAATAAAATAAAGAAAATGCGACAAACTGAAAGTGTTAAAAGAGAAAGGCGGTGATTCTTTTTAGCAGGATATGTTACTGGTTTATTAAATTTTTGTGTGCTGTTCGTAGTTGGAGAAAATAAGGAATGAACAACGTCTGAAATGCATATGTTTTATTTTATATGTATACTGTGGCAAAAACTGAAGCAAGAATCTTCGTAAAACCATATACTTATTAAACCGTATCTAAAAATAAGCGCGCGCTGTTAAAGAAAAGGGCGAAAAGGCAACAAAACGATGAAATGACGGGCTCTGGGAACACATCACCTGGAATGCTAAGACGAAGACAAAGTTTTCGAGTTTGTTTGCTCAAGTTAGAGAACATTGACGTAGTAAGCGGAATAAAATCTGTCCGAGTTGTTATTTTTTTACTGAACTTCCTTTTAAACACATCTATCGGCTTTGAAATTATTGACGTTTAAGCACTAAAAGCTGTATGCTTTTTACGCTTATGATTACGGCGTAAATCAAAATAAGCACGTTCATGCCATAAAGATGACTTACTATGTCAGCTAACAAAGTTAAGCTTCCATGTTTTCAGACGTTTTGTTGGCCCGTGTCTTTACGCTAAGTCAATAACTGTAACAAGAGATTGCGATAATTTTGACGGATGTATTGAAAAACGACCTCCTTTGTTTCCGCAGCCAGTATTGTTTCTCGGTCTAATAATCTCCGCCAACTACCCGCAGAAAACGAAAGAATATTACTTAACTAAGAGGATTAGTACTACGAAGTCTCAAAATATACCAAACGGCCTGGCAAACGCTATTCCACAGCTAAAAATTTTGTTTTCAATATAAAAGGAAACTTAAAACTCTACTTCAATGCTTGTCGTATTTTTTTCACATCAGCGGCTATCCTTGGATTCTCTTAAAGGCTTCTCGCGTTTTTTAAACTCGGAAAATGAGGGAGATTTTTCTCGGCTTGTTTCATGTATTTTACATTTAAGTGAAAAGATAAAAAAGACACGCATCCTTAACGTAGTCAGTTAAAGTAGTTTAGGTAATGGAACAAAGTCTAATGAATAGAACCGGCCTTTAATGCTTTTCAGTTACCTTTCAGTTGCATTTTTTAATAGGCAGAAGGCGACGGAAAGAAAGGACGCGGTTTTATGCCCTCTCTTAGTTTTTCAAATAAACAGGCGTCACGTGCTTTAGGAACTTATTTAGTACATTACCGAATCGAAAGTACCTGGTGACACATTTTGTTTAAGTCCCCAGTAATCGCGCTTTCTAATCAAGTTTAAATCGCGCTCTTCTTATCGACTTGCCACTTCTTCCCTTCGTCGTTAATGAGGAAATCAGTAAGAGCATGCTAAGTATCTGCTTTGTTTTCCAAACGAGAGGCGTTGCGAGTCCTAGTTTTATTCCCATGAGCCTGATGTTATCTTAAATTATTCAAAGAAAAGGCATACAAATCTTTTGAAAAACGATGTCCTCGCACTTGAGCTAATATTGCAATGTCATTTTCAAAGATAAAATAAGATACTGTTTCTGGGTATATGTGTGACTCTTTTTCTGTGTGATGCCCGGGCCTCTGCATTGCCGTTCAGTAACAAACATAACCAGGTTTCTAAAAATTTAAATAGCTACAATTACAAGACACTAAGCTAGATTTCGTTAAAATATTTCTGCCTGCTTCAAGAATCATTAATTAATACTTTCGACAGATATCGTGGCTACACACGGAGTTTTGTGTTTGCAAAAAATGACAGTTTGGTCAAACAGCCTTATATTTGTTAGTCGATTTTCGTTGCGTTTTGCGTTTAGAAAGTCGGTATACAAACATTCATGTTAACTTTAATTTGCTATAATTCATCGAGTCCTGCCTGTTATTATCCAGCAGAATGCAAATACAGTTTGGTTCGAGGTAATATTCCAAGCTAAGTCCCTTATCACGGCCAATAACGCTACAATAACGTTTACAAGTTGTTTTTTCTAATAGCAAGCTACTCGAATCCATTTTGATGCAGAAAAACTGTCCAAAAGTACACCTTAACTTGTATTTACTATTTTTAACAAATACGTTTTTAAGCGAAGTAAAAACTCGATGAAATATATGAATTTACTCCATATAAAGATGCCTAACGTCTGCTCCATATTAAAAAAAATGGAAATACTTACTTAGCAAGAAGTGTGAAGACGAAACTGTACGAAAGAAAGAAATCTTGAAATTTATTAAGTCAATGTAGCTTCTACGACGACCACCAATGACATGAATATTCAAAAGAAGACCAGATACTTCAAGAGACTAGAAATTTATTTTGGATTGAAAATGGGAGGAGAACAAGTCTTGCAAGGAACAAAAAGAAATATATTTAACTCACTGGCAGGGTCAAACACCACGCGTAGGCAGACAAGTTTATTAACATCCGAATTGTGTCCAAGATCTGCAGGATCCAGGTTTCCTAAAGTTTTTCTAAACCGCTTTTACAGAGCAACGCAAATAACCCAAAGAAGATGGATGGAAATCACAGAACTAAAAGATCTCAAACCTTAACGATATTTCCGAGCGGCCTGCGAAAAAGGTATATCTTGCCGTTTAACTTCACGCGGTTTGTACTATATGTTTCAAGTGTCTTTTTGTTACTTCACTATCCACGGGGTGGGGACCAGGGAAAGGGTTTGCACAAGAACGTTTAAGTTTACTTTTTAAACTCGCACATTGATAGGAAATGAACTCCTCTCTCGGTCAAATAACACTTTCCATTTCCATGGGATATCAACAGATTTTAAAGGTTCGAATTCATTAACGCCCCACACGTACGCCCCTGAGATTGAGAAATTAAGTACGTTGGCGGAAATGAAGTATAAATCCCCCTTAATTGCTCTTTACATTTCACGTATCCTTCATCAATGAGGATTGTTTTCTTTGATAGATTACATTTCGGAATGGAAATTGAAAATCCAATTTCCGACTTTCTGGTGAGAGAAAATGTACTAATGGATTTCTGAAACAAATATCTTTCTCCATGGAATTTAATGAAGCAAAGGACAAAATTAATTTTCCAAATCTGATCAGCCACAGCTTAATATCCATTCAGTCAACTGAAGAATTGTTGAAGATTTGGTATTTGCTAAGCAAAATCATTTAGAAGAATGACTAGAGAAAAAGGCATTTGTGTTATTTTAGCCGAGTATATCGACAGTATTCCCATAACAATTAAAAAGATAGCAATGGCAAAAACGCAGCGGGTTAAGTTATTAGTAACTTACGACTTTTGCTAGGCCATTTTCTCTTACATGTTAATATATTTATAACTAAATTATATATTACTGAAAAATCCCCAAGGATAGATGTGCCTGTTTCATTTTTATTCTATATTATCACTATCAATTTACAAAAATTTGTATTTTTTAAAAGCTACAAGAATATGCTGTAAACAAGTTTTGTTTTGGAAAGCGACTATGCTTCTTTCATAAACTATCAGCCACTTTTTACAGCTTTATGAAAAACAATCATAATAGGCTACATGTTTTTAATGAAGAAAGTTTTGTATGCGCTTCAATAGCATGGTACCGTGTAGGAGAAAAACGTATTTAGATGCGCATGCGCAAACGCATCGCTAGTTTTGGGTTAATTCGTGTTGCATCTGTTGTGCTCATTTGTCGTCCCACACATTACTCTTAAACCGTCAAAGCAACCAAAGATAACAACGCCTGCACTATCTTTAAACTGTCTCAGATAGCAGGGGTGAAGATAAAAAAAACTTTGATAAGGGAGCGCAGTTTTAACATATTGTTGAATCTGTAAAACAGGAAAGATCACGACGTTTCGGAGGTGTACCCGTTTTTAAAACGCGCATTTATAAGATAAAAATAACTAGTATAGGTCTCTCTTGCGTCCGCTTTTCGGAAATGAAACGGCTTACGTGATCCATTAGAAATGCGACACGATTCACATTAAAGAAATCCTCCGACTTTGGCATTTGTGAACACAACTATTAACGCTCAATGAAATATTTTGCCGTCTTTAATTTCTCGAGAACAATTCTGTTTTGACAATGTTGTACTCAAAATTAAACTTTTATTCATTCGTTTACCGACATAAAAAAAATATTGCGTTGGTCGGTGCGAAGCTTAAAATCGAGCAATTTCCGGCGGTTGAGTGGCGGGGGTGACTTTTACCAATGCGAATCAAATCAAAGATCGATCACAAGTAAGGTTTTAATTTCGTGTTGGGCAGAAGAATTGGTAATTTTTTCTCGGTGGTGCGTGCAGCCCCTAGATGGGATTGCCGCTTGATAAATAGATTAACAGTAGTTAATTACTTTTTATTATGTAGCAATCAGATAATTTACCATAGTGGCAAGGGGATCGACAAAGGATTTTTAACAATTTGGAGATTGAGTAACAATTTTGAGATTTCGCTGCGGTCTGCAAAGCAAACAACGCAATTTACCACGGAAAAAAATAATTTCTAAGAGTTGGATGATCATTTGGCATTTTAATGAGAAAGCTCCAGCAACTAAAAGGTTTCGTTCTCGGAAGAGGATGCCTCCTTGCACGTACTGAAATATTATTTAATCACGGTAAAAGTTTCTCAGAATTTTATTTTCTTTTTTTCAAAAAGTATCAAGATAGAAAAGTGATAAGACGTCAACACATTTGTTGTTTTAAAAAGACATTTTTCTGTCTTATCTTTCTTAAAGACAAACTATTTTTTTTTCTAGTATGAATTAATTTTTTGGGATCTGGTTATTTTCTGTTTAAACAGAAGTTCGGCTCAAAAACACTGTTGAATAATGGAATAGGAAGAAAATAGAAAATACTTTTATTTTGGCCAGTAAAAAAGAAATGAGCGACATATTGTATCCAATTTGAATTGCACAAACAAAATTGAGTTAACATTTGGCCCATCTTTTTATTAGGCCGTAACGAGTGTTAAGGGATTTCAAAGGTTCTATTCGCACTTCCATCAAATTAATTACATGGCTTTGGGTCGGTACATCAAACTATAATTCTATGCTCACATTATTGAGTCTAAGTATGCATTTTCTCTTGTTCTTCTTCACAAAACAAGCCTTTCTTGTGTTCCGTGCATAATAAATGAAGGTAATGGCCTGTCCCGAGTGAAGAGTATCATTCGACTCGCGCTGTTTTGATCTTTTGCTCTTTCATCTGGCGTGGAAAACTAGAATCTGCAGCAGATGATAGCATTTCTTCCATAAAAGAAAAGTTAACATCGAAAATTACATAAAACGCCTAAATCTTTTGTGCCAACAATAAAGGAGTAAAGGTGCTGTTTATATTCAATACATCATCCAGAAAATGGTACATTTCGTTCGAGTGCAGCAAGCCGAATCACACGTCGAGCGGTAGGAACGCTGACAACAATCGCTCGAACAGCTAGCTGAGACAGAAACTTGCGCTAAGAGCAAGATAAATGATTAAGGTGATGGTGCAAGCCTCGAAACCGACGAAAGGGGGTGTGAAATTTAGGGGTGTATCAAAAATTGGTACAGGAGGGGTAATTAGATTAAGGCAGACCTACCTTGAGCCTCACGTGGGTTGAACAATTTAGCCACCATCTGTTGACTATTTAGTATTCTATTAGCCATAAACGACAGATGGCAAGTGCATGCTAGAATCCCATGTGAAAGTGTCCACAAAGAAGAGCGCTGCGGTTCGGTATGATTTTGTTGTATTCTCTCTCCACTTGGCCCCATTGCTTAGCCTTGATTTGCAATGTGACTCTATTAATAACCTAAACACACAGCTGTGGCGCTGAGAGAAAAAATGCTGCTGATTTAATTTGATTTTAAAAAGATTTAAATGGGTATAAATTCTGAGTGAACAAGAGAATTTAAACAGTCATTGAAGGGTGATCACTCGGAGCGAGCAAGCATCAAGTCACATTCGAAAAAACTTGACCGCAAGATAATTGCTGTTGAAACTTCTGAACACAAGGTATGAAAACTTCAGATCGAACAGCCCAATTTGCTTTAAACACAGTGGTGCTAATATATCAAAACACCCAACTGTTTTAGGTTACTCTACGACTTCACGTTTCAAAAGTGTAAAACAGGACAAGCAAACGAAGCCCTATCTCAACGAAAATGGCACATCTAGGTATGTACATTTTTGGCCTTAAAAATGCAATCCGAATTCTCAGTTCGCCTCAGTCGTACAGCTTCACTTTGCCTTTGTATTTAAAGTTACAAGCTTGGATCAACCTGGGGTTGTTTTCAGACGCTGTTACTCAATTTATTAGTGGAGTCAAACAACATGGAAATTGAAAGTAAAATAGACTGAGGTTTTGAAGACCACTTTATCTACGTTCGCTGCTTTTCTGCGCGAAGGCATGATACGGTTAGTGCCTGTTCTGCATTTTGGTTCGAAGTTTCTCACGTTGGATCGATTTGAACTGAGCTCATTCGACGGAAAAGATTTGATCTTTTCTTCTGGGTCCTCGTGTGTTGTATACAAACGTTTCTTCGACTTTTGTTACCCTCAGCGTGTTCTCGGAACTACAGCATTGTCTAGCAAACGTAAATATCCGTACAAATAAATGTAATTTTAAAATGACCATTTTAAATTCTCGTTCTCGTTGAAAGATTCTGCTGTGTTGTTTGTACAAGTCTTTCACACTGCCCGCTTGCGGAAAAGCATCTTCAGTCTCGAAATATATGCCGTCACGCCTTTTCAATAGAAGCATTCTCCCTTTTCAATACGTGTGTATAGTAAAATAAACGTATTTTGTTTAAATCTTTCACCGTAATTCAACTTATGTGAATGGATTTTTCCAGAATGACGGCGTTTCTATGCGACAGTGATACGGATACAAATCAAAATCTTTGACGAACGTGAAAACGTTGAATTTAACGCGATAGTTGGAACGGTAAAATTTAGGTTTATAATGCAGCTCGATTCAGTTAACAGCCTTCACATCCTAGTATGCATGAAAAATCCTATTTCACTCTCACAGTAAGAGGCAACTTTATTTAGTAAGAACTCGTAGAAACAAAAAAATTAAGAATGAAGCACAAATAAAAAACAATACAGGGACAAGCCAACCTTCTACTAATGACTAAAAATCGCGCGGAAGCTCACAAGTCCAACCTTGTTGCCCAGTTGAGCGTTTAAAAATAATTATTGGTTAAATCCAATTTCCAACCGTCTTTTTTTCGGGAATTTTGCAACACCCTTAGGAAAATAAAATAATAGTTATCGTGTAGCTTCAAAGGAGCATTTAAGTCGACCTAGCGGTGAATACTCTGCATTTGCCGGTTGCGTTTTGACGTGAAGTTGTTATGTTTGTCTGTTTCTTCTTCTTTTTATTACTCCATTTGTACCTTAATTGAGCACGGGCCATCAAAAATGATTTATAGTTGCCTTAATTGTTGAGAAAACTAATTAACCGAGCATCGCGAGAGAGAATAAAAATTAAACGAAAGGCAATTTGTCTCAAGAACGCCTGAAGAACTCGATAAAATGAAGCCAGGCGAAATCAAGCAATTAAAGCACAAATTTGAAAAATATTTTGGTTGGTCAACTATGCAGGGGGCGCGATTGTTCGGCTGTAAACTAAAACCGTTTCGACCACACACTTCTCACGGAGATAGAGAAAAAAGGGATAGCAAAACACGCTGAAAAAACGGTCTTTTATAGCTTCTGTAAATCGTAACGAAATGCAACAAGTTTTATTAATATATACAGGGAGAGATCTAGCAAATTAGGAATTCATTTTTACTCATTTTAACATGTTAGAGCAAACGCTGATCATTATCGGGTATAATTAAGCTCCTGTTTTAAAAGGTAGCGGTCATTTTAATTTTGGTATTTTGTATATGGTCAGTACGTGTCGGTCTCTCTCAGATTATAAAAAAGTTACTCTTATGTTGTGCATGATATCTCGTTAAACAGTAGATTTATTTGACTGCTATCATCAAAGGAGTCCACCGTCATCAAACGCACTTCCAGCAAGTCGGTCAAAGATGAAGACAAAATTTTAATGTGTAGAAATTTTAAAACCGTTAGATTGGAACCTGAACCATTTATCGGTTGGAATGTTTCATAGATTCTGACATTCCTGAATTAATTTACGAATCGCTTGCTTGGGTTGAAATTGAACCATAACAATTGACAAGTTAATAACAATGCTACGCAAATTTCCAATCGCGGGCAAAGAAACTTGTTGTCATTAATGTATTCACATTTTAAAAACAAATATGTTTATTTTTATTATTTCATTATCCAGTTGATTTGTTTGTTTGTGTACTTATCCACATACTTTGCCTCAAACGTAAATTGTATTGTGTATTTTTTCTAAGTACATCAAATATCCATGTCTAGCAAGATATATCACTAGTCAGAATTGGAGATCCTCTTGAAAAGAGAGAATTTTTACAATGTAATTTGTAGCTTCACTGATTTGCTATAAGTTGCTCTAATAAGACTATTTTTAACATTTTCTCAAGCATCCTTGAATGAGAATACAGAACACCACGTCCCTCCAGCCTGTCTTGGTTCCCCTTCGTAAACAACCACCCTCCCTTCTGGGTATGCTTTACATACTAGAATTTTTCATTCCGGCCGTCTAGAGAACCTCCCCGCAAAATATAAATGTATAAAAGAATAACTACGTTACAACTTACCAGGTGTGTGCATAACGTGATAAATGAGATAGCGAGGCGTTGCGTGACGCAGCGTGACAACCAAATAATTTAGTTGTTTTGGTTTCGTGCAGAGCATTTCTCAGCTTTGTATTCAATGTAGCGCTTCCTTTTCCACCAGAGTACTTTTACTTCAATATTTGACCTACATAATTGCACTTCAAGCCGTCCTTTAAAGGAAAGCATAAGCTTACGTCGGAAACAAACCAAACTAAATAATTTCTAGCTCCTCGTCGCTCATTCAACACCTAAAACATTTCATTAAATATGCTTCTGAAACAAACACAAACCTGTCCTGGTGTCTGTATTATCCTTGGGTATTAAGCATTGAATTAAACCCAGAATTTCTCAGCAAATTCAACCATGTCAAGCTTTTTCCCTTCGATTCCGCAACGGACGGAGGACACTTCTTGGCAATCGCCAGGTAAACGTCACTGATTTTCCCGCCGAAAATAATCACCGGTCACCAGTCCTTCTCCTTTTGCTTTTTGCCTGGGTGGAATTTATAATATAAGGCATATTTATTCGAAGAGAAGACGAACCACTAATTCCGTCATTTGTGCTTTTTTTTTTTTACAGCGCCTTTTCTCTTCCAAAGTCATGGTGGTATAAATCAACTCGGAGGACCTTTCGTGAACGGCCGGCCCCTCCCGGATTACATTCGCCATCGGATAGTACAACTTGCAGCGTGTGGTGTACGACCATGCGAAATTTCTCGGCGACTTCTGGTCTCTCACGGCTGCGTCAGCAAAATCTTGGGCAGATTCTACGAAACAGGGTCTATTCGTCCGGGATCTATAGGAGGCAGCAAGCCGAAGGTTGCAACGCCTCCAGTCGTGAGCAAAATTGTGCAGTACAAGCAGCAGAACCCGACCATCTTTGCGTGGGAAATTCGGGATCGCCTCGTCGAGGAAGGCGTCTGTGATCGAGAAAACACTCCCAGCGTCAGCTCCATCAATCGAATTCTCAGGAATAAAGCTGCTGAAAGGGCTGCACAGTATGCAATGATTGAGAGAGAGAGACAGCATTTGGCCAGTATTTATGGCTTCCATCCGTGGTCCGCTGTTTGCGAGCCCAGTGTGCCCTGGTCATGCCACACAATGCCACAGCACGAGGACTTCCCACCTCAGGACTACGAGAGGAGGGGTCTTGAACCGCCACCAGAGCTTTCAATCATGACATCATCTCAGATTAGCAGCAGTCATCAGGAACACAATGAAGGCACTTTGGCAGGTATAAAAATTGTTCAAATAGCCCTCTCCGGAGGGGGGGGAGGGGTACTAACTTACCCTGACCCAATTTAAGAATAAATAAAACGGAATTTTTTCCCCTCAATTCTATTTCGTTCCTGTAACGTTGATACTCTTAACGGATTGCTCCGTTTAAATAGACCGTTTCTTTTTCGTTTCACTTGCCGTTTGATACGTACTGCAATTTTAGACGATACAATTTCGATACCCCAAGGTTCACATCAGGAAAAATGCCAAAAGGAGTCCCGGATCTTTCCCCTAGATCCACCACTGCCCTGTATCTGAATTTTCCGAGAATTTTCTGGATCTGCTCCTGTCTGTTCCATGCTTTTGCCGCTTTTAGGAGGAGCGTCACACGAACTATACCTTGTGTAAAGCCACGATTAAGCAACGGCGCGTAAAATGACATCTGAAAAGCGCATTAATATTTATGACGAACATTTATACTCATGTCACTTTTCTTTATTTTGTTGTTATTTAATTTAGCGAGGCTCAAGGGGGAAAATGACGATGAAGAACGCCAAAGACAATGCGTGACACCAAACAAGCAGATCACAAAGCCGGAAAAACCAGAAAAACCGGCTCTTCGAATTATTGATCGTGATGAAAGCGATGAAATGGACGAGTTAGCAATCGACATGGACGAGTCTGGCCACCGCGATGACATTAGCTATAATAACAAAAACAACAACAACAACAACAATGCCGCTAACACAGACAACAAAAATTGTAATGTAAACAATTCAGAAAATACCGGTTACAACAGTGGAAGTGACAGCGACAAGGAAGGAAATGATTCACAGGGAAACCAGAAGAGAAAAATAAGGCGAAACAGAACGACATTTACCCCTGATCAGCTGGAGTTGCTTGAAAAAGAATTCGGAAAATCTCACTACCCGGATGTAGCCACGAGGGAGGAGCTTGCAAATAAGATTGACATGTCAGAGGCACGAGTACAGGTGAGAGACAAGATGGTAAAGTATTTTAAGGCCCCGTCCACACGTATCCGTTTTCATTTGAAAACGCAACTTTTTTTGTTATGGATACGGCTTCCGTCCACGCGTATCCGATGAAAACGGTCACCGAAAACGCAACTTTTGAAAACACTCTCCAGAGTGGAATTTTTGAAATCGCCGTTTTCGTTTTTACGTGTGGACGGGGCAAAACGGAACTTTTCGAAAACGATGACGCATCAGTATTGGATCCAGCCCACCCACGCGAAAGAAAATGGCACCACGTGGCTTCCCTTCCTATCTTGCGGGCTCATTTTACCCGTAAATGCGCATGCACCGTCAGCGGTATCTGCGTTTTCGAATCGTTTCAGCGTTTTCGTGTGGACTGGTGAAAACGATATTAAAACGCTACGTGTGGACGCGAATTTTTTTGAAAATCGAGAAAAAAAAGTTGCGTGGACTTGGCCTAAGATGTGAAGAGTTGAGTCTTTTCTTCGATATTTACTTGGAGAGCAGCTTGTTTGTTATAAACTAAGGAATGATCTTTAGCAACTCCTATATTGATTGAGTGCCTGTTAAAATTAAAACTAATAAACATCACAACATCGCCAAGAAAGGGCGGCCTAGTCAAACAAGGGGAAGCTCAACTTTGTACCTCCAATGTTGTTAGGTAAGAAACTTGGGATTAAATCTTCATCATTATTGCACGAAAGTACGCATAGAAACTTAAATGCCATTTAACCGATACCCTTTAACCTTCTTCCCATCGCCCCATAGCATCTTCGCATTTCATTCTAAGCTTCTTTCTTTTTACACACTTACGAAAATTGATGCGCGTCCTAGTCCAGGTTAGGTACCCTGCGAGCAGAGTCTAACGTACTTGCAAATGTGACTATAATTCATGTTCTTATTGTTTCTTAGGTTTGGTTCTCCAATCGCCGTGCAAAGTGGCGGCGCCACCAAAAAATCAACAGCTTGCCACACATACGTCACTCGCTTCTGGGAGGGTGTTACCCGATGTGCAGTGAATGTGATATGGCTGATCAACATTGTTCCTTGATGCCAGCCCCCTACAGTCCCCCCTTGAACTCTCTTAGCCTTCTGTCGCCCAACGCTGACAGAATGGGATCGTCGTCCACTTCCGTATTAGGAGGTGGAAGTGGAAGGTCTTGCTCTCCCCAGGACTGCACGTGCTCACGAGTTTGAATCAAGTGACGTTCGCGTGGGTTTTAAATTGAATGTAAAATAGTAAAGTCTTCAATTGTATATAGTCTTAGGGACCTTTTGTAGCTTTGTGTGACGTTTTTTAAAGATAAATCGAATCATTTTCATAATTGAGCCTAACGAGCGAAAGAGGGTAGAACGCTCTCTTGCTTTCTAACCTTTTTCGTTACCGATTGCTTGATTTGCAAGAATTTTATTAAGTTAATATTTAATTATACATGTACACTTTTAGATGAGTTAATGAAAAAAATGACACCAAAATTTCGCTTTTGAAGTTTCTTAGGGTGTTCAAAAAGAGGTTGTAATTGCTTCTACAGAAGGGTATGCAATAAAGATTGTATGACTTATGATGTAAGCCGTTCTGATAAGTGATTTATTAGTATGCTGTTATCTTATGACATGTATCATGGTCTCTTTTCCTTTAGCTCGGCCTAGCTTTTGATTTTCATAACATTAGTTTACGTTACGTTTCAAAAATGTATTTTCTGCCATGATAACTGGGGAGAATAAGTCGAACACTTACAAAGGAATCCCGATTTCTTAACCAAGGGAATCGAAAATTAGTTCGAAAAATACAGGTACTGTTAAAGATTCTCTCGTTGAACGTGGGAAAGGAATGGCTGGGGCAGCGCCAGTGCAAATCTGGAGGTGAGAGAGCGTATGTGCCACTCGCTCTCCACACGCTTCTTTCATATATTTTGCGTTGACAAAAAGGAGAGGCTGCGAACAGTCTACAGTTGTTGTTGTGTTTTATTGATCATTTCGGCGGCCAGTTTTCCCCTCTTTCCGTTCTTGGTTTTCGCCCACGTGACTAGGACATTGACAACGGGTTGCCATCCGCCATTTTTGTGCCCGTCTTTCAACTCCTTCTCATTCTCGACCCCAGAGGCCGAAAACCAAGAATCGAGACCTCTGGCCACCCAGCAACAAAAGGAAAAGCGGGCTCTGGCCAGGAACGATATTGTAGCCGCCGCTTGGGCTGAGCATGCAGAGTACTTGTTCTATACACGTACACCTTATTCCAAAATGGCCGCTGATTTATGCACCCACAAATTGGCCCTTGTTGCCTCGTTCAAGATAAAATATTCTTTTGATTTTTGAGCTTAAAAACGAGACAAGAAGGGCTAATTTGAATACCAACAAAAGAATATTAAGATGGTAGCCATTTTGGAATAAGGTGTATAATAGCCAATGCCAGTAATCTTGATTCTTCGCGCTGACCAAAGGGATCGCGGCCGTTGTGGACGAGTTAACAAATAGACGTGAGCTTGAATTTCGTCGTTACATTGTGACAATACGTGCGTGTCCACGCGGTAAATTAATGAGCCTTTTGCCACGGGAAACTGCATTTAGCGAGTGCCTGAACAACACTTCCCTAGGTAAATTTTCATGGATACGTTACAAAGATCAAACGAAGCGTCCATGACATCTAACGTGGAAAGTTGGAAGGGTGTTTTGATTCCTAAGTACAAGAGCCAATCACATTTCTCCGTTTGACATCAGCACGTGGAAACCTCGAACAATGGTTTTCCTTCGTTGGTTTCATTTGCGCTGTTGACGGATTAAACAACCCTAACACAGTAGAGAGAGCAGAATTTCGAGTATATTTCGAGTGTATTTCAAATGACCTTTCAACCTGTTTGCTAACCGGCCGGTTATTTTGACAACGGCTAAAACCGAAATTATTCATTCTTTGGAGATATTTGAATACGTCGTTCAACTGATTTCTTTTTAACTCAGTCTAACCAAAACCAGACTTGTGAGGATTAAACTAATGCACCCAACAATGTAAATCCCGCGGGAGGGGAGGAGTGCGGGCATAGGTGGTGGATTTGAACTTAGCTGAGATTTTTTGTTCAAATGCCCGGCCCCAGGGCAATTGTAGATGGTCAAAAGAGTCACTAAAAGTCAATAAAATGTTGCTAGAAAGGCCATTAAGACGGTGAAAAGCCCGCCCTACGGCACGATAACAACTGTCAAATCCCCCACCTATGCCCGCACTCACCCCCCCCCCCTCCCCCTCCTCCTCGGGATTTAAATTGATAGGTGCATAAGATCAACTTGGAACTTTCAGCCTTGTAGGTCGTTGTACTCTCTCCTGGATATCAGCCCAATAACTGTACTTTTCAAAATACCCTGCTCGCTCTGAACGTTCGTAAGTTCTAACTCTGTGGGTGTATTTGAAAGCAAACGGTGGGAGGCAGCGTTTCTTTTCCCTGAGCTACGTGACGGTTTAGTTTTTACCTTGGTAAGTCACAGGCGTGTAACCGTTGGTTAACGTGATAAACCACAGGCGGCCCATACGTTGTACGTGATTTACGCATGTCACATATGAGAAAAGTTCGAAAACTTCCCTAAATTCTACGTGTTGAACAGAATGCAAATAAAAATGACTTTCCTTGTGTTTTACTTGCGTTATTTTGACGGCTCTGTGGCCCTGGAGTCGATTTAAAGACATTTAGGCGAGTTTACCTTCTGAGGCTTCCCCAAACAATTCCATCAATATTCCTAAAATCCCGGGTGTGGGGGAGCGAATCGAACAGAAATTTTCCGTAATTTCATTACGAAATTGCGAGAGTACCTCGCGAGGTTGTCCAAAATTTTCAGAAAATCGGAATAACGGGAAAATTCCGTTCCATTCGACCATTCCTGCCAGGGCCCAGGTTCTCCGAGCCGGGATGGAACTTGTTCGTACTGTCGATACGGCTACTCGAGCTCAGCAGTATCGTTGTACTTTATTCTTGACGGAAAGCATCAATGAGTTTTTCGAAGATGAATGCACCACGGCCACAGCCAGCTTTGGTAAGTAGTACATAAATGCTGCGTGTAATGTCTTTGTGATAAGTCACTAACCTGCGTAGCCCGCGGGATTTGTGGGCGGGCGACTCAGCATTCGCGGGCTAAGCCCGCGAGCCGAACCCTCGCCACTTTGCTGGTTGCTGGTAGAACGGATGGCTAGGCAGCACGTTTCCGTTTTCTAAACGGTCTATGACATTTTTTCGACATTTTTTTGGGAAATCATAGAATTTTTTTACCCACAAAAAAAGAAAAATTGTTCGTCAATAACCAGAATCGAACCCTGAACCTCTGACATGCTAGCCTGTGTACATACGCCTTCACCCCTCGAAATATTCGATTTTTTGAGGGGAGAAGGCGGATGTACAACAGGAACAATGCCCCTTGCCCCTAAAACAATAGCAGCTGCTACCAATAGAATTTCATGCTTACGAGAGCTGCTACACCACGGAATGGACTTCCTCTTTCTTCCTCTTTCCACATGTAGGGACGGACCATTTTATTTTTGAGTGGGGGATGTGTGGGAGATTCCTGCTCAAGAGAAAAAGCGCCAAAAAAATATCGTGCAAAGGGAGCCATCAGAAAAAATCTAGCAAGCGCTTTGAACTGTCTAGAGGGTCCGTTTCTCGAAAGACCCGGTAATTTAGCGGGGCCCAATAAGTTGTCCGGTATGTTCCCGTTAAGTTTGCGGGCGTTTCTCAAAGCTCCCGTTATTTTCGATTCCGACATTTGTTCCGCTTCTACCCTGGGTACCAGAGGTTTTCTCACGGCAAACTTCGCTTCAGCGGTCGCTTCCTCCAGCTTCCCGAACTCCCGCGTACGCGTTCCTCGATGTCTGAGGTCCCAGACTCCCGAGTCAGTTGAGGCTGGGCCCCTAAGTCGGGTGTAAATCCAACATGGAGGTCATCGTTGGCACATATGAACAAGTTCTCGTTGGTTTTGACGTTCTTTTTGGCGAGGACGAGCTTGAGGTAACTAGAAAGTTATCGAAATGGAATCTAACGAAATCATTTTTGTTAACAGTTTGATCTTTTTCCCTATATCTTCGAGCAGTATAGACTAAAACCGAAGTTCGCCGAGAAGGAGCATGCGGGCTGTATCAAATGCGCTGCCAACAATGGCCAATTTCTTGCTACTGGTAGCTCTGATGAAACGATTAGGTAAGGAGAATCTAACGTATTTTTAACGTGAATAACGAAGGAAAGGCAAAATTTAATATTGCTCAATGTCTATTAACTTCCCTCTGGCATAGTCTTGTTGCAGTTGTTGGAATTCGTTCCCCCACCCCCTCCCAACCAAGAAAGAACCGTTCCCATTGGAACGGCTGTTTATGTTTCTTCAGGACGGAAAAATTCATTGCTGCTTTTCTTATTTCGCTAAATCCATCCAAATGTATGTGCAGATAATAGATTCTGATAAGTTTACTGGGCCCTTTTAATGTCAGAGTTTGGCAATAGAAGAACACTCAGTAGGGGAGGTCAGGGAGAATGCATCTGTCACTCGATACATACACATGCAATAATTATTGACCTGCTGCCAATGTATCAAGGTTTCCTAGCTCAGTTTAGATCGTTTGTTTGGGTGATGGCTAAAAGGGATGGCAGAGAGGGACATTTCTAACCATGAACAGATTGAGTTGTCTTACACGAAGCTTGGAACTGCTGGAGTCTCGGTAGCCACTGAAAGGGCTGAGGCTTTAACGATTGCGCACTTTGTGTAAGACAACGCAATCTGTTCATGGCTAGAAACTTCCCTCTTGGCCATCCCTTTTAGCCATCACCGTTTGTGTGAGGTTATGATAATGAATCAAGACAAAGACAAAATAACATTGACACTGTTTCTATTTTAATTTTTAGATTGTATAATCTGAAGGATCACAGAGAGCTCGGTACTTTGATGCAACATGAGGGTGAGAATTACCAAACAGATTTGACCACCCCTCCCCCTCCCAACAATCCCTTCTTGCTCTCCTTAAATACATCCCTCCTTAAAAGAAAACCAAAAACGGAAATCAGCAACACTGTTGAACCTAGAGTACCATTTTTATTTCAGACACTAATTAACAATTAGATTATGAGCTCGAGATTTCTATGAGGTGATATTTCATGACGCTGAAGGCCAAATCAACTATCACCTCCTAGAAATCGAGAGTGCATAATCTAATTGTTTTAGTAAAAATCATAATAAACGAATCCTGTGTCGGTGAAAAAGTTCTAAAATATCTTCCTTCGATGTAAAGTACACATTAACTATTGTATAGAGCAATTTTCACTTGATTGTTAACAGTACACATAAGCTTTAATTTGTTTTGCAGGGATTTCAATAAAATTAATATTTTAGAGTAGGCAGCTGGTTTGAGTAGAGTCAGGGCTGTCATTAAGGGCCACCTGTAGCACCTGTTGCAGCTGAGTATGCTTGATTTTCCCTCAACCACAAAGTAATCTTCAAGTTTGCTACTGGTGTGGGGAACGAGGCTACAGGTGACGCAAAACTTAATGACAGCCCTGAGAGTAGCTGACTGTTTGAAAGAATCTTTCTTTATTCACTTGAATATAGGGGAAAAAGTAGCCAACCTCTCTGAGCAAAGGAGAGAAAAGTAACTGACCCTTTTAGTTGGTCGTCAATGCTTATTAAAAGCACTGATTTTGCATTACTGTAAAGCCTTTACATGTACTGTAAGCCAAACTGACTCATAGCTGCCGGTGCTTAACTCGGTTTTCTGTAGCATATAGCGGCTAGGAGTATTCTTCCTCCCAGGGATGAACTTGTTTGTGAGCCGGCTTTGTAATTTCTTAGGTACATTCCTGTACTCCCCTTGGATGGGATGTGGGTTACCCCCCCCCCCCTCCCAGCATTCTGTCAGGTTGCCACAACAAGTCACTGGTACCCATTGTTACTCCTGGATGAAAAGAGGGACTGTGAGAGTAAAGTGTCTTGCCCAAGAGCACAATGCAGTGACCCTGGCCAGGATCCGAACCCGTGTGGTTTGAACTGGAGTCCAGCACACTAATTGTTAGGCCATGGTGCCTCCCACTTGTACTTAGAGGTTGGCTAAAACAAAAGCTGCAGCACCACTTTGTCAACGAATTGAAGTAAAACCAAAATCAATTGTTTTACATACATGTATGGATTATCTGTGTCCTTTGTGATCAGTCAGAGTGATCAGTCAGAGTGTTTTACAACACATGCTTGAAAATTGCTCTCTCTTGATATGTTTTCTTTTGTTACAGGTACCATAACTAGCTTGACATTTCACAACAGCACTCACATGCTAAGTGCCAGCGAGGATCGGACAATTTGTGTTTGGGAGTGCCGCACCTGGGAATGCCTAAAAACTTTAAAAGGCCATAGGTACAATAATCCATAATTTCAGTCTGTGTAAGCTGTGTAAAAGAGTTTGATTCCGACCATAATGTAGAATTTATCTGAGGAGTGTTCCATAGTCAAGATCAAGGCTTGCCAGCAAATGCTAACTTGAGTAACTGGAGAATCTGAATAAGTAGTTCTGTTCCTAAGTTCACTGGGTTGCTACACTTTCAAATTAGTTTTAATGTGTGTCAAAATCCCAGGTTCTCAAAGGTAAACGAAACTTGATTCAATATATCAGGGAGTTGCATATACAATTATACATACTGGTCATACAGTATATCAAATTTGGCCAAGAATGCAGTGTCAACTGAAAGAAGGTAAATGATGTTAGTTTGGAGCTATCCAAAGATTCAAGGAACCAAAGGTTTGAATAAAAGGATTTTGTCCAGAGGTTGCGATTACACATGAACATTACAGATATTGCAAGGAAAGTAATGCAAATGTCAATTATCTAGTTACTGGTTTCCGTGACAATTTTTGTTTTTACCAACACCTGAGTGGAGATTTTTGAGGGGCACTGACAATCAAAGGACTTTTCTGAGAACCTCAATCTTGTACTGCAATTCTTTGTTCCTTAATGTGCAGGCTTGATGAAACAAGGGATGCTCAAAAGTTCTGTTACAGGATCAATTTTGATTTGTTTTGAAGACAATAAAAATGCCAATTAGGTGTTGAACGCATGTGCAGTTCAACTGGAAGTCCAATATTTTCAGGCTTCAAAACCCGACCACCCACTGGTCAAGAGGAAGAAAGATGCTGGGTATGAAGGTGTGACAACTTAAGACTTGAAGTGTACCATCAATTCAGGCCCTCTGACATAGTGACCATTAGATGACCACATATACACAAGAAAACTGTATGTGTGGCCATACGCTTTTTTCATTGTTGTTGAATAGGATAATTAATTATCATTTATGTGTTCATAAGTACAAGCAGATTTAATATCTTGGCCTATTTGCCTTTAGGGGTCATGTAAATTCAGTTTCTGTTCATCCATCTGGAAGACTTGCACTTTCTGTCTCCAAGGACAAGACATTGAGGTAAATTTCCCTTTTATGTTACTAATGCACAGTCATGAACATGTAGCATAGTTGTTTTTATTTTTAATAAATGAAATATTGTGATTATTTTACATGCCAAATTAATTTTTCGTTATGAAGTCTGACCAGTTGTAACAGCTTGTGTTTATAATATTTATCATATTACTAATTGAAATAAACAGAACATGGAATCTGGTGACTGGCAAATCAGCATACGTTACTAACATCAAAGAAGGTAATTGTATTCCAATCTGCATGTTCACTATGTATGTAAAAGCTAGGGCTCTATATGTCCTGGAGGGGGGGTCTTCTTTTTTAGAATAAACAAATGTTTTAAGGAAGGAGGGGTTTAATAGAAAAGAGAGTTTATTAGATACAGAAGGGCTGCTGAGAGGAAGGGTGGGATGTCAAACCATAAGTAGATTTCTATTGTGTTAATGCTGTTTAGTACTGCATATTTTTCACACGAATGTAACAACAAAGTAGTAATGTGATGGATGAATTAAGATTACAGTGTGACCCAGAAAACCGTGAACACCTAAAATTATAGCTGCAGCGAATCGCAAGGGTAATTAGCTGAAAGGTTCAATTAGTCAGGAAACAACGCGTTGGCTTTTTCTTCCATACGTTTACTGTTCACAATACGGAAATTGTTATTATTGTTCTGTTTGAGAGCTTATGCATCAGCAGAGAATTACTAGGGACGATATTTCGCTGGTAAGAGATGTTGAATCAAACAAACACGATCAGACACAGCCAGTCCAATAGACCAATGCAGCATCTCTTTTTAGTAAACTGTCAGTCATGGTTATTCTTTGCTTAATGCATAAGCTTAGAAATAGTGTCAATTTCACAATTTTGTAACAGTAATATAGTGGAAGAAATAGGCAAGTTGTTGTTTAGTGACTAACCCCAACCCTTGCAGTTACATTCTACATTCTGTGTTAGTAAACAGATAGTGGTCAAGACTTTTCAAAAACACTTTCCTCCAGCTTTTCTCTTAGTGATTTGCACAGTTATAGCTGATTATTAAGCTGAGTGAATTCCAGCTCCATGCTAGAACTGGGCTTGTCTTGCTTGGTTACTTTTTGTGTGATTGTAGCTGCGTTTCTTGTGAAGTGGTCACCTGCAGGGGATAGCTACGCTGTAGCCATTGGAACAAAAGTTGTTGTTTACAAACTTGCAGTGAGTATCTGTGTCATGTAGCATAGTAAATTACATTCATCTTTCACTTTTTGGTGGTCAAGATGCTAATGACTGGAATTTTTTTACTTTTTCCTACCTTTTTCATTTGGCATTTTGGGGTTTAGCAAACATTAAATCTGAAATAAGTAACATGATGTGACTAGTTAGAATGTCGTTCAATTAGTATTAAACGGTAGAGGACTTTTTCTGTGTTTTCATAGTCTTATGTTAACGCTAGGGGGTTGGGAGACTTGAAGACAGTTATGCAAACCCAGGACTAAAAATATAAAATAGGTCTAACTGTATGAATATATAATTGTTTTGTATCAAACCTGTCTTGTAAGTGTTATTTTTAACCTAGAATTTTAAGGTTTAATTGTATGAATATATTTGATTTTATAGACAGCTGCCCTGTCCTTTACAATGGAATTTTCCAGATATGTGTTGGCCTTGGAGTTTCTCTCAGTAAGAAAACAGTGGAATCTCAATCTCTTGTACCTCCAAAGGAAACAAAACTTGAGAAATTGGGAATTTTGAAATGGAAGAGGAATCAGTAAAATTGCAGTGGTTAACCAAGAAATACATGTCGATCCAATTGAAGGTTTAAATTATCAGGAGATAAGTGAAACATAAAGATTCCATTGTAATTTTTGTAACAATTTTCCAAGTAACAAGCTTTAATTTACGCACTCTATGACAAGCTTGTTTAATCTTTCCACACCTTCCCATCAACGCTCGCTCTCCGGGAGCACATTAAATCCCCCTTCTCCCCTACCCCTGTTACTTTCCCTCTCTTATTGTCCATTTACATTAACTAATTTAGTAATTGTTCAGCTAGGAACCGAATTTTGTTTTTACTACTTGTTTGACACTGCAATCCTCGCATCGACAGGACCACTTATCCACACTCAACTGAGTAAAAGTTTGGACCCTCCTATCAAAAATTCCTGGATCCGCCCCTGAAATGCTTGTATCATAGGCAACATGCACACATTCAAGGAGGAAAACTTGAAGCAAATACCTTTTCTGATGCTGCGTTTCATTGAATTTAATTCTTTCTTTATATAGCGCATATGTCTTTTTCAACAATTCTAGGAGAATATCCTGGCCGCAGGTGGAGAATTTGAAGGGATACGAATTCTGGACATTGACAAGGAACAGTGTCTCCAGACAGTGAAAGGGCATGAAAGCAGGTGATGAACTGCGCATATTCCGACATCTAACTTTATAAAACGGTTTCTTCTACGCTAAGTGATTGGTTTAAAAATGTTGCACTACTTTCTCTTTCAATCAGAAAACCAACATCAACTTTGCTTCGTGCCAGCTACATTTATTACATTAACTTTCAATCTGGCGCTTATTGTCATTTAAATCTCTTGGAATTGGTTGCAAACGGGCAATAGCCGTTAGTTCTCGTTTAATGACATTCCACTGAAAAGAGCTCCACCGTAACAGTGGAGTGTTGAAGCTATGATCCTTCCAAAAATGAAATAACGAATTCCTTAATGGAACTAAATTGTGGTTTCACCCTTCGTTCTTTCACACTTTAATTATTTTCAGCTGGTTCTCCTTACCGCTTGCTTTTCTTGACTCTTGTGATGCTAAAAAAAGAAGCGTTTCGCGAGATCCAAACCAGCCGGGAGCGGAGAGAGACAGCTGTATTTGCAGGGTACTGATTGCCCTACGTTTCTTTTACTGCTCGATTAACTTCTCTTTGAGGGAGGGAAGATGAGAGACCCTGCCAACGAGATTAGTTTAGCTTCTTTATCCCACGCCCTTCAAGTGGAAGCACGAGTGAATTGTAATAATAGCGTTGTGGTTGTTGTAATTAATGAAATTATTGTTGTTGAATTAGTAATTTATTAAAGTACTGTTGTTGAATTAGCACTGCCACTCTTGCAGGGTTAAAGATCTTTGCATGACTGAAGATTTACTGACAGAGGATACCAGGCGTTTGCTGTTGTTTTCCACGTCATCTGATGGAGATTTAAGAGGCTGGGCTTTTAACCCTGACAACGTAAGGACTTTAGATGTACTAGTAACTATGCACTTTTTCCATGACTGTTTTACGTGTTACGGACTTACGGAGCACCGTCAGCTTCAGAGTTTACTTTGATTTCAAGCGGCTCGAAATTGCATGTAATAATAGTAAAGCCAGTAATCCTTGTGGCCCACCTTTTTCTTTGGCGCGAAGTGTCTAGAATACAGTATTTCTACCCTCCACTGGACGAAATGCTAGTCCATCGCAGGGTTACTCGCCCAGCATTAAATTCGCTTATGTAACTGGTTGAAGTGAGGTACTATGAGAGTAATGCGCCTTGCCCAAGAACACAACGCAGGCTAGAACCCAGACTTCTTGATTCTGAGTCTTGCGCACGAACCATTAAGCCACCGCGCCTCCCGAAAATGAACGTAATCTTGAAAAAAGTGATGCATGAAACAAATTTCAGTAGTGGCAAGTTATTGACGTTTTGAACCAATGCTCGAGTACAAAATTTAAGTATAAATGGGGGATTGATGTGGGAGGGATAAGCAGTGCTTTACCGTCAAACTTTCATCAGCCTTCACAAAAGAAAACTTAAGTATGCGTCCATTATAAGTATGGAATTAAATAAAATTGCCCGAACGACTTTGAGAGAGTCTACCCCCCTCCCTAAAAAACGGAGTAGAACACTTGTGTGACTGTTTGCTGGACGTGCTTCAAATCATAAAACCGGTTATTGTACGAACTTCTTAATTCTCGTTGTCGTCAAATAGGAGACCATAATTGAGACCTTCAGATTGGAGTATACGAGTACTATATCGAGTACTGCTTTTTAATTTCAATCTAGTTGCTTTCCCAGATCCCTCACTCCTCTCTGGTTCTGACCAATTGCTATTGGTTAATGTGAAATGTGATAATTGAAATCATAAGCTCTCGGTTTGAGATGAAAAGCCGTGCTCGTAGTTTGTCTCGTAATCGTACTCCTATTTGAAGGTCGGTCCCTGATGTCTTGACATACCATCAGCCGATTCAGTTCTTTCAATTAGTAATGGCAATTAAGACGGAATCCGTTAGGACTTCCATCATTTATTGGACAAAATTATGTACCAAAATTATTTACACCTGATTGCAAGCTTTTGTGTTACTACTTCAAATATATTATCAAGAGAAATCTTTTCTAACAACACCAAACATCGAAAACAAATTTCGAAGTTCCACTGAATTCCACTGAATCGCTTAAAAGTTGTGAGATTTTTCCTATAGCTTGCGAGCTTTGAAATTCATTTTCTCGGGCTCTGATAAGAAATTATTGTCGTTGTTATCACAAAAAATTACTTACATCTGTACCTTTTATTAAGGGTAAAAAATAACGCAATAGGATTTAAATTATTCCGGTACTCGATTTTTGTCAAACTTAAATAAATATTACTCAACTTCCTGATGGATTCCGTCTTAATAATTTGAGCTTGGCAGGATGCATTTGCAAGCTATGATTGCAGTTTTATTGCTCCTTTTGTTTGACAGTTTGAGGAAGAAGCTAAGCTTGTGGCAAGCTATCAAGTGCCTGGTCGACCCACATGTTTGACTGTCGTGGGCAGAAAATCGGCCCCTGCTAAGGTTAAAACTGAAGGCGAGGCAATGGCTGTGGAAGCTGCAGAGCCTGTAAAAGAGAACAAGAAAAAAGGAAAAGGAAAGGCTGACAGACGAACCACAAACACTCCGGGTATGTTGATACCTGGAGGGTAAAACTCTCGCCCTCGTTTGGCCCGAAACTCTTATGCATTCTCATCGACCCTCGTGCTCTCTCGTCGACTTCGAACGTGCTTAAATCTTCAAGAGAGCCGATGAGGACCGTTGACGGTTTTCTTTCTTTTGGCCCGAGTTGATGATAGTCGATGAGAGTTGACGAAAACTCTCATGAGAGGCAACTGTCATCAACTCTTATCCTCGTTTGGCCCGGGCTATTCGGAAGTTGGTACTCAAATAAAGTTCATTATTATTATTATGAGTCGCGCAAAAGCAATCAAGCGCTGATTTCCAAGACGAGGGTCTCAGTGGGGTTAACTGTCAATCGTCAAACGGCTGAAAAGATGTCACTGAAAATTGGGAAGCTTTTACTGTCAAATGTCGATTGGGCCACACAGAGTAACCTGTCAAATGACCTAAAATGTTTACCGCCATTCGTAAAAAAATACTTAAATAATTAAAGTCATCACCAGAACTACTCGGTTTACTTTTTCGTCGTTGGACTGTTGTGAAGCAAGTTTTGCTGGTGTAAAAAGCATTGAGCTGTTCATCTTGCTATGTCTCTCGATCGTCCTTAAAATACGTCCGTTCTTGAGAGGCGCCGCAAATAGGCGTTGTTGTGTATTTCAAATGTTAATTTATTTTCCAACGTGTCAACGTGTCAACTTGCTGGCATGCGCCCACTGAAGATTATGCTAATGTATGGCTAAAAATAGGTGTGACTTTATCCAGTTCTCGGGCAGTTTTTATTATTCTCTAGTTCCTGTTCGTTTTGTAAGTTTAGGTTTTGGAATAAACGAGTTCGCTCAGATACGAGTTTGCACATATACAACAGGCGTCCAGCAGAGATAGGATATCAATAAAAGCAAGAAAGATTTTCTCATTTGTTAGTTATTTACTTAAATAATTAACAGCTATTTTTGTGTTCATTTTCAATAAACAGCTGACGAACCTAAGAAGAAAAAGAACAGGTCAAAAAAGAAGTCTGCTAAGAAACGAGCCAATTCAGACCAGAAAACAGCTGATGCAGGAACGAGCAACTCGGCTGAACAGACGAAAGACGAAACAACAGCGATGGAAAGGAATGAAACTGATGAAAGTGACGACGAGTGAAAAGTCGCGGAAACGTTACAAGTCGACAACGAGTTAGGTCTCAGACACAATATCGTAAATACCTGTGCCTGAGATCAATGACAAGGCAGTGGGAGTACGCTTCCGCCGGAAGTTGTTGGTTCAGTCCGGGGTGAGGATGCAAGCACGCTGGAAATTAAGGAAATGATGACTGCTGGTTCAGTTCAATCGGAGTTCAAAGATGCTAAACTAACTCATCTGTAGAGACGTTTAGAACAGGAGAGGATGGCTGTCTGTTTTCGCACTGTGCTGTGCCGGCTTTTTGTCGAGTGGGTTCAGTGCAACGCTGTTGAATGTACGTGCGGCTAAGGCTGTGTTCACTCGTGGTGCCCGAGCACTGGCACCTGGGCACCAGGGAAAAAAGTGCGCCGTGTTCAGACACTGAACACCAAAGTACCCAAGTACTGTCTAGTGCCCGAGTACAAGGTCTCAACCTTGTACTTGGGCACGGAGTCCGTGCCCGAATTTTGGTGTGGGTACTTTAAAAAAGGTGTGTTAACATTGGTGCCCAGCTTAGAATCGTACTCGAGCACCGTACCCCAGCACCAAGTGTGAACACGACCTAAGATAGTTCTGGTTGGTGGTGGTTGTCTCGATGGCAAGAATAGGAAGCCACGAAAGCGTTCCACCTGTTGAAAATAAAGCGTCCATTTCTTAACATTGAATGTGTTATCCGCCTAGATAGATGTTTGCGCTAGACTTGAGATCTATTTTCCGAGAAAAAGGAAAGACAAATGGCGCGGTGGCCGGAATTGTGGCACGAAACGACGTTTGTTTACTCGATTCTCACAGGAAAACACGTTAACCGTAGAGCAGTGAATTGATCTGTAGAGGAAACAGTTTAATATTAACAGGGTATATAAATATTAAAGTCATTTTTAGTGTGGATGTGGAAATCAGCTAGCAACGGGGAAATCGTCAAAATTTTGCCGACATCATATTCCAATGAGAAACACTATTTTTTGATGAAATCCATAATGTGATCTTTAATCGATATGAACCACAAAGTGTGGTTTATAACCATTTTTATTACGTGGACATTACACTGATGTAGCCATTGTATTAACAGTGTATGCCTCAGACTTGGGTAACTTGAACTGAATCTAAAGGACTCATCGGTTGTAGCAAGTTCACAGTTACGACTGAAAATTAGAATAAAGTTCAAGAGAAAATAAACGGATACCACATTTTGGTCATTTTGACAAAATGATTTTTGTCGGGTCAAAGTTTAGCCCGCGGATCTGGCGGTTTAGTTGGGGACTGGGTGGGAGGTGAGGTTAAGACCCCAAATAGACTACGACACACCATGACACTTGCCCTCTCCTTTTACTTGAAAAAGACATGGTAACTCACCCCGTTTTTTTGACCTGAGCGAGCGCTCTACGTTTCGTCCCATTTTCTCTTGAGATTTCTGCGAATCCAGTCTCGTCTCCAGTAAAGGACGTGAAATACCGGTTAAAGCTCCTACCTGAAATAAGCCCATCCATTTGCTAACGGATCAGTAAGCCCCCCCCCCCCCCTTTATAAGCCCATCTAACGTATAAGTACGTTCCTTTTGTGTTCCTTTACAAACATCCGAAAAAAAGTGTTTTATAGATGTTCTCTCCATTTACTGTGACGCACAATAAATGTATTATAAATGCAATGTTATATTAGCTTTAATTCGTTTCTCAGATACGTTTTATCTCGTCGTTCCGAAGCATTCCAATTACAGGCCCGCCCAAAACCCCTTATGAAGTTATGTAAGCCGAGGGCTTTAACGTGGGATTTTACGGCATCCTTTTAAACCCTTGCCCAAGTAACAGCCGTTATGGAATTTCGATCTATTTGAACCCTGAAACGCCTGATTTAACCCCTACTTGATAACAAATCCGCCCCCTTCCATTCCCCGATTCTAGGCCTGTCCCTATTGTGCTCGTAAAATGCCTTAAAGTTGCTCACTGGAATACCAAAAAGTTGCTAACGAAAATTTCAAAAAAATTGCAACCTAAATTTCTTGATATTTTATATAAACGTTAATTAAAATCTTTATTTTTCGTTCTTCATAATAATTGCTAACATCAGTCAAGAAAAATAGCTTGAATCTTAGCTAGAGTTGCTCGCAAATATGGAAGACATATAACAACAACAACAATTCTATTCCGTCACCGCACTGAGGGCTCACGTGAGATAGCATTGCGCCTGCGCGAACTCAGTGTGTTGCCGCCTTTGGAGCGAACGGACGTTTGGTTTTTCAACACGCTGAGAATTTTAGTTTTAAGCGATAATTCTCTAAAAATGCCCGAGACCTCGGATAAATCTGAGCTTAAGGGCGAGAAAGACAACTTAAAAAGGAAACGTAGTGGCTCTAGAAGCGAACACATTGAAGCAAATGTTAGAATCATCGAAAGAGATGATGGCGCCGATGGCGCCAAAACTGACTCACATGGTTTACAAGAGCTGGCCGCTACGCTGAGACAGGGTTTCACCCAGATGTCTCAAGATTTATCCAAGACTATTGCTGAGTCCTTCAAACAGTTTCAGTCAGACTTTGAAGTACAATATGTTGACACGGAGGAAGAACAGGAGGCAAAATCTGCCGAGAATGACCACGAGGTCAGCGAAGAGCCCCCCACGAAGAAGAAGCGAGATGACAAAACTACGAGCTTAGAAGAAGCTGTGACAAAGCTGGCTGACTCAGCCGGGGCTCACAAAATGCCTTCTAATGAAGGAAAATTTGAGGTACTTAACAGCTTGAAACAAGAGCTGAAGAAAGAGGAGACGGGCCCAAGTGTAAACACAGAGCTGGCGAATGTAGTGAATGCCATGCTCAAAGAAGGGCTGCCTGAAGAGAAACTTCAGGAAAAGTTGAACAAGTATCCCAGACCAGAGAACTGTGAATTCTTGACAAAAGTACGAGTCAATCAACCAGTATGGGACCACCTTACTCCAACAGTCCGGTCCCAAGATGTTAGACTGCAAAAGGTGCAGACATCCACCTTCAAAGGAATGTGCGCGTTGACAAATATGATCGACAAACTCCTTGAGCACTTGTCGTCACTCCCAGCGGGAAACGAACTTCTTCAAAAGTCAACAGATGCACTTACATTGTTCGCTAATGCAAACAGTGAACTCAGCGAAGTCTCAAGAGAAGATTTTGAGTTGCGTTGATTCTAAATTGCAAGATCTCAAGAGAAGCATTTCTGAAGACCAGGAAGACTGTGTTCGGTCTGTTGTGAAAAAAGTAAAAGAAGATCAGTCGATTAGTTGGAAAAAAGTCGGCAACGAAAAGCAGTTTAAGTTTAACGACTCCTTGGAAACCAAACTCGATTCGGCCATTGCTGCCATTGACAAGAAGAAGCTGGATAAAGCCAGGCAGGAGTTACAGGAAGGTAAGAAACTTTTGGCTGAGCGGCAGAAATTGATTAAGCTTGCCGATCGATCAGAGTGTGGTTGGGCTACTGTTTCAGCGTATTTGGCCGATGATTTAGCAGATACTCCGGACGATGAGCGGCGTATTTCCAAGGCTGAAAAATCCGCTAAGAAGGCTTGGGACGCCAAGAAAGAGAAATCGCGGTCCAGATCTACGGGGTTTAAGTCCAATTACTCTGCTCCCAGTAATGATTATTTGCATTTGCGTTCCTCTACTGACAGTTCTTTGCAGTCCTTTCAGAAGCCCTTTCAGTTTCGGCAGGCCAACTTTATCCCAGGGGTTTTCAGAAGAAGAAATCAAGCCGGAGTTTGCTTTGCGTGTGGATTGGAAGGACACTGGAGAAGAAGCTGCCCCAACGTCAGGTCCTTCACACGATCAGATAAGTTTAGCAAGTGATGCATTTGAATTTGAGAGCTCTTCTGAATCTACTTTATTTAACGTTGGCTCTCTCAAATCTCACGTTGATTTTTGGTCGAATTCTGTTCAGGCTTCGGATTTCATCATCAGTACCATTGTTGATGGGTACAGAATTCCTTTTTTCGATTTGCCGGCAAGTTATGCTATTCCTAATCGATCTTCTGCTTTTAAGTTTAAGGATTTTGTCAATGAAGCCATTTCTGAATTAATTGAGCGTGGATGTGTTATGGAAGTTGACATTCCGCCCGTGTTCATTAATCCGTTACACGTTGTACAGCAGTCCAGTGGGAAATGCAGGCTTATTTTGGATCTGTCGTATTTAAACAAGTTCGTTTGGAAGCAGTCGGTTCGTTATGAAGATGTTCGTACTGTGTTTGATTTATTTCACTCGGGTTATTTTTTCTTCACTTTCGATCTCAAATCCGGTTATCATCACGTTGAAATATTTCCTGATCATCGGCAATATCGCGGTTTTTCTTGGCGGTTTGATTTTGGTGTCAAATATTTTGTTTTTTCGGTTTTGCCTTTTGGCTTGTCGTCAGCCCCTTATATTTTTACCAAGTTAGTGCGGGCGCTTGTTGGCTACTGGCGGGGTCTTGGTCGTCGTGTCGTTATGTTTCTTGATGACGGTATTGGCGGCGCTCCTGATTTCATCGCTTGTCAGGAAGTTAGTCGTCTTTGTCGTGTCGATTTGGAAAAGGCAGGTTTCTTTGTAAACGACCAAAAATCTGTGTGGATTCCTGCTCAGGTTGGTGTTTGGCTGGGGTTTTGTTTGGATTTTAGTCGTTGTCTCATTTCCATGCCGAGTGCTAAAATTATGAAGCTTAAGGAGAGCATTTCGCGCATTCTTTCGCAACGTTTTGTAACGGCCAAGGAACTTGCCAGCGTTGCTGGTCAGCTTATTTCTATGTTTTTGGCTATTGGCAACACTGCGCGTTTGATGTCTCGATCAATGTATTCCCAGATTTCGGAGCAAGTATCTTGGTTTTGCCCTTTTACTCTTCATGACTCGGTCAAGAGCGAGTTAGTGTTTTGGCTTTCAAATTTGGATCAGCACAATGGGCGTCCTATTTGGTTCAAGTCCAGTACAGTAAGGATTGCTTACTCGGATGCGAGTGACACTGGTTATGGCGGCTACATTGTTGAACTTGGTCCTCAGGTGGCCGCGCAAGGTGTTTGGTCTTCGGACATGGCGAATCAAAGCTCAACGTTGCGTGAGATTTTAGCTGTTCGTAAAGTTTTAGAATCTTTTGCCGCTAAGTTGGCGGGGTTGTGTGTTAAATGGTTCACCGATAATCAGAATGTTGCCCGTATAATTGACATCGGTAGTCCAAAATTGCATTTACAAGAAGAAGCCAGGCGCATTTTTCATATTTGTGTTTCTCACGGTATTTCAATTGAGCCCGAATGGGTACCTAGGGCCAGTAATGAGCAAGCTGACTATTTGAGTCGTATTGTTGACCCTGACGATTGGTCTGTTAGTCTGCCCATTTTCCAGCTTTTGAATTCTAGATGGGGGCCCCACACTGTTGATCGTTTTGCTGATGAACATAACTGTTTATTGCCCAGATTTGATTCCAGGTTTTGGAATCCTCTTTGTGAAGCCATGGATACTTTTACAAGATCGTGGGAGTTCGAGAACAACTGGCTTTGCCCGCCGCCTCATTTGGTTGTGAGAGCGCTCAGGCACATGAGATCATGTTGTGCAGAAGGGACTTTGATTACTCCTTTATGGCGATCCGCTCCATTCTGGCCTCTTCTTACTTCCGACGGTCTACATTTTGCATCTTTTGTGGTGGACTGGATGGATCTTCCTCCTTTGAAGTCGACGTTCTGTCCCGGTCGTCACAGTCATGGTTTTTTTGGCAGGGAAGATCTTCACTTCAGAGTTTTGGCAGTTCGCATTAATTTCAGATCCGCTCGCTTTTTCAATGCTGGCTTTTGCACCAGTGATCTTGGCTCGTGTGCGAAATGTGGCTCTGTTCGTGTTTGGTAAGTAGTTTCATAGTTATGGGGTATAATCTAGGTGACCTTTTGTTCGGGGGTATTTTTATTTAGTCTATAGCCAGTGGGTGGCTGTTGAATAGTAAGGCCAGTGGGTGGCTGTTGATTAATAAGGCCAGTGGGTGGCTGTTGATTAATAAGGCCGGTGGGTGGCCGTTGATTATAACGCCAGTGGGTGGCTGTTGAATAATAAGGCCAGTGGGTGGCTGTTGATTAATAAGGCCAGTGGGTGGCCGTTGATTATAAGGCCAGTGTGTGGCTGTTGAATAATAAGGCCAGTGGGTGGCTGTTGATTAATAAGGCCAGTGGTGGCTGTTGATTTTAAGGCTAGTGGGAGGTTTTTTGATTAATGGGGCCAGTGTGTGGCTGTTGATTAATGAGGTCAGTGGGTGGCCTTTGATTTATGAGGTCAGTGGGTGGCTCTTAGTTTAGTTTATGGGTAGTCTTCGCTCTTCGTGTAGTTGAAAGATCAGGGAGTCGCTTTGAATTCTTTTTAGCCAGTGGGTGCTTATGTTATTAGTCTGTTGTTAGCCTTTATCGCCTGTTCTTAGCCTTTGGGTGGTTTAACTGTAGTTTATTCTTTGCTTATATCGATCTTTCGTTCTGATTTTACCTTTTGCTTGTTGTTTTGTTCCTTTACTGTTCGCTAGATTTCGATTCCCGTTCTCGGGCTCTCGTGTGTATCTACATGCTGGTCTCGAAGCGAGCAGCACCCAAGTTAGGCTTGTGTGTTTCTTTTTGGGGGACGGGGGGGTTTGGCGTTCTATGATTTAGAGGAGAGTAGTATTTTCCTGCGTTTGACAGCGGAATTAGCAGGAAAATATGCTCTCATCGTTATCTTTGTTTGTTGTGCGTTGGTATGTGGGGTATTTTGGCGGGTGTATATATATTAGCCGTGAAAGAGTGGGTCTTTCATCTCGGTCTCGCTTTCCGGCGTTCGTGTTTTGTTTTTATTGTATCATATATTTTTGTTGCCGTGTGTCCTTTTGTTTTCCTCTTTTTTTTTTTTTTTTTCTTTTTGTAGATGTTTTTAAGTCCGCCATGTGGTCGAACCTTCAGGCCGCGGTTCCTCGGGACGACTTTGAGTTAAGATTGTTAGCCGATTCGCTTCCTGATGTGGCTTTGGCGGGAAGAGCTCCCAGTACTGCTACCAAGTATTCCGCGACCTATGCCAGATGGAAGCGTTGGGCGCGCGATCAGGGCTTGCCAGCATTTCCTGCGTCTCCTTATCACTTCGCTCTCTATTTGCGTCACTTGATGGCGGAAGCTAGGACCGCTGCTCCCATAGAGTCTGCCATTCATGCCATTGCCTGGGTGCACCATTTGGCTGGGGAGAGATCGCCTTCAGAGCACCCGTTGGTGAAGGATGTTCTTGCTGGTGCTCAGCGTCTTTTGGCCCACCATACGTGCAAGAAGGAACCTATTACCGTTGCTCAATTGGAGCAATTAGTTAACTCTAAAGCCCTGTCGATGGCTTCGTTATATGACATTCGTTCTGTTTTAATTTGTCTGCTGGCCTTTGCAGCTTTTCTTAGATTTGATGAGCTTGCGAAATTAGTTCGCTCAGATGTTGAAATCGATAGTGAGAAGTTACAGTTGTTCATTGAGTCTAGTAAAACCGATAAATACAGGGACGGTGCATGGGTTGTTGTAGCTGTTACAGGGAAAGTTACCTGTCCTGTTAACATGATGAATCGGTATCTCGATAAGGCTCAGCTTAGTCACGACAGTCCTCTTTTTTGCCAGTTAACTAGAACCAAATATGGCTACAAGGCTAGAGCTAGAGGTCTTAGTTACACTAGGCTAAGAGAATTAGTAATTGAGGTTTTTAGAGGCATTGTTCCTGATTTAGCGCGTTTTGGAACTCACAGTCTTAGGAGTGGCGGAGCTACTGCTGCAGCTAATGCCGGTGTTCCGGATCGTCTCTTTTTACGTCACGGTCGCTGGTCTAGTGCTTCCGCCAAAGATGGCTATGTCAAAGATTCTCTCGCTTCTCGTTTGTCTGTTTCTAAGGCTTTAGGCATTTAGGTTTTTGTTTTTGTTGGTCTTGCCCGGGGGACCGTCCGATTTGGGGTTCAGCTGGCCTGGGGTTTTCCTCTTAGGGGCAAGTGGGCGTACGGAGAGGTTTTTCACCCAGCTGTTGTCCCACAACCCCATTTCGGTAGCTTTTGCTATGCTTGTTATGCTTGTACGTGGTTTTTACCTTGCTATAGTGCAATAAACGAACGCTGGTCTCGAAGCGAGCAGCACCCAAGTTAGGCTTGTGTGTTTCTTTTTGGGGGACGGGGGGGTTTGGCGTTCTATGATTTAGAGGAGAGCAGCCGTTATGGAATTTCGATCTATTTGAACCCTGAAACGCCTGATTTAACCCCTACTTGATAACAAATCCGCCCCCTTCCATTCCCCGATTCTAGGCCTGTCCCTATTGTGCTCGTAAAATGCCTTAAAGTTGCTCACTGGAATACCAAAAAGTTGCTAACGAAAATTTCAAAAAAATTGCAACCTAAATTTCTTGATATTTTATATAAACGTTAATTAAAATCTTTATTTTTCGTTCTTCATAATAATTGCTAACATCAGTCAAGAAAAATAGCTTGAATCTTAGCTAGAGTTGCTCGCAAATATGGAAGACATATAACAACAACAACAATTCTATTCCGTCACCGCACTGAGGGCTCACGTGAGATAGCATTGCGCCTGCGCGAACTCAGTGTGTTGCCGCCTTTGGAGCGAACGGACGTTTGGTTTTTCAACACGCTGAGAATTTTAGTTTTAAGCGATAATTCTCTAAAAATGCCCGAGACCTCGGATAAATCTGAGCTTAAGGGCGAGAAAGACAACTTAAAAAGGAAACGTAGTGGCTCTAGAAGCGAACACATTGAAGCAAATGTTAGAATCATCGAAAGAGATGATGGCGCCGATGGCGCCAAAACTGACTCACATGGTTTACAAGAGCTGGCCGCTACGCTGAGACAGGGTTTCACCCAGATGTCTCAAGATTTATCCAAGACTATTGCTGAGTCCTTCAAACAGTTTCAGTCAGACTTTGAAGTACAATATGTTGACACGGAGGAAGAACAGGAGGCAAAATCTGCCGAGAATGACCACGAGGTCAGCGAAGAGCCCCCCACGAAGAAGAAGCGAGATGACAAAACTACGAGCTTAGAAGAAGCTGTGACAAAGCTGGCTGACTCAGCCGGGGCTCACAAAATGCCTTCTAATGAAGGAAAATTTGAGGTACTTAACAGCTTGAAACAAGAGCTGAAGAAAGAGGAGACGGGCCCAAGTGTAAACACAGAGCTGGCGAATGTAGTGAATGCCATGCTCAAAGAAGGGCTGCCTGAAGAGAAACTTCAGGAAAAGTTGAACAAGTATCCCAGACCAGAGAACTGTGAATTCTTGACAAAAGTACGAGTCAATCAACCAGTATGGGACCACCTTACTCCAACAGTCCGGTCCCAAGATGTTAGACTGCAAAAGGTGCAGACATCCACCTTCAAAGGAATGTGCGCGTTGACAAATATGATCGACAAACTCCTTGAGCACTTGTCGTCACTCCCAGCGGGAAACGAACTTCTTCAAAAGTCAACAGATGCACTTACATTGTTCGCTAATGCAAACAGTGAACTCAATCAAAGACGAAGGGAATTTATTAAACCGGATTTACACGAGGAATACAAACATCTTTGCTCCTCGTCGGTTCTGATCACTGACCAATTGTTTGGCAATGTTTAGGCTCGTGGAAAAACGGCCACAAACATCCTCCGAACTTCAAGAGGAAGAAGGAGGGGAAGTCAAAATGAATCAGACTGCTAACAACGTTGAGGTACGAAATGTGTTAGAGCAATCTATTAAAATTACAGGTGGAAGACTGAAACAATTTACCTCTCAGTGGCAATGCATAACCTCAGATCCTTTCATACTTAATAGTGTGAAAAATTATAACATTGAGTTTGAAAATGGAGAGCCAATGCAGTTTATGCCACCAAAAGAAATAAATTTTACAAAACCAGAGCAGGAGGTCATTGACAATGAAATTGATACACTGCTGACCAAAGGTGTGATTTCAGAAACCACACATTGCCCTGGTGAATATATTTCTACTATATTCGTACGCCCTAAGAAAGATGGAGGGTTTAGATTAATTCTAAATTTGAAGAATTTGAATGAACATGTGGAGTATCAACATTTTAAGATGGATACCTTACAATCGGCAATAAGGCTTATGACTCCAAACTGTTATATGGCCTCAGTAGACCTGTGTGACGCATACTACTCAGTGCCAATTCACAAAGATGATCAAAAATATCTGAGGTTTTGCTGGAAAGGTAGATTGTTTCAGTTTACATGTCTACCAAATGGTCTGGCTTGTGCACCCCGACTCTTCACAAAAATCCTTAAGCCAGTGTATGCTACGCTGCGCCAGAAGGGTCACCTAAATGTAGGCTATATTGATGACTCTTATTTACAAGGGGAGAGAGTGGAGGACTGCCAAGCCAATATTAATGATACCTGTGACTTATTTTCAACATTGGGTTTTATCCTACATCCTGATAAGTCGGTCTTACAGCCAGTTCAAGTCCTTACATTTCTGGGATTTGTCTTGGATTCAGTTAATATGACTGTCTCCTTAACACAGGAAAAAATCCAGCGCATAAGGGAAAGATGCAAGAAAATGATGGAGCTGGTTGAGCTCCCAATCCAGGAACTAGCTAGCTTTATAGGGCTTTTAGTGTCAAGTTTTCCTGGGATCTTATCTGTATGGACCACTGTATTATATAGACAACTTGAGAGGGATAAAACTACAGCCTTAAGACAAAACTATGGCAATTATAATGCTCAAATGAGATTATCCCAAGAAAGCTTTTCAGAGATAAAGTGGTGGTATGATAACATACAGACCAATAACTACCCCATATTATTGCCTAATTCAAAGGTTGATGTAATAATTTACACCAATGCATCAACTAAAGGATGGGGAGCTGTCAAAGAGACAGAGAAAATAGGAGGTAGATGGTCAGAGGAAGAAGCAAAATATCACATTAATTGTCTGGAGCTGTTAGCTGCAATTTTTGGACTTAAGGCATTTTGCAAAAATGAGCAAGGCATTCACGTTAAGATTTACTCTGATAACTCTACAACTGTGAACTATATTAATGCTATGGGAGGTGTACATTCTAGGGAATGTCACACTATTGCTAAAGATATTTGGCAGTGGTGCATAGAAAAACAAATATGGTTAACAGCTGCTCATATCCCAGGGACAAAAAATGTTGAGGCAGATCGGGAATCACGCGTTTTCTCAGACAACAAGGAATGGATGATAAGATCTGATATTTTCCAACAGATCACAGATATCTGGGGGAGCCCTCCATAGATCTCTTTGCATCCAGACTAAATCATCAGGTTCCATGCTATGTATCCTGGAAACCTGACCCAGGGGCAGCCTTTATTGATGCATTTTCTGTAACATGGGATAAACACTTGTTCTATGCTTTCCCTCCTTTCAGTTTAATTGCAAGATGCCTACAGAAAATACAAACCGATTGTGCAGAGGGATTGATGATAGTTCTAATGTGGCCAACCCAGAGTTGGTATCCCAAACTTCTTCGCATGTTAGTGGCTGTTCCAAGAGTGTTACCACAACAACGAACTGCCTTACAAATGCCGGGGATGCCACAAGAAGTCCACCCCCTATTCAGGAAAATGGTTCTGATTGCATGCAGATTGTCCGGCAGTCCTATGAGACACAAGGAATTTCTCAAAAGGCAACCTCCATCATCTTACAGTCCTGGAGGAAAGGAACTACAAAGCAATATTCATCTTACATCAAAAGATGGAGTACATATTGTCATAAAAAACAGATTGATCCAGTTTTCTGCCACCGTCCCCCAGGCACTAGACTTTTTAGTGGAGCTATTTGAGTCAGGCATCGGTTACAGTGGTATTAACACTGCAAGGTCTGCTCTGTCCAGTGTCTTAAAGCCTGTGGACGGGATGACTTTTGGAGCACAAGAGAGTGTTAAGAGGTTGTTAAAAGGAGTTTACGAAGCAAGACCCTCCAACCCAAGATATACTGAGACATGGGATGTGAGCAAGGTTCTGAACTATCTTAAGACAATCTCTATTACAGACTGCTCACTAAAGGACCTGACTTTAAAATTAGTCACTTTAATGTCCTTAGTATCAGCTCAACGGGGGCAGACAATTCACTACTTGTCTTTGGAGGACATGGTTGTTTCAGAAACTTCTGTGACTTTTATTATCTCCAGGCCTATTAAACAGTCTAAGCCAAGGTCGAAACCCACTGTTGTTAAGTTTGTAGCTTACCCGGACAACCCTAACATTTGTGTTGTCACTACCTTGAAGGCATATCTTGATCGTACCTCTTCTTTACGTGGAGGTGCACAACAATTGTTTATTAGTCATTATAAGCCATTTAAACCAGTTTCCCGGGACACCATCAGTAGATGGGTCAAAGCTGTAATGCATAAGTCAGGAATTGATGTAAACCTTTTCAAGCCCCACAGTACTAGGGCTGCCGCAACATCTAAGGCTCTGTTGAAATCTGTACCATTAGAGCACATCTTATCAGTTGCAGGATGGAGCTCATCTGACAATTTTGCAAAGTTTTATAGCAAGCCTGTTATCAACACAGATAGCTTTTCTAACGTTTTGTTACAAGAGTAAGTTAATAAACTGGTTTTGACCAATATGAGTTGCTTGGTTGGTCATTACTCTGTTCATGTGTGCAGTGGGCTTTGAAGTCTCACGTGAGCCCTCAGTGCGGTGACGGAATAGAATTGGAAAATTAAACGAGACTTACCTGTAAGTTGAAGTTTGATTGAAATTCTATCCGTCACCAAGCGCTGAGGGATTACGTGCCCTCCCTTTTAAGGCCCTCCCATTTTGCTGGTCTGGGTTTTCTTTCCCCTGCACACATGGCAAGTGCTTTAAAAACTGAGTTCGCGCAGGCGCAATGCTATCTCACGTAATCCCTCAGCGCTTGGTGACGGATAGAATTTCAATCAAACTTCAACTTACAGGTAAGTCTCGTTTAATTTTCCAATTTTCATTTAGTCTGTTAAAAATTACGTAAACATATTTTTCCATCAATTGTAAGTTATTTATGCCACCGAGCAGGTGAGCTAAATAAACCGTTAGGTTTTCGCGTTAGTTCCCCGACGAAATTTCGTTATCAACAGAAAAAATGAAGGTAAGCCTTAAAAAAATAAAATGAAATAAGGATGGAGCATCGATATCTCATTATTAACTTAGGATACTCTTACATGTAAGATCTCTTCAGGTAATTCCCTTGAAATTGTTCTACTATCAAACTCTTTTTGAAACTTATCTTCATGATATGAACATTAAAAACATACAATAAAAAATTGGGGTCACCGTGCTTGTTTACGAGGGTATTTTTACTTGTTGCGCGTTAAAAATTCGAATCACCTTCATACAGAATTAAGTCTTGGTTACAGAGTCGTGAGACAAAATTTTATTTTGAAAGTAAAGCATATTTTAATCAGATAAGCAGTATTGCTTCATTTAAGCTGTTTTTGATTGCCTGGTTGTGGGAATATAGCAGTTTTGGACACTTCCGTGGTTAGCTTGAAGTATCCGCCTTGGCCAAAATACACACAGCACGGAACTATTTTCCAAAAAAATCATCTACTATCAAACTTTTTTTCTTCTTCAAATATGTTTTTTATTAAACTGTTCTTAGAAAATACCTGAAAAAACAATCTGGGGTCACCGTGCTTGTTTCCTCACAAACTGCCGTGAAAGATTCGAAATCGCGGTCAGGATGGAGAATTTGCGCGGTGGGGACTGGGACGAGACGCAAAATAGCAGACCAGGAAGCTGCACGACGATTTCCGGTATTCTTATTACGAATAAAAGCTCTAGCTCTGCAAAAGCGGCCCTTGTTTGACCTTTTCACGCTAGCAGGAAGAACCGCCACCATTTTGGACGTCGCAATGTGTTGCGCAGAAGAGGTTGCGCAGTGCAAAACAAGGGAATTACCTTAAGTCTAACGGCCCGGAAAAAAACTAGGCCGGCGAAACTTTGTCACGTGACAAGCTAAGGTTGATAAACGATTCAATCAGTTTCAAGTTGTTCGATCAGCCTTGCATTACTAAGTTTTGTTTTTAAAAGTTTATTGCTGATCCTGATCTACACCAAAAAAACAGTTACATTCTGATCCTGTTTGTAAAAGTGGTCCCTGTATCGTTAACAGAAGTCAATATTAAAGTAATTCACATGAATTGAAGTTTCTGTGAAATCTTTGACTTTTTCGTGCTTGATATGTGCTCTAAACCTATACGGATTCATGCTCAAAAATTGCCCAGAAAACTTGCGATTGCTCCAGGATGCTAGAACCACAAATAATTGCTCCAAACGCCAAAAGTTGCTCAAAAGCTGCCGAGCACAATCGGGACAGGCCTACAACACCAATACAATACAATACTCTTTATTTTACGTGGTAAATGTTCTTAGCTAATTAGCTACTTTACAGACATACCACGAAAAATAATTAAATTAATAAACTAAAAATAATAAAGAAAAGAGAAAATGGCTCAAAGGACCAGTATAAAAATATATGTACAACTACTCGAGTCCCTCTAAAAGACTTGCACGTACGTAGGGATTGTAGTTGCATTCAACAGTTCGCGCCCAAAGTTTCGAAGATGTCGTCATTCTCGTCCCCAGAGCCGCTTGTCCCTCTTAGCCGGCTGGGCTTGTGCACGAAGAACAAGTGGCTCTGGGGACACACGATTTGATTCGCTGAAATCAAACAAAGGGAGTCCAATCACATGAGCCGTTTTAAAATCCCAAATCATTGGCACGTTTAAAACGTTAGATATGATTGGACTCCCTTTGTTAGATTTCAGCCAATCGAATCATGTGTCCCAAGAGCCACTTGTTCCTCGTGTACAGGCCCAGCCGGCTAAGAGAGGCAAGTGGTTCTGGGGACGAGAATGTTGTTCCTCGTGCACAGGTCCAGCCGGCTAAGAGGGACAAGCGGCTCTGGGGACGAGAATGAGATGTCGTGTGTTGTGATGAATACAACTACCAAGTTCCTGCCAGCTGTGTAAATATTTGCAACTGCAACTGATCATCAATATACATCTAAGAAAATTACAAATTTTACGCTTTTTAGCAAGGTTTGTGAGAATTAAAATTATCGAAAATTACTAGGTTTCGTACAAATTGCGAGCAACCACAAGAGGTTTGACGATAACTACTCTAAACTTGAAAAGGATAAACGTGACTGGTTCTAAATCAGGTTTAAATTATGACAATATCTTCTAAACAATGAAACTGTTTGATCCTGTTTGGCCCTACTGGTTTCCCCATGGGTCTCTGCGCTCGTTTTCCTTGACGTGGCGTTTGGGGCCCAGTCCCTCATTTTGAAGCCGCTGTTAATCCGGCGTCCGCCATCACTAAAATTTGGGTTTGAATTCCACTTACAATCCAGTGATTAAGTAGCCATCTCCTCCTGTATGTAGCTGCTCCTTGAAAATATGACATCTGGAAAGAGCTGTGTACTATTTCTGTTGGTTATTTTGAACCTTGAAGCTATCACGGGAGACGAACACACGCACAAAGTAGGTCAATATTTGTTGCATTTGAATCTTGATCTTCTATCTCCTCTCCAGCCGAGTTTGTCCGTTTCTACTTTGTTGTGCTATTTATGGGCTATGTTAGGCATTCAATCTTTCAGGAAGACTTTGGATTTTCTTTAGGATGTGATCGATCTCAATTTGCTGTTGTGTGTTTTTCTTGAACCGAATGATCACGAAATTAAAGGGAATTGGAAATTGACACATCAGCACCTAATTTTAATACGTTGTATGGATTGAGCTTTGACTCAAGATTTGCGTTCCGTGTGGTGGTCCGATTGCTGTAAACACGTAAGATTATCCTTTCAAATTTGGCGTTTGTCCTTTCTTCAACATTTGATGTTGCTGTGATAACGTTTTAAAATCTGTGGTTTGCAAAACAATGTTTGTTTATGATTTACGGCAATTGTGGTTCGGTCTTTTTCTTTATTTTCGCTGTAATTGCATGTCTTTAGTTGTTATTAAAACCTCACTGTTAGTATATTTAGTACTGCAGTTACGAACTGCTGAAAGTAAACCCTTGTAGATGAAAATGTAAGTGGGCAATTATTGAGTTTCATTCAACTTAGGCCAATGAAACCGTACTAGATCCGTGTTAGTTTACAAGCAAGGTAATTTAAGTAATGATGCAAATGTTCTCAACATACAGAAAGTTACTGTTGAAGGGAGTAATACATAGCTGTTGACTAGCATCGTTTAATGGAGATCTGTCTTGCATTTATTTACAAGGCGCCTTGCCAGTGTTGTGATCCCCCCCCCCCCCATTGTTTTATGTTCAAATTAAAGATGGCTAAAAGTCTTGAATTAAGCCTGGTTCACACCAGTGACATAATAACAATGACTGGACATAAAAAAATAAAGAAAGGAAAAGATCAGTATTTTCCTTGTGTTGTTGTCATGTAACTTTATGTCATAATGTTCCTACTACATGTATGTTGTTATGTTGTGTTGTTCACACTGGTGACATAAAGCATCAATGTAATTTGCTTGGCCTTGCAAAAAAGACCTTACACTTGTCTTTTATGTCACCAGTGTGAACAACACAACATAACGACATAGCAGGAACATAATGACATAAGGCTACATGAGCATAACAACATAAGGAAAATATTGATCTTTTCCTTATGTTATGTCACCAGTGTGAACAACACAACATAACGACATAGTAGGAACATAATGACATAAAGCTACATGAAAAGATTAAGCTTTTCCTTATGTTGTTACGTCCATGTTGTTATGTTGCTAGTGTGAACCAGGCTTAATAGATTCATTGATACTGAACGTGAATGATGCCCAACTTTGCACATACCGGTACTTAGCCTCCTGTGGATGTTTATAGACAAAGGATATATTTATGTGAATGTGAGACTTACCGTTTTACCAAAACGCGAAGTCCTTTCGCTTAGCGGTCTACGTCTAAATTAGCAGTTCAAGTTGAAGATACTCCCTAGCACAATTTCGGAATAAAGAACTGACATTTCCTGCAAAATAAAGCCGTAAATCTGCTGAGGAAAAACATCTTTCTCGCTTCGAACTCCCTGCTTAGTAACCTGGCATGATGTAAACACGTGCAGTCATCAGTTACCAATACTCAACCGATTTTGTAGCTTGGTTACCAAGTTTTCTAAACACGCTGTTTATCGAGCATTCTCAAAGATTATTGACCTTCTTTGGTGTTTTGCCTTCCTGCTAAAGCTGCTTTTTCATCTTCCACAGTTAGAAAGGTTTGTCTGGACAAAATGCCCACATGTAAATGTGATGTTAAAACGGTTGCGGACATGCGAGAATATTAAAACTTCACATTGAAACTTGCTGTGATTGTTTCATATTTTCCATAGTACTTACTTGAACAATAATTCTAAGAAATAAAATTATATATTTAAGTTTTCCAATAAAATGAAGAAAACTTAGTTTTTGGCCCCAAAATTAGGGGGTCGACTTATACACAAGGTCGACTAATACACGGGTAAATACGGTAGGATGTATAAGTACTTATTGTTATTTAAATGCCAATGCCATTTATGCAAAGTGATGCTCCATTCTTCGATTTTAGTACCAAGATGGTGAAGAGGTAGTCCTTTGGATGAACACAGTTGGTCCATACCACAACAGACAGGAAACATACACATACTTTTCACTGCCGTTTTGTAAGGGGACAAAGAAAGACATCAGCCATTATCACGAGACACTGGGTGAAGCAATTCAGGGAGTGGAACTTGATTTTAGTGGCATTGACATTTCTTTTAAAGGTACTTTTTACAGTTCTGTTTTCATTTTTTACTCGTTGTTTGTATTTTGACTAGCCCTAGAGTCTCGTCAAAATGCAGCACAACTTGTAAAAATACATGTACTCAGCAATAATAAACAACAAAACGTCTAATAAGATGTATTTATCTTTACTTGAGAGGATGAGTTTAGGGGACACTTTATGACGTTGATTGTCTGTAATCTTAGAGTTGAGTGATGTTGAAGGTGGAGCAAAGAGCAGGGGGACACTTCGTGACGCTTATTGAAATTGGCATACATCTAAAAGAAATTGGCTCCTGTGACACAGTGAATTTTCTCTGTTCCAACAGAATTTTGTCGCTGCGATCAGTCAGACAAATTCACACCAGGACTTGTTCTAGTTTTGTGTTAAAGAGTTTTGTTTTACAGAAAATTATCTGCTGTACAATGTATCTGCAGGGCAGGTAGACAATAAATTAATTGTCAACATGAAACTTACAGGTAAACATGTCAGTTGCATGTCTATGGCAAGTTTTTTAAAGGTGATGTTTTGAGTAGCCTTTGTCAAACAAATTAAACCAGTCATTGAATGAAAGAGGAATGCTTGTATTGTAAGTTTTTCACATTGATATTTATTAAATTAATCAATTTTGGACATCAACTTCATGCTGATGTAGTTAACGTAATAGATATTAGAATGCCGTGTTAACAAACTTCTCAGTAACATTTTTTGTTGTTGGTTTTTAGTAAATGTTCCACCACTAGAGTACTGTACATTAGATCTGAGCCAGGAATACCATGATGCCTTGGTGTATGCTGTCAAGAATCACTATTGGTATCAAATGTACATAGGTATGAATGATTGATTTGGCCAAAAATCATTGGTAATTCATGTATAATGGAGGTCTATATTCAAGGTCGGTACTCAGGGGACTAGTCCCTGCAACAAGTCACAAGGACAAGTCCCATCAGGTGATCTCACAGGGGTTTGTTCCACAAAATTCAGACCAGTTTGAATTGATGGATCAAGTTGCAGGGACCACATTTTGGTCCCTATGACTAAATTTTTTAGAAGGCAAGATTTTTTTACAAACTTAAATGGCTACTGTAGTTCACACGATGGGACTTGTGCCCATGGTGTTGTTGTAGGGAGTAATCAAAGGGACTAGTCCCCGCGTTTCTGTCGACCTGAAAGCAATGTTCTACAGTACATGTACTTAGGCAGGCAGATTGTTAAATGGGCTACAAAAATATTGTACACGAAGGACCACCTCGTGACATTAGCATATAAGCATAGCAATGAACCGCCAATAGACCAATTCCGATATTAAAATTCTAACATGGCGCCGAGGCTTAGGGGAATAAAACAAAAGAAATTATTTATTCATCCCTAAGCCTCGATGCAAAATCTTTTGTTTTATTTCCCCAAGCCTCGGTGACATGTTGGAATATTAATACAAATTGGTTTATTCATTTTTTTTTTGTAAATTATACATGTACAGTTGTAGGTTGCACTTTTCAGTTGAATTATCATGTCACAACTACAAGACAGTAAGTTGTAGAACTAAATATACTTTCTTTTTAATTGCAGATGATTTGCCAATATGGGGTAAGTATGTTTAATCTTGTTTGAATTGGCTGGTGTCTTTTACATGTACATGAACATGTCTAATCCCCACCCCTCCCATAAAAAATAATTTCATGTGTCTTCTTTCAGGCATTGTTGGTGAAATTGGTGAAAGCAAAGATGAGTACTACATTTGGACACACAAGAAGCTTGACGTTAGTTATAATAATGATCAGATTGTGGATGTGAGTTTGACAAGTGAATCGAAAGCCAAGCTTGTTCCTAATTCAAAGCTCAGCTTCACATACGAGGTAAACTACACAAAGTCATGTACATGTATTTGTTTGTTATATATACATGTACAATATTTGTAATAGTAGAAATACTGCTGGATACAAATACTAGCAATTTTTAACACATGCCAACATCCACATACATGAGTACATGTAGGTTAAAGCATGTTTATTACTTGCCATTTGACAACTGCAGAAAATATTAGAGAGAACCATAGGCGTGTGGGCAATTGTTTGTCAGAGGGGGCAGTGAACCATTTGCCCAAAACATTCTCCGAAGTTGCCTTGCCCAAATTTCTCTTGCTGCCCAAAATATTTGAGTTGCCCAAAATTTTGGGGCTGCAACCAACATTATTCAACAAATCTGCATTTCATGCAACTGTTATCCTGGTCATGAACCAACTGTTATCCGTCATACGTGCATAACAGATATCCTGCAATAGACATGGGCTGCAGAGAGTCCACCAAAGTCCTGCTTAATCATAGTGTTTCATACGTTTTGTTGACAATATGTTGAATAGTAAAAAATAATAAATAATTATCGTATTCAATTTTGCAGACTATCGTATGAATTTAGCCAACTCTGCCTAGGTATCAGGCGATTATTCCACATAATTTCATAGGGTAATTAATTGTACTATATGGTTAGTGTGAGTGTTTACAGTAAATATAGTTGATCTGTTTCTTCTTACTAGTAGGTTTGTTTTGTTACTTTTTTGAAAAAAATTGTTGTTTCCTTTTGCCTTTTCCCCCTCAGGTAAAATGGTCAGAATCAAAGGTACCCTTTGAAAGACGATATGACAAATACCTTGATCCAAGCTTCTTTCAGCACAGAGTAAGCCCACTTCATGCAACTTGATCTTTACAAAATATCTCTCTTTATAAAATATGTATCTTTATAAAACTTTATTGTGATGTACATGTCTGGCATTATGACTATTAGATTTCCTTGTTTTACCGTGTATTGTACTTTCAAATTGAAAAACATCTCCAAACAACAGGACCTTCTACATCCCAAAACCTTGAAGAGGGAAAAATATACCAAAAACGTCAACCCTTAACCATTACACTTCAGCATGGTCTGAAATGAACTTAATAAAAAAGTTTTGTTCGCCAGCTAGCAGTTTTCGGTCGCCAAAATTTTTCCCATTCTGACAGGGGAACTTGCTACAATCATAGATTAACAGGAAAATCCATTTTAATTCTATTCCAGAGTTAGCAAATTCCATTTCTATTTTTCACCAAAAAGCCCCAAGAGGGGGAGTGTCAGTTAAGTATTTTTTTGTGATTAGATCCAAGCGCTTAAACATTGAAGCGATGGTATTGTCAATTATTTCCCTTTGCATTGAATACAATGTACTTTTCGCTCTTCTTGCAAAGTCCTCAAAACTCTCATAGGTTAAATTCAATCTTATCGCTTGTGTTTGGAGCTCTTCTTTAGCCACATTAAAAACATTCTCGATAGGATTAAGATCTCCACTTCTTTTCGGAATAGGAAATAATTCTCCCCCAACCTCCATAAGAGCCTTTCGCCCCTTAGCACAATTCAATATGGGGCAATTGTCTTGGACGAATAACTTTGAACATTTCCCGCTCTTTTGAAACATATTTTGGAAATTTCTGCTTATGAAATCTGCATAATAATTACCATCTAAGTTTTCGTATTGTTCACAGTATATAACGCCTTTTCCATAGGAAATGGCTACAATCATTTTAACAACTCTTCCGCCCAAGCCTACATGCGTTCCCTTTGCAGTCACAGACAGTCCCTCCTTTCTTTTCCTCCAGATTTTACCTTTAGGGGCTCTAGCGTCAGGGCTCGAACTTGGTGGTGGTCTACTAGCCAAATACCAGTAGATTTTGAGTTTTGGCTAGTGGATTTTCCAATCTGCTAGCCATCTTGGCTAGTTAATTTTCGCCTCGACAAATAACTTAAGTCTTAAAAAAATTTCAACATAATTTCATTTCAAGAACTGGCATGAAATAAAGAGAGAAAGATAACTCTATATTCGAAAAGTCTGTGTTCGTTCGCCGCCATATTGACTTGCTTGATCGAGGAAACATGGGAACAAGCCACATACCCATGATGCAATGCTATCAAAAAACGCTTGTCCGCCATCTTGAAATGCAAATCTTCATTGCCTCGCGGGTCTGCCACGCGTGATTGCTCTCGTTAAATATGGATATAAGAGCATTGCTGGCATTGTCAAAATCATCTGAATCATGTCAAACATGTCAAACATCTACAGCTTCCACTTCAAAGAGAGCAATTGATGATTCTTTGACATCTCAATCTTCATCGAAACGAAAATTCGTTCCGTCGTGGCTGAAAGACTTCAAATGGCTAACGTACGACTTAGAAGGAAACCAGATGTTTTGCACAGTTTGTAGAGACAATCCAACTTGCAGTGACTCATCCTCTACCTTCGTGTCTGGTAGTCAGAACTTTAAAATAGAATCTGTGAGAAGCCACGAAGCTTCAACTGGTCATACTCGTTGTGCTGCAGCTGCTAAAGTTACTGAGAATCCACAGCTGGCTCCTTTACCACGCGTTCTGTTGTCAATGTCAAAAGAAGTCTCTCAGAAGATGGAAAAATTGTTTGATATAGCTTATTTTGTTGCAAAGAGGGAGATGCCATTTACAAGCTTTCCCCACCTGTGCAAACTTGAAATGAAACACGGAGTTGACCTTGGAAACACCTACATTAATGACAAAGCATGCAAAACTTTTGTAACAGCTATTGCAGGACAATTTAAGCATGAACTTTCAAGCAAGTTTCAGTCATCAAAGTTCATAAGTGTAATGGCAGACAGTGCATGTGATGTTGGAGTACGTGAGGTAGAAGATGTTTATGCATGTCATTTGGTTAAAGGTGAGATAGCAAATTCATTTGTGGGACTGGAGGCTTGTGAAAACAGCAAAGCACCTGGAATCAAAGCAGCTGTGGAAACTGCTATGACAGAGGTGTGCAGGGATTGGAAAGAGAAGACAGTGGCCCTGGGAGCAGATGGAGCTAATGTTATGCTTGGAGAAATAAGTGGTGTTTATGGCTTGCTTAAACAAGAAATTCCTCACATTATTAAGGTACACTGCGTTGCACACAGGTTGGAACTTTCATTTGCAGACACCTTGTCAGACGTTCCAGTTCTTAAAGATGTCAAAGAAATGCTTCAAGGTATTTGGAAGCACTATCATTACTCTGCAAAGGCAGTCCGTGAGCTTAAAGAACTAGCTGAGAGTATGGAAGTGCGAGCATATAAGGCGGTCAAGGCAGACGGTACAAGGTGGGTACCGCATATGCAAAGAGCACTGAATATTCTCTTGTCAAAGAACTTTCAAGTTGTAGTTTTGCACTTCCAACATACCTCCCAAGCAAGGGATGCCAGTAAACAGATGCAAGGAAGGGCTGTGAATTACAGCAAAAAATTCACAAGCTACAAATTTGTTGCCATCATGCATCTGTTACTTGACATCGTAGATGCACTTTCCAAAGTGAGTCTTAGCTTCCAGGAGGATGGAATAACCATCTCAAGAGTTCAAGATAACTTAACTGCCCTTTTAGCAAAACTTGAATCTTTCAAGGAAAGACCTGGTCAGCAACTGAACTCTTTCCTTACGGAAGTAGGGGATGGCAACACATTTAAGGGCATAGAGCTTCACAGGGATGCAGACAGGCAGGCTATTGATGCTATCCAGGCGTCAGCAGTGAATGCTGCCATGACATTCATCCAAGAGAGGTTTGAAGGGATGGAAACAGATCCAGTTTTGTCAGCAGCAGCTGTCTTGACAAACCACCGAGGTTGGCCAGTTGCAGACAGGCAACGGCTGCTCTTACATGGCGAAAATGAAATCCAGACACTACATGGTCATTTTCAGGTACCTCTAGAGCAGCACAACTTCAGTCTGCATGACTGTCTTGATGAATGGATGAGTCTGAAATTCCATGTACAGCGAGTTAGAGCAGAACTTGAACTCAGGCAAAGCGAATTCTGGAAGAACAAATTTATGCTTTGTAAAGATGATTATCCAAACCTGCTAATTTTAGTAGAACTATGTCTTGTAATTCCTTGCCAGACTGCTTGCTGCGAGCGGGGAAATTCTTGCATGAACAGAATCATGACTGATTGGAGGTCAACCTTGAATGTTTCTACTATTGATGAATTGATGAGAATAGCTATCAGTGGACCTTCTCATGAGGACTATACTGCAGTTCTTGCAGTTGGGCGCTGGCTGGAGGAGTCAGAACGGAGAAGACGGCCTACATTGAAAGACTGATCATTGCCTTCAATGATCATTCCTACCATTTGGGAACACCTTATTAACTGTTTTATAACACGGAACACTACTTGGGTACTGACATTTTGAATGAGCAGCTGCTGTTTGCAGCGAAAAGCTAAAGTCACAAAAAGAAGTAATGTCTGTAGCAGTACAGTTGGTTTCTTGTTGTTGTTGAGTTAATTGTAAATATAACGAACGAGCATGACCATGTAAAATGAATTTTATTTTCACAGGTATAATAAATTGATTACAGTTTGATAGCAACAGCAGTTTTACATTTTCTCACCTTTTTTTTTAATCTATAAAAATGATAGTTTTGTGCTGTACACTAGCTTGGCTAGTAGAAATGCATTTTTGGCTAGTGAATCCTGACCATGTACTAGCCATTTGACTATTAACTTCAAAAGTTAAGTTCGAGCCCTGAGCGTCGTCGAGTGGATTATATTTATGTTAAAAGCTTACCCTGTCTAGATAAAAGCAGATGTCATTCATGAAGAAGTCGTTGCAATAAGTTCTTTTCACTTTACGTGCAAACCTTAAACGCTCTCTGAAATCTTTCTCCAATAATATTCCTTTTTTTCTTGCTTTCAAGAAGGCATATCCCATTCGCTTCAAAGTTCTATTGATAGTCCACAGTGAAACATTGTATAAACCCGCTTCTGCCCTTATTCTATGGCATGAGAAGTTTCCCTTTTGTTCACGAAGTCTTGCAATTGTTCTCTGGATTTTCCTTTCCTGGCGCACATCAATTAATCGAGGCCTTCCATGATTCTTACTTTTCTTTTGTGCTTGATTTGCACTTTTTAAACAGCGATAAACTGATGCCCTGGATATTCCACAACGGTGTACTATTTCTTTAACAGGTGCATCATCCTCTTCTTGAAGGAATCTTACATAAGCTTTTAGTTCTGCTTTGATTTTCTCCTTAACAACCATGTCGTTTTCCTTTATTGAACAAGAAATTTGATTGATGAATTTCTTTACGTCACGTTACGTTACGTCTGCACGCTCTACCTTTTCTATTCTCTTGAAACGAACGGATCCTTTCTTTTTTCAATAAATTTCAGTATTTAGCTTGTTCTTAATCATTTCCCTTACCGCTGAACTATGTTTCATTCAATACACTGGAAAGACAACCAGTTGCAAAAATAGTTGAGACATCCTACCTTAACGAGAGAAAACTCTTCACCTTGCGTGTGATTTTTCTCCCCTTCCCCCTTCCCAATGTTGCTAGCTATACAATATGACGTACAAAGCTTAGATGGACAACACTGAAATGGGGAAAGGGGGGTAAAATGTTCTTCTGTGACAAATTTGCAATTTGCGAACCAGAGAAGTAAGTAAAGCCATTTTTGGCGCAAAGTGTCTCAGCATTTTTGCAACTGGTTGTAGCATAAGTTTGACTATGAGACATACACATGTAAATCACATGTAGCATGGTAAAGTAGTCCCGGAAATAGTTAGTCACCCTCTAGCGACCAGTTGTAAAATTCTGGTCAACAGTGCAATTTTGTTAGTTGCATTGGCGACCAGGAAGGCACAATTGAATCCAAATCTTAGTTCAAATGCAAGTACATGTACACTGTACTGCAGTTTCGTAAGATGCACAGTACATGTATTAGAAATGTTTTCGTAATTGTATTCTGCATGTGAGGCTTTATGAGTCCATCAGCGAGGGCTGCTGATGATGATATGCGTGTATTCACAGTAATGTATTCTCCATTTCTTTTCAGATCCACTGGTTTTCAATCTTTAACTCCTTCATGATGGTTATTTTCCTTGTCGGTCTTGTCTCCATGATTTTAATGAGGACTCTGAGAAAAGATTATGCAAGATACAGCAAAGATGACGAGTTGGATGACATGGTAAGAATGCCTTCTTAGTGAATCACGCATAGGCTGCATAGAATCTATGCACAGTGTATACATTTTTAGAATATAGCCCTGTATAGTGTATGCTCGCCATGGAATTTTAGCGGGCTTTATTTTTAAAAGAACATGGGCAAAAACTATAGAAGCCTGGTACCCCGGATGTACATGTACAAGTAGTTTATGTTGCGTTGCAAATTGAAAAAAAAAATGGCGGCAACAATCTTTTAAAGTTTTCTTTTTATTTCCTTTATTATGGCTACTAAAACAAATATTAATGAAATAAGTTCAGGTGACTGGGGAGATGAAAATGTGGATGAGCTATTGAGCAGCGACTGCAAGAAATATGAACAAAGAAGCCACCTGCACGCGTAAATTTGATGATGTTTTAGGATTTTTTAATGCTATATTCTAAACCAGCTAGAAGGTGGGTATCCATGTTCTATAAGAAAATAATGCCCTTTTGAGGTCTAGAAAAGCATCTGAATGCCCTTGCCTAACGGCTCGGGCATCCACTAGCAGCTTTTCTAGACCTCAAGTGGACATTATTTTATTATAGAACAATGTCATGGATACCCACCGTCTACAGGTGTAGTAGGTAAATAATGTAAAATACGTGTATTTTCTGCATTGTCCAGGAGAGGGATCTCGGTGATGAGTATGGCTGGAAGCAGGTTCACGGAGATGTGTTTAGGCCAGCTTCACACCGGTTGTTGTTTACGAGTCTCATCGGCACAGGTTATCACCTGTCAAGTGTTGCTGGCTGCGTCATCTTGTTCACCATCATGGGAGACCTGTACACCTCGTAAGCCTAAATTTGTTTCTTAAAATGATAACCGATACCTGTCCCTTAGCTCAGTGGAGTCAGTCAAAATGTCATTTACAGTGTAATGCATATGTACATGATTGCACAGGGTTGCCACGGTCAGGGAAAAACAATAATTTTTCATGGTCAGGGAATTTTGTAAAAGGTCAGGGAAAATGTTAGATGTTTGGTAAAGTCAGTGAAAAGTCAGGGAATTTTATTTCCTTTCAGAAAAACATGGTATAAAATGATTGATTTTGATACTATTTTGATACGGGCAGAAGCAGTAGTTTTGGTCAGTGGTTTCTGTTGTTTCTTTAATTTTATTTTTCTAATCTACCCGTAAGGTCAGGGAAAATTGTTCAAAGGTCATTGAAAAGTCAGGGAACTTTTTAGTTTCTGATAAGTGGCAACCCTGTTGTATGGTCTTCGTTATGATGCCAATAGCTGTCTAACTGGCTTTTCGCAGGCGTGGCTCCATTCTTAGCACAACAATATTTGTGTATGCTGCAACAGCTCCTGTCAATGGCTTTATGGGAGGCAGTCTTTATGCCAGACAAGGAGGTTTGTACACTTTAATTGCCCTTTCTACGATTGATCATATAAAAACAGTTTCTTCAGCCTTTCATTTGTACAACATTTGTCAGTGCTGACAAGAGACAGCTACATGTAGAGTGTAAATGGGCCAAAGACAATGAAATAATTGTACTGTAGCCGCTTTTAGCTGAAAAACATTGCAATCTGTGGAGAATAAATTTATGATGCTGGTTTACACGTAGCTTCAGTTGTACCTTGTCTGTTTTTCTATTCTGACACGAAAATGTCACCCTGATGATGCACTGCATTGTTACAAATGAATGTGACACTTTGGATGTGATGCTCTCTGCTGTTTTTGCCCGCGTACACTGTATGCACTGCTTAATTTAGTTATGTTCAGGATAAGAATTTTAAGTGAGTTATTTTCACTCTTTGAACAATGTACATTATTATGGTGCTGTTATTCAGCAAAATACTGAAATCTCACATGTACATGTTAAATGTCAATCATTTTTTAGGGAGGCAGTGGATAAAGCAGATGACATTAAGCGCAGTATTGTTTCCCCTCCTGGTTTGCGGAACAGCCTTCATGATCAATTTCATTGCCATCTATTACCATGCCTCGAGAGCCATCCCATTTGCGACAATGGTGAGTTGAAAAAGTTAGACCTTGTTAAAGGCCACAGGAATGGAACTTTGAACTGCAGAAAAAAACACTGGTGCAATGAAACTAAAGAATAATATTTAGACTTCAAGATGATGCAAACCTGTGTCCCTCATGATTCCTTTACAAATTTTTCTTTACATTGTACAACCTTGGTACATGTACAGGGCTGAGTAGACAAGTCATTAAAATTGCAAAGTGTTCAGTTGAAACTAATACAGCTACATCCACTGCCCTTACTCTTGATTTCAATGATATAGACACCCATAGCTGTAGATTTTTAAATGTGGCTAAATGTAATTTAGGCAAAGTTAAAATCGAGACAATGCAAGCAGCGGTCTTCTTCATGACGGTTCGTGTTGCAGCGGGGCGGCCTGGTAAGTTGCAGTGTTTTGGTATTTACAGGGCTCAGGTTTCTGAGAATCATTGTGCAGTCACTCTGCGTTTGCGAAGCCTTCGTGCTGTTCTCCCTCGCCCTTCCCCTCCCCTTTCAGGTAGGTATCAACATTTCCACTGAATTGCTATTCAGTGTGACGGTGCTGGATGGTGGTTGCCGCTCACAGGGTTGCCATGGTTACCTTGGCTCTTGGCTCGTACGTTCTCGGTCCCACCATCCGTATAAGCACCAACCCCCAACCTCATCTATTGTTGATGAGTTGTTTAATTTGATTAAACCAGTTTGTATTGCCAATACTTTAAAGTCTGCAAACTGGCATTCTTGTTGTTATCAGTATTTGAACTTTTCTGTTATGTTTTTCTTTCTAATTCTGTATTTTCTTTCACGTATTGCAGGTTGCTGTAACGAGCATTGTCATCTTTGTGATCCTGCCATTAACCCTAGTGGGAACTGTGTTGGGAAGAAATCTGTATGGTGCTCCGAATGTTCCCTGTAGAGTGAACACAGTTCCCAGACCTATACCGGAGAAAAAGTGGTAGGATGTTATTTCTTAGCAGATCATATTTTTTGCTTTCGTTTCGTGCACAGTTTGTGAGTGGTCAGTGTTTTAGTGACATGTCTAACATGTAGCTAGCAGAGCTGCACAGTGAAATTCGACACTGTAAATGTACAATGTAGGCATGTACAAAATCCAATATAGCCATAACTCGAAGGTGCATGCTAAAGCATGGACCAATAGTAATTAGACCATCCACGTGTAATTCTTGGAGACATTTTGATCTAGTTTAGTTTATGTTGACAGAGAGAGTCTCCTTGCGTTTGGCTAACCTACAAAACCTTTGTCTACAGAATATAGAATGTAACTGATTGCTTGTTGTTTCTGTTGTTTTAGGTTCATGGAGCCACTGGTTATTATAATTCTTGGAGGAGTGCTGCCATTTGGATCAATATTCATCGAAATGTAAGTCTGTTTATCTGGGGGAAGGGTAGGTTTGGTTGGGAGTTGGTCAGTTTACTTATTGTAACAAAAGAGAGTTAGACCTACTCAGGTCAAATCCAATGAGCAAAAAATGATGATAATTCAAAGTCATGTACTGTTAAATCCAACCTCTTCACTTGATAACTCTAATTCACTTCTTGTTTTTCTTGGCAGGTACTTCATATTCACGTCCTTTTGGGCATACAAGATTTACTATGTGTTTGGGTTTATGTTGCTTGTCTTCCTCATCTTGACCATTGTAACTGTGTGCGTCACCATTGTGTGTACTTATTTCCTTCTAAACGCTGAAGATTACAGATGGTAGGTACTTTTCAATACATGTAAAAGTATAAACAGTGGGAAACAGTAGTTATTGATTTCATTAAGTACCCTAAATACAATCAAAATAACCAGAGTGGTAAAACAGCGGTTAGGAATTTTAACTCGAAGCAGTGCGATTCTCAACACGTGATCTGAAAACAAAGATTGTCACGTGGTTCGTGTTTACGAGCGTCTTGTCAGCGATGATGTCATTTTAACGGTCGCTTCATAGACATTTAAACATCGTTCTTCCAGAATTTGTATGAACAATACAGAGGCCGTCGAGTCAACAGATTCGGAAAACTCACGATATGTATTCAGCTTGAAAGAAAGGCAGATTTTGTTTAATTTTAATGGGTTTCACACTGTTTTGCAGCAGAGAGTATCCGAAAGTCATGAAGCTTTCTGCTGGCTTTCCGATAAAGAAACAGTTTCCACGTGTTAAAAGTTTTAATTGACGTGATCAAGATTGGCGGAGCACGAGACGAAATTTAGCGACTGCATTTTACCACTCTTGTGTTTTTGATAGTAACGTAGCCTAATTTTTTTTAGTTTACTTGATCTTTCCCAACCTTGATCATCTACTAGAGCTGCTTCGAGTAGAATGTTTCCCATTTCTGACACTAAAATAATAGTTTTTAACTAATCCTGTTTCCATGCAGGTGTAACTGATGCAGGCAAGAGAGCCCTCTAACAGTAGCTTGTGTACTCTGCGTCTCTCTCGAATGTTTCAGACTACGCATCAGTATAAAGTACTAGAGATGTTATCTTGCCCTTAGTGAAGTGATATTTAACTGGCAACCAATGAAATCAGTGGCAAAATCTGGTTTTCTTGCAATGCTCATTTTTATGCACGACGCATTGCCATGTTGGTGTATCGAGCTTTTTGCCTTATTCCTGTTTCTCTTGCAGGCAATGGACAGCTTTCCTCTCAGCTGCCTCAACAGCTGGTTACGTGTATCTTTACTCATTTTACTACTTCTTCTTCAAGACCAAGTAAGTATTGCCTACCCCTGGTGTTTGCATTAACTAGCGTTCGCCTTGGTCTTCATTCGCTAACAATTTGTAATTTAGACACACATCTGTAAAAAAAGACGCTCGTGTATTGTTTTTCAGAATGTACGGCTTATTTCAGACGACATTTTATTTCGGTTACATGGCTCTTTTCAGTGTTGGACTCGGAATCATGTGCGGTGAGTCTCGTTTGTATTTAGTTTATTTTGTCGTCCATCTTGGTACAAACAAATTATCAATACAAACCAAGTTATCATCCAGTCTAGAAAGAGGAATTCATTGGTAAGCTCGTTTTCACGTACTTGTGAGTCCATAATGCTTACAAACGGGCGGACTCATGGACGTTGTCTAGCGCCTTACCGTCTTTAAACTTCGTATTTCCTTGCTTCTTTTTCACCTTTTGGTCTTCTAGTAAAGTACCGTAGATATTTGATATTCCGATCAGACTAGTCTTCGATGTTAGACTGCGGTTAATCGACTTTGCAGTGGCTACACCTGTATGTGTTTATCATCGAGCAACGCTGCTGCCCACAAGGAGAAACGTTGTTTGGCAAGGCGGTGGCAAACGAGGACACATCGTTGCCGACACAAATGTTTCCCTGTTTGCCCGAGCGGCCCACATTGTTGCGGAAACAAATTTTGTATCCGAGCTACAAAATATGTTTCTGATTTTATTCAGAAACATTTTGTGTCCGCAACAAATGTTTCCGCGTGGAACAAATCGTCATGAGCAACAATGTGTCCACAACGTGTCCTCGTTTGCCGCCACCTTAAGTCTGTGATTCTTTGTATATAGTTGCTAGGCAATATGTGACGTAACAACTTCGTTCAACTTGCTATTGCTCACGCTTTCTGTGTCCTTGCTTTGATTGGTTAATAAGACTTGGGAATTCTACGAGCTGATTGATCTGTTTGTATTCCTCAGGGACGTTTGGATACGCTGGGGCGAGTGCTTTCGTCAGGAAGATTTACTCTACGGTGAAAATAGATTGACGGCGAGGAGGCTTTGCCAGGAAAATGTCGCTTTGGGTCCGATGGCTGTTTTTAAAACAACACCGAACAATAATCTTTGTATTTATAGGTATTAAAGTTTCGCGCGTTCGTAGGAAATCATTCAGCGAGGAGCTTTCGTTCTCCGTTCTCGGCTTTTCAGTAAACAATGTGAAACGTGTAACTCGGAGAAAGTCGGGGCGCTTAACATTTAAAATTTATTTCAAAATCTCCCCTTAGCAGACATCCTGGGTAGTAGGTGGCCAAATTTCGGTGCCCGCTTGTGGTGAAGGGTAAGGAGGGGGGGGGGGGGGGGTGACTTTCCAACAGGTGCCCACCACAATCCCCTTCCGCCTCCCCCTGCGCGCCCGTCTATAAAGAGATGTCTGCTTTAGGGAAGTCATTGACACGTTCCTGGTGTTTCCACTTTATTTTGTTGTTTACTCGGTTAATGACCTTTCTAGTCGTTATTTTGGTCGTGGCGAAACGCTTCTCTTAGCGATGCGTAACATCCCAAATTTCAGCAGTGAACCGGCATTTCCTTGCTTAAAAAATGGTGACGATTTTCTTGCTTAAAAAATGGTTTTCGTAGAATTGCAAATCGTGGCTACATGTAGTTCACATAACAAGAACAGCAGCAACTATTGTTTCGCTCAAAACATCTCTGATAATTCACTGAAAGTTCGGTTGTCGTTGTCATGGCCTAAAGCTGACTGAACGACTTTCGTAAAGCTCGTGCAATTTTTAAATTTTAAACAAAGAATCGGAACGACCTCGGAGATTCCTCGAACCTGCCAAAGCGCGAGCTGGTCCCCCGGCAATGAACAGTGGAAAGTGCTTACGTATCGTCTCTCTACCACCTTGCCTTGATTCAAAGTGGCTTCAAACGCAATCAGATGGAAAATTCGAATGGCTGGCCAGGCTGGGAGTGCATTAAAGGGCATCTGGTTATCTACCAAGAGAAAAGGATTGGATTCCATCTGGATTGAAACGCTGAACAGCAATATCGGTATTTGCAGTATTTGACTTTCAATGACTCACAGATTTTGATGTTCTGTAGCAGTGTATGTGCTTGTGAAATAACGTTCCGTAAGGTACTTTAGTTCTCTCTTTGCGTGAGTCACATTTTTTGCTGTGTACAAAATTCCATTCATTGGGAAACCTCTAAATAACAGCTGGCTAAAGTAGAAAGACACTTAGAGGTAAAGTATTTTAATAATTGTGGATTCAATGTAGTGGCCATTGGCCTGTTTCAGTTTAGTTACACAAATAACGGCTTAGCCTGGCAACACAGACAGATTTCGGCCTGCTGTTCAAAGTGCAAATCTTTCTGTATTTGCAAGCATATTACGCCCATTTTCAGTCAACGACAAGCAACGTGGACGTGTTTTCACCATCGCCACGCGGATCGAGTATTTTTCCCCTCTCTTTATCTCGCTCTCTCTTATGGTGGAGACACTAGATTAGACTGCAAGAAACCCCTTTTTTGTCTTGGTCGATGGGCCTTAATCAGACGGCGGCCATGTTGAGTCCCGAGGGATTGAAATCTTTTGTTTTGCCACGCGGACACTCGTTTCCAAACATTTCAACTCGAGACCCGGGGTACAATATCTATTGTCTATGGCCAATATGGCGGCCGTGTGATTAAGACCCATCCAGCGTGAAGCGAGTAAATATGGTCGCACAATATTTGGAATTTCGCGCGATTGTATTTTTTCGTTTCAAGCTTGACGTACGAAGGAAAAAAGGTGCTGCTCACAGGCTACAAGGTGACAAGTCACTACAGCAAATCCCCTCGTGTGATTGCGACAGAATTTTCGGTACGACGAGTCGCACGAATTCAAACCAGCTTGAAATCGTGCGACTGATCGCTTCGCGTCTGGCAGCGGCTTTTTTGTTATCAGTACACACGGATCGAGAGACCTGTCTCGTCTTTAGTGTTCCGCCCTTAAAGGAACACTGTCACGGTATTTTGGTATCATTTTAAAATGCTGAAATATGTTCCTGCATCAATGGAAACCCATAAATAATGGTGTAGTTTTGTTACCTAGGACTATATCACTACACTAAAACCGTTTATTGCCGCCTATCACTTAAGACGGCAAGGACGGAATTGGATTGAAATTTTTCAAAGTCAAGAGCCATTCCTTGAAAATATTACCAGAAGTTCATTATGGTTTGCTCTCTGAGCCACAATTCGTTTGATATCTTCCTGTTGGTCCATTAGTAGCATTTTGAGCACACAGCAAAACAGCGAAACCCCTGTGACAGTGCTCCTTTAAGCGTTATGTGAGAGGTGTTGCGAAATAAACGTTAATGTTACAAATCCGTTGAAGCTGCGAAGTCAAGTTGTGGATCCGTCTAACGTTTTGCTATACCGGCATATTTTATCATTAATTTGCTACACATTTTAACATTACTGACAGTTACTATATATTTATCGTTTATTTTCTGGTGGTAAAAAATTGAATATGAAGAATTCCCGGTTCTCTTTTTTTACGAACCACGGCGCTAATCCAGGATTAACACTGAAAACAAATTTGTTGGTTTAATGGGCTTATAATAAATATTTGGTATTTTTACCTTCAGTTTCGGCTTTGCTTAATCTTAAATGTCTAAACAAGAGAAATGAAAGTTTGATTACCTCTCTAATCCCGGAATAGCGTTAATCGTGTTTTAAAAGGTGTAGCAGATATGTTCCTTTAGTAGTAGAAAGATTATTCTCCCAAAATCCTGTTTGAAATAACCTTGTACTAGAAAAGTTAGCCTTCAGCATAGATTCCTATAGGATTAAAGTAAAAAATAGTAGTACTTAGGTGTGAAGTTCCTTTACTAAATTTTAAACAAAACGTTTCGTATGTGAGGCTTGCTGCACATTGAAGTACAAATCGCTTTGTCGGTTGTACCGTGGAACCCCGTTAATTCGGACACCACTGGCCACAAAAACATGTACATCGTATTGACGGTGTGGTCGCAATAACGAGGTTGTGGGGTGGCTGGAAGGCGGGGTTCCAGTGTACTCGTAAATATAGTTAATTAATACAATTATGACTGTATATTTGGTGGTGTGATGGTTTGGATCGTCACTCACGTATTCAATAATAACTTCATATCAGGAGTGAAAACAAGATTTTTGTCGTTATAAGATTAAAGAAGTTTTTAACATCCAACATTTGTAAATTTTAGTTCAATATGTAGCTGGTTCTAACAGTGATTTTCGTCTTATTTCTCCATACCATGACAACATGTCAACATACAAATTCTCCTTAATGACTTCCATACATTACTTATAGCCAGTTGAAAGAATTTGTTAGTTCATGCAGGCGATCGGTTCATTTGTAACTATTTCCAAGATTGTTGTTTTATAATCAGTTTAGTACCAGGAGAAATACGATGTCGATTGCTGCTAGGGCCGCCAAGTAAGTTCCAATGATTGAGTGATTAAAAATATTTCGACAAATGTGATTAAATTGGCCTCCTTATTCGCTGTAGACGCCATGATGGTTTCATTTTTCAAAGCAAATTATACTTTTCAGACTGATTGGCCTAGGAGCACAATTCTTGGAAAATTAATTGACTTGCCCTTGCCTTTCGAGTATTTGTGCCAAAACCGATTAAATAAGGCAGCTATGGTTAATCAGGCGTATTTTCGTTCCCAGACCACTTAATATGTGCCAGCAGGGGAATTTGAACGTGATTTCCTGGAAACAGGACTCGACATGCTTAGAAACGTAGTAAGCCTTTCCTGTAGAATAGTTGTGGTATGTCTCATTGGTGTATAGCTTGATTGTTCCGTAGTTAAAGGGTAGTGCAAGATGTAATTATATTGAAAGTTCTCATCTTTTATGGATATTACGTCTAGTTGATTTTCATTGGCAAATAAAACTTGTGTCCTTCAGCCACTACTATCGTTATGAAAATAAATTCCAAGACAAAAAACCAAAATATTGTGTACTGTTTATCTTCCTGAGGCAGCAGACAAAGAGGCCATTTCTGAGATGCTATTTTCCTCTGCTTCAAAAATTGTCTTGGTGCACAACCTTTCATATGGAAATGAGTTGTACTCGCACGTCTTGTGTCGTGAAAATCAAACTCATTTCCAGATAAAAGGTTGTTCACCCAGACTCGTTTTGAAACAGAGGTAGAAAGAAACTGGAAATGGCTTGGTCTTGTACAAGGAGAGACAGGTCACCTGTGACTGAACCTCCCCGCGACCGGGCCGTCCGGGCCGAGCCATTCATGTAAGAATTTGCAAGTGCCTCAACCGTACCCCGTTTGGCAGGTGATTTGATTGGACTCGCGAATCATTTGTCCCCAGGGACACTTGCTCCTCATGCACAGGTCCAGCCGGCAAAGTAGCCTGCGTGGCAAGCGTTCCCGCCCGAACGAAGAGTGAAGAGCGATTTATGGTCGCGCGAAAATTGAGGCGAGGGCAAAACGGGAAAAGAAGGGGGAGGGGGAGAGGAAAAAAAGGCACCTCCAGATATACGATAACAGATCATAACAGCTCTTCGCTCGCTTGGGAACGCTTGCTACGCAGGCTACCGGCAAAGAGGCACAAGTGACGCCGCGGACGAGAATGTGTGAACACAGTCTCGAGGTCTTTCCCAGAACTTCTTGCCATTCAGAAGTGGGAAAAGACCTGGGTGCAAAATTACGCAACCACATTGACTGACATTAGAAATATCTTTCTGTTCAGCTTGATACCACCCAGCAAAACCAGCCATGATTCTTAAGGCGGTGGGAAACGAGGACACATTTGCCGACACAAATGTTTTCCCGTTTGCCCGCGCGCGCAGCATTGTTGCGGACACAAATTTTGTGTCCGAGACACAAAAAATGTTTCTGATTTTATTCAGAAGAAACATTTTGTGTCCGCAACAGTTGTTTCCGCATTTGCGTATGCAACAAATCGTCATGAGCAACAGTGTGTCCTCGTTTACCACCACCTTTACGTTTGGATGGCATAATCACCTTGCTCGGAGGTGCGAGATATTTACCAGGGTGTACGGACGAAAAGGCTCCACGAACTTATTATTTCTTACCGAGTTTGAATAATGTTTAATATACGGATTGAAGATTCGGCGTATCCTCGTTTGCAAGTGTATTTGGCCAAAACAAAAATATTTTTCAAATTTTCAGGCACATTTAGAGGCCTTAAATTGGCACATAATGAGCATAGCGATCATATAATCAATAATTTATAAAACGTTTTTCCGAGCTGGGGCTATAAACAATTTTAATTTGTGTTACTCCGTGAGATATCAAAACAAAAAGGGCAATAGTAAAACAAAACGCAAAATGGTATGTTCTTCGAAAAGCATAATTGAAAATATAGAAAATTAATTGCAGAAATGATCCTTTGTTCGTCGCTTTTTGTGACGTCTGTCAGATCGCTAACCAAGGACATTTTAATTAGTTTATACCAAAGTATAATCGAGCAGTATTTAAATTTTCATTCTCGAAGTTACTTGCGACGGGTATCACTGCTAATTTAAAATTTAACGACTTCATAAATATTCTGTTATCCAGTAGCGATTAAAATTTCTCCCCCCAAAATGCCGCCCTCGTGCGCACCGAAGACCCACATTAAAAAAACGCTCAAAAACGAACTCATAATTCATGTTCTAAACGTGAATTTCTGCTTGCAAATTGAAGCTTAAGCGCGCTTTTAAGTAAGAATAAGAAATGTACATAAACATGAGACGTCTTAACTAATTTATACCAAAACAAAGAAGTTAAGCTTGGCCAAAAATTTGCGACACGTGTATATGAGCGCCTCCAATGAGAGCCTTCCCTGTCTTGCCATTATATTTATGTGCCATCTCTTCAATAACACAGCTATTTAAATTTCTGTCTGCAACAAGCTGCATGTCGTATTTTGTCGCTTGGGCAACTGGCACACTCCAAACGTAGAAATACGCTAAATTTTCACTAGGAAATTGAGATTTTCTCACCGTGTCTTCATAAAGCCAACAACGATTTCAAGGGGCTTTACTTTTTATTCCGTATTTCTGTTGTTTTTATTTTACTAATTGTATTTTCAATGGGAGTCGATGACGCTTTTCTGGAAGCGGGTAAGAAACCTGGCTTGGAAATATGGAGAATCGAGGTTAGTCATAATAATTGTTGTTAATTTTCTGCAAATAATATTTTTTCTTTGCGGTTTTTATTAGCGCGACTTGTCGACCTGCTCAGGGCAAAGATATAAGATGCCCCACAGATGACTCGCACAATTTTAATTTTCCTGCGAAACTCTATCGCTTTCCCTCGTCGACATACTTCTTATAAATATATCATTTGATCATAGCGAACCAGCCAAAATGTACTTGCCAGTTGTAAAATCGTTTCCGCCATTAGAGATTACTATCTCGCTTTATAATTTTGCTATGGTCTATCAATATAAAATTCATTTTACAGCTTTTATCGCCCTCTTCGTTATTGCAAACGAAAGTGGTGCATTAAACTGGCGCGCACTCAGAATGATACCAGTTATTCTATCAAAATATTATGCTGTATTTAGAGTGATCTACAGTCTTGTCCAAACTTCACACTTGTTAATAGCTCCGTGATCCAATGCGGCGCAATGAAATCCAGGTATAGGGTATTTTAATAACGATTATAATTTTTTTAGTTTTTACCTTAGGAAAGTCATTACATTTCCATATTGTGATTAGGGACTGTGCAATAATTACCTGGAGGGGGGGGGCGTAAAATGGGTTCCAAATGGCCAAAAATTAAGTCATACCCCCCTCTCGTTAAGCAAAAATTAACTTCAACCCCCCCTCACACAATAATAACATTAAGTTTGACCCCCCCCCCCTCCCCCTCTCCCTCTCCCTAGTCAACTGGGAGGAACAGCAGTTGATGGAGAATATGAGCCAGAAAAATATGGAGTGCCACAGATTGATAATGTCGATCCAGATATTATTGCTTTATTTACGTCTCGCACTGATAAAGCTTGTTTAGGAGACCTGTTAAACTCTAAGTGCTTTGTGGGAGAAGCTGAAGAGTTTGTTGAAGACTTTTTATCATCAAGCTCTTAAACACTAACAAAAACATGTATCATTTTGATAATATTCTCAAGTGAATTTCACTTGTTACCTGCATTTCCAGTTTTTTAATTATCTCCATTGGTAAATCTAGAGGGGTGTAATGAGGTTGATGTGATACTTACCTTGGGCCTAAAATTCCGTACATTTATTGTCAATCAGAATTAATTTTGTTCTTGGTTTCCTGTTGGGGACATCCTCTACTTCTATAAATTCTAGATTTACCCCTGTTGTGTTACTCATAAATAGGGTAAAACATCAAGTCACCAGACATTTACATGAACTGCTGATGGTTTTGTTATTGCATGTAATAACTAGTTCTGTTCTATTTTATTTTATTCATGTTTTATTTGTATCATTGAAAATCAGTCCCAGATTGGTGAACTGCTCATGGCTGTGTTACTTTAAATGTTAGGTCATGCCATATGAAATTTATATAAATCAGTCCAGAAAAAAGTGAGTATAATTTTCAGTAAAATAATATCTTTGGTTTTTGAGTCATAAAGTCAGTTTTTTAGTTGCCCCCCCCCCCCCCCCACTTATTTAGAAAATTACATGTTACCCCCCCTCCCTAAGGCTGTTAGTTTACATTGTGCCCCCCCCTCTCGTTTTACGGCCCCCCCCTCCAGGTAATTATTGCACAGTCCCTTATAGCAAAGGATGTCTCTTGGTAAATTAAAACAAATCGACCATTATATAAATTGCATCCAATTATACAAAATATTACGCTTTTTTGTGTCAAATGCGGGAAGCGAGAGTAAAGTTAAACGTTATCACGCACAAAATGATATTCGCTATACGCGATGATACATGCGTTGATTCTCAAACCTTCCTTTCAGAACTCGAAGCATCGTATCGATGAATTTATAGACCGCCTTGCATAACTTTTAAAGGCGAACTTTGCCATGGGATTTTTGTATTTATATTTAGAGCGTTGTTCATTCTGTCGTCAAGTGCAATACGTTGAAAACTGTTTGGTTAGCAATCATTTGCCGTGTCCAACAGGTGCTGGAGATACGGAAAGAGCTTAATGAATGTAAAGACCGTTTGTTTATACTTAAAAATGCATCACTGTCGGCTCTCATCGCCTTGGCTTGTGCGTATAAAATATTTATCATTCCCATTAAAGAATCGAACCGTCCACTTTAGGCTGTCATCACCAAAAGGGAAGTGACACTCTTGAATTATTTTTAAAGAATGACGAAATTTTATTTTTTTGACTTTTGTGGTCAAACTGACAATTATTAACAATGCTGCAAGGATCGACGATTGCAAATTCGATGGAAAATAATTTTGCATTTGCGTCACGTGACAGTCTCATCGGCAGAAAAGAGCATGTTTGGCCCATATTAGTTCACTCGGGCAAGGTGTCACAACTAAAATTATTCATAAGGAACACGATCACTCTGGTTGACATGAACATGCAAGACAAATAATATTATAAAACATTCCTCGTGTTCGAACAACTTCTCGCATGAGCTTGTGATGTCCACCACGAAACAGATATAAAAGTGAAAGATCTGTTTGCCAGTTTGGTGGGTGGCTCTGGCAACGCGCGCGAAACGTGGGTGACGCGCGCGGATTCTCGCTTACTTCGCAATACCCAGAGTTCTGGAAAGCTTGGTGAGATCATTGATGCTTTTAAATTGCTAAAAATATTTAATAGCTTGGAAGCTCTGGTCATAGTTTATTCAACGGCTTCAATTTTACCGCAAAGGAAAATTATCGGATACACTAGGGACATAAAGAAGGGAGAATTTGTACGTTTGGAGGTATTCGCAAAGAGCTGATGGCAATCAATTTAATTGTGATCGCATTCAACCACTCTGAATTTTTTCTCAATTAGCGTAGGCTTTAATTTTTAATCATATTCCCCGGAAAATTTGTGGTAGCCTCTTCTGTAGAAAACGTCCTTTAAACGTCTCGTTTTGTTGGATTTTTGCTGTCATTTTCCATAGAAACTGAAGGTTGTTCCTCAAGATGCTAAAACTTATGGCACGTTCTATTCAGGAGATTCCTACATTTGCCTATCGGTAAGTCGCGCGCGTATATAGTCAGCTTTCTCTTAAAGGAGCTAGGTCACGATATTTTAATTTCTTCGACAACCTAAATTACCTTTAAAATTTAGGAAACCTCAAAATAATAGTTTGCTAAGGAAGAAAAACATCAAAGGAGTGATACTAAACCAAAAAGGAACAAGGATGGCTGAGGATGGAGAAGATTGAAACGGATTGGAAATGAAGATTTCCACGAACGATGACGTAAGCCGGGCACCTCTCTGAGTCGGATAGTTGATCCCGGCTGGGGTGGTCACCGTCTTAGAGAGAGATCACTAGCTGTATTTGCATTGTTTATAATTGGTGTTCTGTTTTCATATTTTATTTGTTTGACGTTTTATTTAATTTTTTTTTTCAAACTGACGATTCTATTTTTAGACCAGAAAAGTTGAATCTCATTTAGAGTGGGATATACATTTCTGGCTTGGCTCTACCACTTCTCAGGTACTTTTATTTTCATTTTTTGTTGACAAAGCCAAAGAAGCTTTCCCATTTGTTTACTTTTTCTTTTTTTAATTTGATTTGATTCTATTTGTACTGCATGGGTGTGGATGTCAGCTAAAGCTGTATACCTCAGTCGTTACTTGTGTGATATCCACGGTATACTGCAATTCCTGAATTTTGATTGGTTTACGGATCATGGTATATTTAACAATTAGACTACGAGCCCGAATTTTGAGTAGTCCAGCACCTCATATGAACATATTTTTTCATTCGTTCTCCTTAACAATAGACTTCTTTGTTATCAAGGCTAGAGGCTTTGTTTAGGAGTGTTCACTGTTGTTTCAACGCCCAATGGTATTGCCGCTTCAATGAGGTGCTGCTTGCCCCCGAATTTTCTATGAGCGAATAGTCAACGAGGCACAACCGAGTTGACAATCGCTCATAGAAAACGAAGGCGAGCAGTCTAATTGTTTTAGTAGAATTTCTAAAGGATTACATTCCAAAACCAACCATTTTATGTACTTTTAAGTTAAAAATAAAGAAATATTTTTCCTTCAAAGAGAAACGTGCGCGATTGTTTTCTATCGGCGAATAGAAAACAGTGGGAGAACCAATTAGATTCACAGATCTCCAATAGAACACAGATATGGCAGGTAGCTTAAATATTGCAATTGGGTGGTTGTAATAATCACTCGCGCTGATGTTGGCTGGCACAATTTAGATATAAACCAAACTCGGGGCAACGCGCCTTAGCTCGCTGGTTATCTACCATCTCATGTCCAATGCGCGTTCACGAAATCATTGTTACAAAGAACGAATGGATGTTTGTAAAGTGTATTGATGTATTTCAGAGACGGTTCTGTGATTATCATTGTGCTTGAATTAAGTTTGCGTTTAAAGCGCCTGTTGTGATTTGCATTGAAATTCCTTAACAGGACGAGCAGGGCGTGGCAGCTTATAAGACGGTAGAGTTGGATGATCATCTAGGCGGCGGACCAGTGCAGTACAGAGAGGTATGAACAGTAATAACTAAATCCCAGAAAGCTAACAGTATCATAAATGGATTGTTTCCAAAAGGGAAACGCTGGAGAGTATTCTGCCTTAGGGGGTCTCCACTTCAGACAGCGCCCACCTTGGAAAGGCGTTTGGAGATTTAGTAATTTGAGAGCCACAGAGGAGATCTACCTCTCGAATGTCTGTCATAAATTAAGCCTGTGCCCAGCAGAAATTTGCCTACAACGCCGAACCTTATCACCAAAGTTTCTGGACGCATTAAGATTCGATGGGTTATAAGTTTAGAGGTTCAAAGGGTTAGAGGTTCCCTCATCCCCACTTTTTAACACTTGTCGTCGCCCTAACAGCTCATTGGTACTTCATACTCGTAGGTGAAGAGAGACACGGTTCGAGAAAACAGACTTCCGGAGAACAAAAAAACAAGCCAGCACAAAGCTCGCTCCAGCGTCAAACGTGCTTATAAATTGATGTTCTCTTGTTCCTATATAAATTAATCTGCCTAGTAACCAAGCCCTTGGAGATTGGAGGGAAATGCCAAGCAGTCTTTCTCATCTTATGCTACCAAATGGCATGCTCTGCCATAAAAATACTAAAATTGTCTTCTCGTCGTTTATTTCTTCCTAAGGTTCAAGACCACGAATCAAGGAAATTTTTGAACTATTTTCCAAAAGGAATAAGGTGGGTAAAAATCTCTTACTTTTACAAAAGTTAGCAAAATACAAAAATAAAGAGCTAGGTAAGTCAAAACGCTCATCATAAAGGAATGTCTACAGTCTCCGAGAATATGAGAAAACGTCAGATTATTTTAAGACATGGAGAGATTGAATCGTAAAACTGATTAAATAATTAACCATTGTTATTACTTGGTTGGTAGGTACCTAGAAGGCGGTGTAGAATCTGGCTTCAGAAAGGTACAGCGAGGTGTGTATGAGAAGCGGCTTTTTCACGTCAAGGGCAAGAGAAACGTGCGAGTCTCACAGGTCAGTTTACATTCGGTAACATACTCCTTATTAAAATCCATTCACATCCTCGCTATCATTAGTCATCTTGACTTTCTAATTGGCTCCGTTCATTTGCCCAGTATTGCTCTACAAAATTTAACAATTATCTTCTCGACCGAAACTAAAGTCTAAGAAGACAGTAAACTAAGAAAGAAAATCGTAACAATCTATGCTAATTAAGACCGGGTATCCAAACCTCCTTCATGGTCATGATTTTGAGTTTGAGAAAAATAGATAACATTGTATGTAATACATCTGTTGTAGGTTAAAATCTGCTTCCAATCTCAAATAGCCTGTTTGACTGAACGTAATAATTAACTGGATTTCCTTTCAATAATTTCAAATTATTTTGTTATTGTAAATGCGTTAGCTTCAAGTTGAAGCAGCACAATCCATGCTGGAAACCTGAAAACCAATTTAGCCTACAACATGCCTATATCGTATTATCTACTCTCAGACTAGACAATGAACAAGATAATATATAAACCGCGAATGTGGTTTAAAATGAAGAAATGACCTTCCCTAAGTTCTTGTATAGAGGATTCACTTTTCCTCTTCGTGGCTGATTTCTCTCGCAGGTTGAGCTTCACTATACATCACTTAACAAAGGAGACGTGTTTATTCTTGATGAAGGGATGACCATTCACTGTTGGAATGGATCACAATGCAGCAGAACAGAGCGAATGAAGGTAATATTAAATCTCACTTTTATGCATAACCACGAGTTTGATCTGACCGAATGGCAACCATATCGAATCTGATGGAGCGAACAGAAGCGCGGGAAAGCTACCTGTTATAAGTTTGTCTGGGTGTGTTCATTAATGACTGTCCTTTATTTCAGGGCATTGAAGTTGCGAGACGAATAAGAGACGAGGAGAGAGGGGGGAAAGCAAAACTTGTTATCATAGGTGAAAAAAAATATATTATACTCGATAACCACGAAATTTTGAGTTCCTTTCTAAATCTGATAAAAAATACATGTAGAGTTTTTATTTCGAAATTCATGTATACTTTTCACTCTAATGTTTCTTTAGCTCTAACAGCTAATCTTTGTTCTTAGACGAAGGCAAAGATCACCGGGATGAAAACGCCTTTTTTGAAGCTCTCGGATCACGTGGTGACGTCAAGGACGCTTCAGAGGGAGGCGATGACGTGGCATTTGAGAAGAACAGCCAAACGAGCGTCACATTGTACAGGTACGCGATGTGATAAACAAGATAAACTTCAAACACGTTCCCGGAGTCTGCGTGGCGAAACGTTTTTATTTTAATCTTTTTGGCGTGCAAGTCACAGCCATGCTCTCACCATAATCCCATACTCCTCCTCGGATTAACCAAAAGTCTTCAGTTTAAAAACAAAGTTAATTTTTGTCGGGCGCGAAGATTTTTCACAGGGACTGCTAGCTATCCCTTCATCTGTGGAATCAAAGTGAGGCTGGTGATCTAGGCTATGTGCGCTCAGGAGTTGCAAAAATTCAAGAACGAATTCACAGGAAAATATGAATATATGCAATCCACTTTTTCGATGTTACAAAACGTGTTAATGTGTCGCAGATTAATGTGTTAGGTTGATTTAGCGTCTCAGTTTATTTGCGGATGACGAGATACATCTATCAAGCTACAAAGAGTAAAGAATATGAGTGACCTACTATCCGTAAAGCCTTTTGTTGTGGTCATGGAGAGGGACAAATGATCTACAATAGGTATTTTTTGCAGAGTATCTGACGAAAGCGGAACACTGGAGATGACACCGATTAATGAAATTCCTCTGAAAAAGGAGCATCTAGATTCATATGTAGGTTAAATGAATAAACGCCATTTAAGACAAGATATATTAGAAACTAAAATATCTTATAGCTTACATTTTCGTGGAGCACTTCAGGGAAGCCTTAGCTTTGCAAACGTGTGTAGCTCGTGTTAAAGACTCATCTTATTCCTCATCTTATTCCAATTGAGAAGTTTAGTCACTTCTTTTTAGCATTTGGGTTGCTGATCTAGTTCAATTTTGGAATTAATGCAATTGACGTCAGTGAACTAGATGGCTTTTTAAAGCAGGCGAGTCTCGGCCAAAACCAGAGGATTCAGTGTGGTTTTGAACAAATTTTCTTGATATTGTTAACGACTAGCAGACATACACCTTTTTTGCTATTTCTTAAGACAATTCCAACGCTGTTCAGCTTTTTAAGTAACGCCAGAAATAAAATATACATTCCAGGGGCAGATCAGGAATTTTTGATTGGGAGAGGGGGGGATCCAGTGTGATAATCCTATCGATGCGAGAATTTCAGCGTCATCAGCGTCAAACAAGTAGTAAAAGCTAAAAAGTCGCGGATTAGGGAAGGGTGGGTCCGTACGACCCTGACCTTCCTGGATCCGCCACTGCATTCAAACAAAAAGTTTTCTTCCAGGATTGCTTTATTCTGGACTGCGGCAGCAGTGGAATATTTGTTTGGATCGGAAAGAAATGTACTGACGCTGAAAAGAAGGCAGGAATGAAGAATGGACTGGTAAGGTTCACATCTATATTTATTTCTTACTCCCAAGCCAAATATTCGAGGTTCTAGAAATACAATGCACAATTGCACAGACATACAGCTACTGCAATCACCATTGGTTTGATCATTTACACGTGATCAAGTTAGAATTAGTTATATTTCCAAAGACCATATTAAGCACTCGAGATTGTTTCATTGTGGTAGCTCAACGAAAGGCTCTTATAGAAACATGGTACTTATATGGGGGCGGAGTGATCCATCGACCGGGTTTTCTATATTTCGACCTGAGTGAAGTCTGCATACGAGCCTGGTGTCCTACCAGGCCAGAGCTTATCCCGGTTTCCTTAGCATGAAGCGACAGAGAGTGTTGCGACCTGAGTGATCGCAGGTTAATGTTTTGTATGAGCCCCTACACACCTGAACTTGGTTTCGTGTTTTTTACAATTTACCTGTTAAAGCGAAAGTAAAACTTGGCACTCCGATTTTCTAATAATGAGAAACGCATATTGCAAACATGTGGTGTTTATCTGATTTTATAATATAGATAGGACTCTGCGCGCGCTCTGATTGTTCAAAAACCCATGTTTTATCAGAGTTTATATAATAACCAAATCAATGCGCGCGCTCTGATTGGTCAATCAGCTATGGTTTATTGTGCCAGTAAACTCATGGAAAAATCGCGCGTCTTCTGAATTATTATATAAAAGCAACAGACCACAAGTTTCTATGGTTGTAGGCTGATAAACCACTTGGGATGTTGGAAGAACACTCGAAGAATTCGTAAATCACTCGCCTGCGGCTCGTGATTTACAAATTCTTCTCGTGTTCTGCCAACATCCCGCGTGGTTTATCAGCTTATTAATGTCCCAACCCATGAGAAGACAGAAACTTGGACAACAATTTGTGGGGAATTGGGGTTGGGAATGAAGTACTCCAGTAACAGGCCACTGCCACTAAACACAATGCTAGTCTAGCTTGGGAAGAGGGGAGGGGTCACAACCCCTCCACTCCCCTTTTCTCTCTAGGGGTGCACATCACAATCCCCTAAGAGAGGTCCTACTGCTCTTGAGGGCTGCAAACACAATACCCTGCAAGAGGTCCTACAACTCTTTTGGGCTGCCGACCACAATACCCTAAAAGAGCTCCTTACTCCTCTCCAGGGCTGCCGACCACAATACCGTGGGAGAGGTCCTTATTCCTCTTCAGGGCTGCAGAACACAATACCCTGAAAGAGGTCCTTATTCAAGTTAGAGGGGTTTAGACTCATGGTTACCATGGCAACCAATCCATTTTGTGAGTCTATGGGGCAAAGGGTGACCTGTATGGGAGCACTTCATCCCAACCCAAAGTTTATTATATCAATATGAGATAAAGAAACCAACAGAACACTCTACTAGAGAGTTACACACAAATGCAAGAATGTAGGTCATGAAAATAGGCCTAGCTAATCAGTACATTAAGTGTCTTTGAGGCAGATAAACTGCCAAATCTAACCATAACCGAACACAACTGCAGATTATAACAATTACATGGAAGATCGCAACCATGCAAAATGCGATAAAAACAAGTAGGTCATAAAAATAGGCCTAGCTAGTCAGTACATTAAGTGTCTTTGAGGCAGATAAACTGCCAAATCTAACCGTAACCGAACACAAATGCAGATTACAACAATTACAGGGAAGATCGCAACCTCGCAAAATGCTATAGTAACAAGTAGGTCATAAAATAGGCCTAGCTAAACAGTACAATAAGTGTCTTTGAGGCAGATGAACTGCCAAAGCTAACCGTAACCGAACACAACTGCAGATTATAACAATTACATGGAAGATCTCAACAACCTCGAAAAAATGCTATAGTAACAATATATAAACCTGAAGGCCTAACCAGAGATCGGTTTACAATGCATTTCAAGAAAACCATATTGCATGTCTATGGTGCAGGTACACTGCAGGTCTACCCATCAGAGGCTCAAACTGCAACATCTTGTAGATAGCAAGCATCGCAATATCTCTTAGGAAAATAATGTTTTGTTTTTTTTGTAGGTAAGCAATATAGTGTATTCTAAATCATAAAGCAAACGACATGCTAGCAAGATAGGGAGGGAAGGGTGGGAAAATTAGTTGTACTGAGATGGAGCAGGCAGATAATTTGCCTGCTCAAGCAACAGAATGAAAAAGCACAAGGCTTGTGTACTTTGCCCTTGAACTTTAGTGGCAGTGAATTCAAACACTCTGATTGGCTAAAGCATGCAACTTACACAATAGAGGCACGTGAGTGGAAATGAACTTTGGCTTGTGAAATCCCACCCTATTTTGCTACATGTCACGCAATACACACATGATTCTCCTGGTTGTCCCATTAACTACAATTTATGGGGGCATAAATTGGTCTTAAACCATAGAAACTTGTGGTCTATTGCTTAAATAAAACATAGAAAAAGCGTGTTTTATTGTTTTTCGTCAGCTTTACTCTAGCGAAAATTCGCAAGGGAAGGAGGCGAACATTTTCTTTGAAGAAATTCCGGGACAAAATTCTGAGTCAAGCTGCAGAGATTGTCGAAGACGCTCCTAAGTTCGTGAGGAAAGTAGAAGAAGCGAAATCGAATTGCTTTAGTATATCAATCGTGCGTTTTGTTGTTTTTACTCGCGGCGTATAAAATCTATATCATGAAGCAAATGAAGAAGCCTAAGCCATATATTTTGCAGTCATAAAACACTCCGGACATTGGAGAACACTCGAGAAATGTTGAAAACACTCGCTTGCGGCTCGTGTTTTCTACATTTCCATCGTGTTCTCAAATGCCCGTCGTGTTTTATGACAGTATAATACATGGCTTAGGCTTCTTTATTTGTTAAATGAATAATAGCGGCAACAAGATTGGACGGAGTTGTCGGAAGAGGGGCATTAAGCAAGAAACCAAAAACATTCATATTTCTTTCTCTTTCAAGGAATTTATTAACAAGAAGGGCTATCCTAATTGGACACAAGTCACCCGTGTGGTGGAGGGAGGGGAGACACCGATCTTCAAGCAATTCTTCTCAGGGTGGAGGGACGAAGGAGAGCAAGTGGGACTGGGACGAGTGTTTCGACAGGGATCCTTAGGTATGTTGAGCAAAGTCGTTCCCAGGGTCTCTCATACATTGGGAACGAGGTTGTATGAAGAGTAGATCAGTTTTATACTTTATATATCAGTCACGTAATTTCCCTTTAGTCTCTTTACCTTGAACTTAACGAGAGGAAGCTAACAAAAAGACAAGAACTAAGAAAGAACAGTAATTCAGGGGTTATCGTTTGTCTCACGATGTAGTCACTTGTGATGTGGACCGCGACGTTTCGGCCGCATACTGCTAGCCTTCATCAGGCGATAAGGTCGACTGGCTACGTGTAGCTTTATAAAGCATGGTGCTCCGCTGTGATTGGTTGGTTTTCAACAGCTGTGATTGGTGTGTTTCGATCCTCGCTGATCCTAGACCAGTTAGTTGTTCCCTCGGCGGTTCGCCGTTGTGTAGTTCTCTTGTTCTTGTGTTTCTTGATCGTGGGCATCCAAGCTTCAGGAATCTCGATTCCACTATCCCTGTTGATGTTGTTAGGATGAAGTCTCTTTGACCCTGCGAGTGTACCAATGTTGATCACGATCAATAAACTTAACCTCGTCCCAAAGTCGGCAGTATCCGGTGGTGTGGGCATGCTCTCAAACGGCGGAGGTCTGGGTACGGGCGAACCGGATGTCTCGATCGTGTTCTTTAATCCTGTCCTGCATGGGTCTCCCCGTCTCGCCGCCGTGACTACATCGTGAGACAAACGATAACTCCTTAATTACTATACTTTATACCACGATGAACAACAACAACCTTTTTCACGACATTAACCTGAAATATGGGCGCACAGCCCTAAGGTTGATTCGTCGACACGAGCGTTGCTCAAGTAAGCTCGCGCGCTTCACGAACCATCTCACCTTGCTAACAAGGTGCATCAAGAACACTCCTTGTTGTTGTAGGCAGCGGCGAAGTTGTTCGGACAGGCCAGTGACATAGGGTAAAACCGCGGTAGTTTTGAACTCGGTTGCGGGCTCTGCTCTGTTGTTTTGTCTTCTATTCTTGGTAACCTTCTGCACAAAAGAATTAGGATAGCCATTAGAAACAAGAACAGAGGACAGGTGTTTCTTCTCCCCGGAGATAACAGCGGGTTTTGTTACAAGGCGCTTAGCGCGATCGTACAAACACTTAACAATACCGCATTTTACTGACTGGGGGTGGTGTGAGTCATACGCTAAGTACTGATCAGTGTGCGTGGGCTTCCTGTATACGCTGGTGGCGAGGCGGCCGTCAGGTTCTCTTGAAACTGCGGTGTCAAGGAAGGCGATCTTGCTGTCACTTTCTGTTTCAATTGTGAAGCGGATGGAAGGCTGTTGGCTGTTTAGATGCTGTAGGAAGACATCAACGTTTCCGCGATCGAGGATAGAGAATGTGTCGTCTACGTAGCGACTCCAGATTCGAGGCTTGTACGATGATGTGGATATCGGCTGTTCTTCGAATATTGATCCATTATACTGGAAGTACGTGGATCTCAATACGAAATTCAAGAGGCCAGCAATCTGAGCAGGTGTTAATGTCGTGCGGTCTGTAAGGCTGGGGTCGTTCTCTAGTTTTTGTAGTGCGACTTGTACAGCGGCGTCGATCGGAACGTTGGTAAACAGCGACTCTACGCCGAATGACACCATGATCTCGTTGTCTAGGATACTTTCACTGCTGATGGTGGATACGAAATGAGCCGAGTTGGTCACCGCATAGTCGGAGTTTCCTGTTAAAGAAGACAAGATGTTAGCTAAGTAAGCAGATAAATCATATGCAAAGGTGTTAATGCATGATACGATAGGTCTTAGGGGACGTTAGCCTTGTGGATCTTTGGTAAACCGTAGATCCTAGGCGGCTGTTTGTGTCGAGGTCTGATCTTGTTGTAAACAGCTTCTGATAGGTCTCCGCTACGTTTCAAGGCGAGCAACTTTTCGGACAGCTTTCGAGTCAGACGGTCTGTCGGGTCTTTGTTTAAGAGCTGGTATGGTCCGCTTTCAAGCAGAGTGGTCGTCTTAGAGCGGTATGTATCGGTATCCATGACGACGCTGACACGTCCTTTATCCGCTGGGAGAACCATGATGGAATCGTTCTCGTTTAAGCGTTTAAGCGCGCCTCGCATTTCCTTCGTGATGTTTGTCTCTGGTGGTTGGGCCTGTTGAAGGATGCTGTTAACAGCTCTCCTGGCGGTGTCTGCTTGTTCAGTGTCGAGCTGTCTGATGGCTGATTCGACCTTGGCAACAATCTCTGTGGCAAGGATGTTGTTAGGTGTTACAGCGAAATTCAGTCCTTTCTGCAGCAGGGCTATCTCGGCATCGTCGAGGGACCTAGAAGACAAATTAATGACCCAGTTAGTTTTGTCAACATATCCTGTACTAGCAGGTGCTACTGCTTCCTGTTTCTTGCGCACAAGTCTTTCGAACTTCTGCTTTTGTCTGTCTGTGGTGGTGTTAAAGACTCGCTGGGTGTTGGTCTTGATCTGTTCCAGTGCTCTGTCAGCATCTTCTGATGAGAGAGCGGATGTTATGCTGTGGGCAGTAGACTCTTTCGCCTTCTTCGCATCTCCCTTGGCCTTCTGTGTTAGTCTGACTCTTTCTCTCAGGAATCTCAAGGATGATAGCTCAGCAACTCTCCGTGCGCCCTTCGTGGGAACTGGTGGTCGGATCGGCAAATCTTTAGGAACAACGCGGTTCTTGATGCACCTTGTTAGCAAGGTGAGATGGTTCGTGAAGCGCGCGAGCTTACTTGAGCAACGCTCGTGTCGACGAATCAACCTTAGGGCTGTGCGCCCATATTTCAGGTTAATGTCGTGAAAAAGGTTATTGTTGTTCATCGTGGTATAAAGTATAGTAATTAAGGAGTTATCGTTTGTCTCACGATGTAGTCACGGCGGCGAGACGGGGAGACCCATGCTGGACAGGATTAAAGAACACGACCGAGACATCCGGCTCGCCCGTACCCAGACCTCCGCCGTTTCAGAGCATGCCCACACCACCGGACACTGCCCATTTTGGGACGAGGTTAAGTTTATTGATCGTGATCAACATTGGTACACTCGCAGGGTCAAAGAGACTTCATCCTAACAACATCAACAGGGATAGTGGAATCAGATTCCTGAAGCTTGGATGCCCACGATCAAGAAACACAAGAACGAGAGAACTGCACAACGGCGAACCGCCGAGGGAACAACTAACTGGTCTAGGATCAGCGAGGATCGAAACACACCAATCACAGCTGTTGAAAACCAACCAATCACAGCGGAGCACCATGCTTTATAAAGCTACACGTAGCCAGTCGACCTTATCGCCTGATGAAGGCTAGCAGTATGCAGCCGAAACGTCGCGGTCCACATCACAAGTGACTACATCGTGAGACAAACGATAACTCCTTAATTACTATACTTTATACCACGATGAACAACAACAACCTTTTTTCACGACATTAAGAAAGAACACTACAAAAGAAGCAATAATCAACGAAAAGAATATGGACATAGGAAGATTGAGTCAGAGCCCGAGTTTCTTTTGGTCAGCACCCAGAGCACGTTGTTCGTGGTGCTGACCAAAAGAAAAGCGCGGGGCTCTGGGAACGAGAGTAATCGAAGCGAGACGTTTTCTGTAAGCTGATTGTCAAAGGTCACCAGATCATTGTTACCTTCAACAAGGAACTCCGTGGTTTCCACCTAGAAACAATAAAATCTAAACGGATTTTTTTTGTTACAAGTTTTTTTTTGTTTTTAGTTATAAATTTTAATTGGCAAATTCATAGGCAAGTTAATACTTTTCTTTCTCAAAGCCAAACAAAGCAATGAAAAGTTTGATGCCAGTCAGCTGCACGATCGAGAAAAACCGAAACACAAAACAGAAATCCTTCCAGACGATGGAACAGGAGATGTTGAGGTAAAAACAGTTCGGCATTTAATCTATTGCATCATTCTCTATCTGTTCGTGTTGTATTACCCTACCCTACCCGATTTTTGTAAATCATTACCGTAAAGATTTAAATTGAGGAACACTCAGAGTTTTGCAATGTTGAACTGTGTAAAGAAGAAGAGCCTCAAAGAGCCTCAATCTAGCTGTGCGAATGAAATTAACAAAATGTCTCGTCCAGGGGCCGTTCCATTCTCTTCTGATTTGATTGGACGCCCTTTGTTTGATTAGCAAATCAAATCATGTGTCCCCAGATCCACTTGTACCTCGTGCACAGGTCTAGCCGGCTAAGAGGGACAAGCGGCTATGGGGACGAGTATGGTGCCAAATCGTAGAAACTCTTATTCTTCGGCCATTTCAGCTTGAGTAGAAACAAAAAGCAAACTGCGGTCACAAACATGACAAAACAACGTAACGCATGTTGTAAAAACTTTGATTTTAGGGACTGTGCAATAATTACCTGGAGGGGGGGGCCGTAAAACGAGAGGGGGGGGCACAATGTAAACTAACAGCCTTAGGGAGGGGGGGTAACATGTAATTTTCTAAATAAGTGGGGGGGGGGGGGGGGGCAACTAAAAAACTGACTTTATGACTCAAAAACCAAAGATATTATTTTACTGAAAATTATACTCACTTTTTTCTGGACTGATTTATATAAATTTCATATGGCATGACCTAACATTTAAAGTAACACAGCCATGAGCAGTTCACCAATCTGGGACTGATTTTCAATGATACAAATAAAACATGAATAAAATAAAATAGAACAGAACTAGTTATTACATGCAATAACAAAACCATCAGCAGTTCATGTAAATGTCTGGTGACTTGATGTTTTACCCTATTTATGAGTAACACAACAGGGGTAAATCTAGAATTTATAGAAGTAGAGGATGTCCCCAACAGGAAACCAAGAACAAAATTAATTCTGATTGACAATAAATGTACGGAATTTTAGGCCCAAGGTAAGTATCACATCAACCTCATTACACCCCTCTAGATTTACCAATGGAGATAATTAAAAAACTGGAAATGCAGGTAACAAGTGAAATTCACTTGAGAATATTATCAAAATGATACATGTTTTTGTTAGTGTTTAAGAGCTTGATGATAAAAAGTCTTCAACAAACTCTTCAGCTTCTCCCACAAAGCACTTAGAGTTTAACAGGTCTCCTAAACAAGCTTTATCAGTGCGAGACGTAAATAAAGCAATAATATCTGGATCGACATTATCAATCTGTGGCACTCCATATTTTTCTGGCTCATATTCTCCATCAACTGCTGTTCCTCCCAGTTGACTAGGGAGAGGGAGAGGGGGAGGGGGGGGGGTCAAACTTAATGTTATTATTGTGTGAGGGGGGGTTGAAGTTAATTTTTGCTTAACGAGAGGGGGGTATGACTTAATTTTTGGCCATTTGGAACCCATTTTACGCCCCCCCCCTCCAGGTAATTATTGCACAGTCCCTTAAGAACTTAACGTTTCGTATGTATCATCAGAAGTATAAAACGGTAAGAATTTAAACGAGAAAACTAGTACCTAATAAGGAAACCGGTACCAAATAAGGAAAGAAATAAATGGAAATAAACAGACTCAAAATCTGCTGGAGAGAAAATAACATATAATGGCTAGTAGAGAAGAAGTTCCTCACTGCCAACATTTTCATTAAGTGCTGGTGGGCCGGTTGCAAATCACGAATCAATAGTGCCGTTCACGTAAACTAACCGCTATTCACTCGTTCCCAGATCTGGCGCGTTGAAGACCATGACCTCTATCCACTGGAGCCGAACTTACACGGAGTGTTCTTCAGCGGCGACTCTTACGTCGTCAAGTACAGCTTCATGGCAAATTGGAGGAGGCAAATTATAATATACTTTTGGCAGGTAGTAAATTAGCTCAATTCCATTATTTAATCAATTAAGTCATGTAGGGGATTTAGTTTCCATCCTGCCTGCCACCTTTGTGACTCGGGTTAATCAGTTCCTTGTATTCAGTTGTACTTAGTTCGTTGAATGAAAGTAAACGTCTACGAAGTTTCATTATAAGCAGGGGGGGGGGGGGTCTTTATTCCGGGTTCGCTATACGCTACCTCATCAGTTGCAGCCGAGTAACGAGTAATGAGCAACAAGCACGAGTTCTGCACTATAAGTGTGTTCGACTCTTCGAAATTAGAAATGTTGACGTACCCGTCAGGGTAGTTGCGCTTTATCCAACCAATCATCCATTGACCTATCACACAGAATTAAGACCTTACCCACAGAATTAAAACAAGCTACTTCCTTAAGCGAGTTTAAGACAAAACTGAGTCGCCACAGTTTTAAGTAATTTTTTTATTATAATTCTTAAGCGAAATTTTTAAGTATATTTTTTGAACGCGGCCTCCATGAAAAGCAGTTTTTATTCTTTTGTATTTTATGCCTTTAATGTAGCTAGGGAGATAGGAAGTTAGTTGATTACCATAAATACTTCTAAATAAGCTGATGGAAATACCGTGTATAAATAAATTTAGCTTATCTTATCTTATCTTATCTTATCTTATCTTATCTTATCTAGTTTCGGGGTCGGGGGAAGAGGGAGGGTCTTGAAAACAAGGTTTTGCTGACCGCTTCTATTTCTCATTTTGTAAGGGAGCAAGAAGTAGCATCGACGAAAAGGCAGCATCAGCAATGTTAGCCGATCAAATGGACAAAAAGCTCGGAGGAATAGCAACGCAGGTTGACACGAATTTTAACATTAAATTTTCGTTAATTTGACAACTTCTTTCTATACATCTATCTGTCTACTGTTATTTTTCTAATTTTCTTTTTTTATACCAAAAGACAAAAGTTAGTAATAATTCGTTGGGGCATAGACGCTCTCTGCTAAGGATTTAAGGAGAAATGCAGGGGAGGAGAGAGAGAGAGGAGATTTAGGGAGAAAATGAAAGACAATGCAGCGAAGAACTTGTCCTAACCAAAATAACAATATATAGTTGTTTGCCCTTGCGTTGCAGATAAGAGTAGTCCAAAACAAAGAACCAGAACACTTCTTGAGAATGTTTCGGGGGCGGTTCATTATTCTGGAGGTAGGTGCTCAGTTAGAGTCGGCCATGTTTGTCAAGGTAAACACGTGAAGTTACAAATGGGTGTCCTTGTAGCTGTTATATAAGGGCGACGGGGACTATGGCTTGTGTGATACAAAAAGAAGTTATGCTTTGATAAGGGCGCAATGGCTGGCCTCTTGTGGTCTTTAGCAGGATAAAAGACTAAGCCTGCAGCGAGGAGCACATTAGTAACTTAGAATATAGATAATGACATGTACACCATGGTGTTGTTTTAATTCGATTTAATATTTGTTCAGAAAAATCCATACTATTGTGATACCCAGCAACACCTTCCCCAATAGCCAGTAATGCTCAGCTGCTTCACGTTTTGATTATCATTAATAGCTAACTTTGTTCAACAACTGATTAACTTTCCAAGGGTGGCAAAGGAGCAGGGTATCGCGCTGGTTCAGAGGAGGACACGTACGACAGTGAAGGAAAAAGAATGTTTCATGTTCGTGGTTCATCGGACATGAATGCAAAAGCAATGCAGGTCTGTACTAACAAGGGCGACTTTAGTCACGTGACTATATAGCTAGCGTCCTTCGTCACGACTGTTTTTTTTTTATAAAATAACTGAGATAATACGCGCCCTCTCATTGGTTGATAGATGTGTTTAGATGAGAGTATGGAAACACGGTTGTGACGTTTTAGTTTCGCGCATATGCTTAAGAAATATTTTGTACAAGCAACAGAGGACATTTTCCGTGGTTGCATAGCCTCATCTAAACACTCCTCCCAATCCCCCTCGTGTTCAGATGAAGCTATGCATATGTAAACACGGAAAATGCCCTCTATTACTAAATGGAAGCATTATGTTTGAGTTGTATTGGTCGTTTGCTTTAATTTATATAGAAGCTATTCCCCTTTTGTAGTTCGTAGCATTGAGTTCCTTTTATCAGAAGAAATGATGACGCTCGAAAGGGAAAACCAAGAGTCGGAAAATGAAGATGCTATTGTTCAAGTGATTTAATTGGCACAAAAACATAAAGATTTCTACAACGAACAGAAAAAAGTTAACTGAAGGACTTGTCTCACCATCTATTTTTTTTTCGAAAATTTCAGGTCCCCCGAAGAGCAGCCTCGCTCAATTCAGGAGACATGTTTGTGCTGGAGACTCCTTACGTCGCCTATTTGTGGAGAGGAAAGGTTATTACTCAATTTAACAGTTCCCAGTTTGTTCAATTTTCCGTTATTACTTGAAAAGATGATTTTCAGTCCGTACTGCGCATTCTAGTGAGATTTAGAGATGTTCATATTCTTCTTTTTTAATCCGTTCATACGTTACACTTCGGTAACTGCGTACATGAATTTTTTTAGTCCGCCATTACGGGTCATTTCTTTTGGGAGTGCTCGATGAGCTGAAACGTCGGTTTGGAATAACGTCAAGGTTCGTCTGCTCTTTGCTATTGTTTTGCAAGGATTTCTGGTGTTAGTGACAAAGAAAAAGGTAATTAATTTAAAATTTTTCCCCTAACTTTCAGTTTGATAGTAAACATTATTTCGTGTGAGACCCACATAAACATTGCAAGCGGAGATTGCGCAGAACGGACTGGAAATCATGGTGCAGATGTAAGAATATGTTCCTGTTACTATAGGGCTACCGTCTGATAAATCAGGGTCCCCGGAAATCCTATCTTCTGATTTGCAATACGTCAATGTTATTCGTTTTATTTTTCAACAGGGCGCATGCGCAGCTGAAAGGAGGAATGCAAGACAGTTGATTGATTACCTGATGGTTGGCAGGTGAAAATAGTTACACTACGAAAATTTTAAATACTTTTATTCGGTAAGCCTGGTTCACTCTTATGAAATTGTGAATGCACCAAAAAAATTCAAAAGTTTGAAAGTTTAAATTTATAAATAAATAAATTGTTGTTGTTGTTGTTGTTTAAATTTCGAAAATATAAAAACATGCTCTTAATCTATTCGGTTTTTTTCATTTATCGGCTGATAACGCTAAAACTAATAGTGTGATCTTTATGAATAATTCTGTTGTTATGGTAATCTGTTTTGCCGAGCATATCATTATGAGTTGTTCACCGTTAATTAAGCATACAGGGGAGTTTAACAGGTTTATTAGCTAAGAGTAATTCGCCTCTTCCCTTTATACATATATTAGGGAAGTAGAGCCCATTCGGGAAGGAAAGGAATCAAGGGCATTCTGGGAAGCTATTGGTGGATACGAAGAATACGCCACAGGAAAAAGAATGGAGGTTAGCCTTTAATTTTTTGGCTAAGATTAAGGACGCCCATCAGTACAGTAATGGTTAGCTTCAGTTAGCTTCGACGTGTCGTGTATTGCTTTCCCGCGATGAGATTCATCGCGTTTTAATATTGAATTCAATAAGGATAAGCATGATTATAATACTAGATGTAAAAACAATATCCGTAAGAGTGCATCTAATAGGAACTGGGGCCATTGGACCTCGACAAACTTTGCCTCTAACGATTGGAATAAATTAGACCTTTCAATCAGACAAAGCCCATCATTAGCCAGTTTTAAAAGAGTGTTAAGAAATGTAAATAGTTTTTAGTTTAATTTTTATATATTCATATATTAGTCTTTATTTTTCCTTTTTGTTCTTTTTTAATCTTTTGAGGACTCTTTTGTAAATCACTTATCAGTGAAATTGATTTCCTCAATAAAGATTATTATTATTTTTTATTTTTTTTCATCGTTGGTGCGTTTTGACTGGTTCTTACGTACCTATTACCAATTAAAGGACACGCACTGATGACGTTTCGTCGTTATATAAAACAAACAGATTCGCCTCGTGTGCCATGTTTTTGTTCTTACCACGTTTTGACGTCATCAGTGAACTATTGTTGAACAGACGCACGGCAACACGGAAACTGGCTCCTGAAACTATTTGTTAATTTTATCAAGTTGCACATTTTATTATATTTCATTCGAAGCTGTTATTGTTACTGTCACTTAGAATGATGAAAATTAAAATATAACCAGCCTTCCTTTTTTTCCAGGAGGAAAAACCCAGCTATCCACCACGTTTATTCCAGTGTTCCAATGCTTCAGGGGCGTTTAAAGTAGAAGAGATATTTGAATTTTGTCAAGAGGTAAAATGTCTGCTGTCTGTCACTCTACACACGGCTCTCTTCGTTATTCCGGCACATTTTTGATGATTATTTTTATATCTCTTAGGACCTTATTGAGGACGATGTCATGTTCCTGGACACGTATGACGAGGTGAATGTATAGTTTTAAAGCACAAGTGTAGTTTTAAGGTGAAGTGTAAAGCTGCAGTAGAATGCATTACTATAGGTAGAGTCTGCATTCGATCCCGGTTTCCTTAGCATGAAGAGTCAAAGAGTATTTCTATTTCCCATGGATGGGATGCTAGTCCATCGCAGGGTTACCCCCAGCAGTAAATTCGCCGGTACATTTATACACCTGGGTGAAGAGAGGCACTGTGAGAGTAAAGTATCTTGCCCAAGAACACAGCACAGCGCAGTGCCCCGGCCAGGGCTCGAACCCGGACCGTCCGATCCGGAGTACAGTGCAGTAACCATTAGGCCACTGCGCCTCCCACAGAATGAATATATAAGGATTTTTATTTTATTTTCGTTACCTCTCTGCTTAGTTTTGCAGTATTGAAGTGTGCGGGTGGTGGAAGTTTTGGTGTTCCTTTTAACATTTTGTTCGGATTCTTGTTTTTTTTCTCAGGTTTTTGTCTGGATAGGTGAAGGAGCTAACGAAGTCGAGAAAGCTGAAGCCGTCACCGTAGCTATGGTAGAATATATTTATTGATAAAATAACAGTAAACCAAATTTCTCGCTCGCTTTAATTGCTTAAAATAACTTGGGATCATGGCACCAGACTAATAAACCACGTCGTCGCGACGGGGTTGGGGAGGTACTCCCTTAAATTTTGGATAGGTGTGTTCCGCGAGGGTTCTTAAACCCTAACCTTATTTAAGGATCGGATAAAGTAAATGGAATTTGATACCCTGTTTAAGGACCAAACCCGAAAAATGACACCCTATTCAAGGACAAAACAAACCCTAAGAAAGGTGTAAACGGGTCAATTTTTTGTCGTTCCGTAACGTTTTCAGTTTGACAAGCCGTTTCTTTTTCGTTTAGCGTGTTTATACGCACTGCAAATTGCAAAATAGCCAAATAATACAATTTAGGTATCCTATCTAAGGATCACACCGTGAAGAATGCCAAAAGAATCAGAAATGATACCCTGTTTAAAGAACGAGAATCTCGAAAACCATACCCTATCCCGCGGCACATACCTATATAGCCCATATATGGGGGTACCCCCCATCCCTATTTCCCGCGTATTTTATAGCAACTTACATGACTATAATTTGTCAACGCCGCAACAAATCGTGCATAAAAGAGTTTAAAAATCATTGCAATTATGGGGTCTATTTTTCTTTTCCTGAAGGATTACGTGCGGTCTGACCCGTCGGGTCGAACCTTGGACGATACGATGATAATACAAGTAAAACAGGGCTACGAACCATTGAATTTCACGGGACATTTCCAGGCCTGGGACCGAGACAAATGGAGCGTAAGTTTGTTCATTTCATATGGTCATCACAAAAACGCAAGGACTGCGCGGGAATACCGTTGAAAATTAGAGTGTGTGTAACTTTATTAGGCTAAAATGGGGGTATGGGATCAGTTGGGCAGAAACTCTACGGCATAAAAGAACGACGCTATCTTGTGATAATATCCACATCGCGAACGATCGCCAACACTTTATCGGTGATTGGTTGAAAAATCTCGCGCCACTTATTCAACCAATCAGAAGGCACGTGACTCGCGCGTGCATGTTTTCCCGTGCTTTGTAATTACTTTGAGTTTTGATTGGTTCCCTAGATTGTCTCCTTCCTTTGTGATTGGCTAAAGTAATATTTTGGTTTTTGGTTTTATGACACTCGCTCTGTTTTCTTGAAAAGTTTTGCCTAAATGTTTCGAGCTCATGTAGAGATTTAGAGTTCTTCCCGTTTTGCTTCCTCTCTGTTTATCGTTACCTCTTTGGTGTTTTTCATCTTTGGTAAACCGTTATTTCAAGATTTTCTTTGACTTGAAAGAAATTTTGTGCATTACCATAGTAACTAAGCCCCCTTAAATTTTTCCCTAAGACCGAAGTGTAAGTTGAGAGTAGGTCAGTGATGTCTCGAGACATTGACTCTTCTTCTCTCCAATTTCAGAAAGGAAAGACATACGAAGAGATAAAAAGAGAAATGGGCGAGGACAGCATAAGAAAAGTCTCCGAAATACGAATAACTACACAGGTGAGCGAGGAAGGACAATATAACAACTTCTTCTTTAATTCTATTCTATTCCATTCCATTCCATTCCCTTGCATTCCACCCCATTCCATTCCATTCCATTCCATTCTACTCTCCGGAAATTTTAGGTGTCGAGCGCCTTATTAGGAATATATTAAAGTAAAAGTCAACTCTTCACAGGACCGCGAACAATTGCTACTACAATAGCTTACGTGAGACCTAATAAGACAAAAACTGAACTGGAACACAATAACCAAAACTGCAAGGTCGATACTGAAAAACAAAAGCTGACTTTGTAATATGTTACCTATAATGTCCTTACGCCCGAATTTATCAGTTCCCTTGACTTTCAGAACAAGCTTGGAGAATTTGGAGGTCTATCAAGACCTTCCTATTTTCTCGTATTTACCTGTCTCCATGAAATATTGTGCGGAAATATAATCTTTACTATGTCTACGCTACGTCATTTTCACTGTGTTTGTTGCAGACTTTGAAAACAATGAATAACAATAGCAATGGCAACTTCACTGAAACGGATGGCTCGTCACACCCGTACGAAGTTCTTTCTCAGCCATCGCACCTTCTACCAGGAGGAATCGATAAGACAAAAAGAGAGGTAAATCATCCTTTCTTGCAGGCACCGTGATAAACCTTAGGCCGCTATCATAGGCTCATTCACCAAGGAATATTCAAAGATATTCGGTGAATTTTGAAGACCGGCAAACATTGTAACTAGCTTTCAGCGAATTTTTCAAGACATATGGGGAGTTCAAAACAGTCTGCCCCACTTTTTAGAGATTTCATAACAAATGAAACATAACTTTAATAGAGAGTAAAAAACTGGAAAGTTCTTTTTGCGGTTTCCATTGGCGTAGACTATGTCTTCTGGGATTTTGTTTTTCGAAGAAGTCATGCTTATCATAGCACGCTTCCATTTGTTTTCACTGAACTTTGCCAGGACTGAAAGGTTTTCCTTAGATTGTGGAGATTAATTTTGTGGGTTATTTTTCATTTTTTTAATTTAAACGGGCACATAAATCACAACCTACTTACATCACATACAGTAATATAACGATAATTAGTTGATAGAGCAGTGGATAGCGCAGTTGGCGCGCTCATTGGTTATTCGAACATGGGATATCCTTTACTGTAGTTGACAGATATTCTGTGATTTACGCTAAGTAAATCGTTAAATAGCCACCGACTCTGAGGTGAATAGCTGTTAACTTTATATGCTATGTGTTATTCAGTCAACTGTGTTTTTCATTCCGGGTAGCAATACTTGTCAAACGAGGAATTTTTCTTGGTATTTGACATGGAGAGGACAGAGTTCCAGTCTCTACCAAGATGGAAGCAAGTACACCTCAAGAAAGAAAAGGGCTTGTTTTAGTTAGTTGCATTTGGGTTAATGTAAACATGCTCGTCCCCAGAGCCGATTGTCCCTCTTAGCTGGTTGGACCTGGGCACGAAATGAAAAATTTTACGAAAGAACTAACGAATCAGTCGGGGGACAAGTGCCAGTTTTGGTAAATCTTCGTTGACGCACTTGGCGAATTTCCGACTTATTTTATCCATTCAAAAACTTGTGCGAGAGCTTGCGAATATACAAAATGTAATCGCGCGATCAAATACGTAATGTTGCTTAGCAACTTCAGGTTCGAACTCCAAGCACGTCTCGGTAGGTCTCGGAGACCGGATTTCGTCATAAACTAGCATTTGTTACTCCGACTGAAATGCCGGAAGGTAACTTGTAATCCGTACTTCTACGAAACTGCTTTTTAATATGTACCCTTGCATGTAAACGCTGTCGTATTTTGTGTAACAAATATTTCGCTAGTATTTTTTGCATTAGCTTTTATACACATTTATAGCTGTAATTGTAATTTCACCAGGTTTTTCTCTAGGGATCATGGTATAGCTTAAGTAAAATAATAATAATAAAAACAATATTTACAGAGGATATCACCAAGTTAACACTAACCTAATTAGGGTAGTCCTCTACATTACTACAATTTACACTAGAAAAAAAATATATATATACGGAATTAAAAATTGAAGCTAAAAAATTAACAGTACTAGAATATGTCAATTACGAACAGTTTCAGCTACATATTTTTGGGCAGCAATGGCAAGATGGCGATATTTGCAGGGCGAAGTATTCTTTCAAATATTTTGAGATCAGTAAATTGCTGAAGATTTTAGACGAACTGGAAACACAAGTTGATAGCACGCTTTTTGCTATTTTGAATTTTCTAGCAACTGACCCGAGAGACTGGCGGCGTCTGCTTTTGGCGACGCTTGCCGGGGCCGTAGTTTATAGCGGAGCTCCGGCGGCCCGAAGGGCCGCAGAAGGAGCCCCATACCTATAGAAATAGAAGAACTAAGCGCGCATACAAACTACAAACAGGAGAACCATGCCTTTCATTCCTCATGGTCAAAATGGCAAGCGGCATGCTCGCGGCCGCGTGCGAAATACGTACGTACGTACGACGTCTCCCCAAATATCAATATGGCAGCTATAGTTCAGAGTTCGACCTGGTTGATATTTGGTTACCATAAGCTAATATATCTTTGCCATGTTATGGCCAGTTGACAGCTGTCAAAAGAAGGCATCCGCTGACCAGTATCACATGACCAGATCGCGGGCTCAGATTTAGAACTCATCGAGGTAACGTGCTTTTTTAAGTTGACTGCTGACCAGGTATTGTTTTTCATTGATCGCGCTCAGGTTCGATTTTATTGCTTCTGGCAGCATATTTTAATTTTTTATGGTCATTCTCAGCGGAAATTCTGCAATTGGAGTTGACGTTTTTAATTATTCTTATTTATTTCAGGTGTGGAATTTTGCTTGAGTAGTTGCAATTTCAGAAATCATTAAGAACCAGAAAAATGCACGGAGCTCCGCTTATAGGCTTGGCTAAATCTATATATTACAGGGGAATAGTTATGAAGCTTGACAAAGTTCTTTGCTTTTGTTCGTATTTTGGTTTTGGCCTTGAACACAAAATACGATAGGTATTTACTTCTGCCTGAGCAGCAAATCAATAGAAACGTTTCGGTTAGGTAATTTATAACATCCCACCAAAAAAATATAATACGTGGAAAAACAAAAGGGAATACGTGTGCCCCCTAAAAGATGGAGATACATCACACATTGAATAAAAAAGGCCAAACAATTGAATCTAATTCCGAAACAACGTGAAATCCTTTGAAGTTTGATGGGCTTTTCATGTACAAGTGCAGCTATTAGCGTTAATTTATGTAACCATCTTTATCCACTTGACAGTTTGCTTCAGGAATCATAAGAGTGTTTCTATCCAACTTCAGGTCTAGCCGAATACACTCCTATACCACGAGGAAGCACCTCCGAGGAAATGGGAACTGTAAGATTCAGTAAGACCCCTAGGCCCTCCGACTTCCGTAGCGTACGTGCGGTTACTTTTCTTGTTTTTCCTCAAACCCCGCTTGGAGTTCGACTATAGATGATGTAACTATTTAACCACGCAGTTTTTTTGGACTTGGTGCTCGTTGTGTTCTTTAGCTCCGGGTAGTGATCGCTTGGTTATTTTGTGGTTGAACTCGATTGATAGGTTTGTTGTTTCGACAATTTTTAGAAGCGAAACAGGGAGACGACTTGGCGACCGATTCCGAGAACACCTTCGTGACGTAGAGAAAGAAGACAAAAATGCATCGAAACCGGTCGCGAGACACTTCAATCTCCCAAATCATTCTAAGCAACATATGGCAGTCTGCGGCCTTTCCCTTCACCAAGGAAACACGGACCGTAAAACTCTAGAACAAAAATTTATTTTTCAAGTCGGCACTCTTAATCCTCACGGTATCAACGAACGCTTTTCATTCAACTAATTTATTCCGTCGTTTTCACGTTACCAGGCACCAGCCAATAGCGAAGCTCCATCTTTCTGTATATAAAAAAACGCACAATTCCTTGATTCGCTCCGACGAAGGGCTAACGCTCTTTACGGTGGCCAATTGACATTATCAACCCAGTTGATAAAACCAAATTATATTGTTATACTTCCCACCGACGCAGCACCACAGTTTCTTTAGAAACTTACCCCCTCTACTCAATTTTTAGAAGCGTCGCTAATAATAATAAGTGAATTTCTATAGTAAAATTGTAAAATTTCGTAAGTCGGTAGCATGCATTGCAAGTGGAATCAGTACCTGCCACTTGACTACTTAACCGGTTCATTATTAATTTCACTACTATGAGTTATAACATTTCAATTTTCCAAGTGTGTAATATCCTTTCTCGCCGGCGTCCCCTGCATCTCCGAACCTGAGCTGAGATACGGGAAGTGTTGACTTATCTGTCAAAAACCCGCTGTCCTCCCTCCACACATAGTCATTGTTATCACAGTTACAAGGCAAGCTTGAAAAACAAGACTTGCTGACTTCACATGCGCACTTACCACTCCCTGGTGGGGCCCCTCCCCAGTAGTTCATCTGGTCACCGTCACGTGACACCCACCAGCCAAAATCCTCGTCAAGGCCATTTAACAAAATGGAGCCGTGACATTCGTACTTTATAAACTGTTCACAGTTTGTAGACGCGATAATAAGACTGAACAGCTGCTGTTTGCTATAGCCACTGTAGTTTATATTCCGTTGAAAACTACCTGGACCTTCGGTTCCGATAACCAAAGTTCGCACTTCGCTATCGTGACCTATAACTGTCACACCGACGCCATTTTTGTCACGCATGTCACAGTAAACAGCAAACGGCGCTAATCCACCCGGGCTGATGAAATACGTTTTGCTCTCTGAAAAACCAGCCTGCTTTATTTCACTGCACGAACTTGGGACAAACACGTTGACGCTGACGTCAAAAGTCACGATGGCTACCAAATTCCGTGCAGCACAGGTAAAGACGCCTCGATCATCTTGGGATGGTTTTTCGATAACGAGCGAGCCGTTTGACAGGGTTCTGTGTCTTGCAGCCAGCTGCCGACCGTTTGCTCGCGACCACGTGATGACGACAGGAAAGTTTGCACTGTTAGCCTTACAATGAAGAATCAATGACTTTCCCGCCCAAATCGTGACATGTTTAGGCGGGCTCACTGTGAAATGAAGCTTTGGTACCACAATAACACTGGCCGAAGCAGTTACAAAATTAATAACATTCTCGGCTCTGCATGAGTACGTTCCGGAGTCCGAGACTTTGGAAGTTTTTATCACGAAGTTGTTGCCATTGACGAGGAGCCGCTTCGAATCCAAAGTGGAACCCAGTCTCTCCCAGCGAACTTTTGGCTGGGGATGACCAGTCGCTATGCATGTTAAGATTAGTTCACCACTTTCTTCCACCACCAGGGATTTGGGTCCTTGAGTTATTAGAACTGGAACTGCAGAGAATTAAATCGAGAACAATGAGCAAAAAAACTGAAAACTGGCAAGCAATGGCCAAAGTCTATTCCACACTGAAAGGAGTCTGAAAATCATAAGTTGTGGTTCTTGGGTAATTTTAAACTGTTAAACATTCACCTTGCACTGTCAGGCGGGCTGAGGCACTGTCATTTCCAAGAACGCTGGCTGCTGAACACGTGTAAGTCCCGTGATCAGTATACGTCACATTCCTCAACAGCAGTGTATCATTGGATTGAATCACGTGGTGGTCACCAGTGAGTAAACCTCCAGCTCGAGTCCAGGTTATTACAGGTGTGGGCAGTCCCTCGGCCTTGCATCTGAACGAGGCTGACGTGTGCTCACGAACCGTCAAAGAGGTGGGAAAACTTATTATTTTGGGAGCAAAAACTGACTGACCAGCGGCACCTGAGAAAAATAGTATAGATTTCAAATTGAAGTTAAGACTTTCTTTATTTTTATATAAAAAACGCCGGCTGCTAGTGGTAGGAAAGCATGTTGATCCTGGCTAAAAAAGGTAAGGTATCCTTTTTGTAAAAGTTGAAGTTAAAAGTACCCCAAAAAATGATGAGAAAAGTGGCTAGTGAAGCTAAGGAACATAGTTGAAACATTAAATAAGAATGTTGAGGAATGGGATGATTTAATTGTTATTATTGTTTTTATCGTTTCATCATTAGGTTTTAAGTGACGTTAAACTGCTTCACAGAAACCTATTCCTTTTTGGACTAGCTAACATGAGGCTTGAATGGGACGTGGTTGTGGGGGGAGAAGCTAGGGAGGTGACTAAACTGACGCTGGCTATCAGGAGTAAACACATTACGGTGATTTCTTTTTGTTGTATTGATAATTCTAGATAAAAGAACAAGAAGAAGAGGCAGGGGAACAGTTGTGAGATGTCTCTTAACTTACCTTTCTCTCCCTTCGTTCCATGCCTTCCCGGCTCACCCTTCTCCCCCCTGGATCCCATCCGCCCTTGCTTGCCATGGAAACCTTGCCTTCCCTTGTCTCCTTTCGCCCCCGGTCTTCCCATGGGTCCTGGCAGTCCTAGAGTTCCCATGTCGCCTTTTGGACCTTGCAAACAGAGTTTTTCATCCCGTGCACAGAATGTGTTTATCATTGTTGAGAACACGTTTCTGATTTGTGTTGTGACCTCGTTTTGGATTGAAGGGTTGTTAGCTGAAGACAAGCTCCTCTGGTAACGCAGTGGATGAACTTCTAAGTCATCGAAAGCCATTCTTTCTGTAAACAAGAATTTTATTTGATACAGCAGTGTTATAGAGGTAATTGAAATATTTTAAGGATTACTTGTAAGCTTCTATGGATCCTTAGCTCCTCCACAAGTTACTTTCATTATGTTCCATAATTCATATATTGTGATTTACATGTACTACTGCATGTATTTCCTCTCTCGTGTTTAGAGTGTAAATCCCGGCGTGTCCAGTCGATGAAAATCGATGACCGGAAAACTAATCGATTAATCCATATCAATCAATAAAATTAGTTAATTGATATAGATTGGTATCGGTCAATCGATGGTCAATCGATAATCATACAAAAACCGGTCTTCGATTGTTGTCGATTGGCACATTAGCAAGAAGGGGAGAACGCGGAAACGCAAATCGGTAACCACACGAATCTTCGTCATCGATTATCAATATCAATCTATTAATTGATATCGATTGGGATTTATTGAAAGCAATTGTACACGCCGGGTCTAAATTGACTCAAACAGCATTAAGAAGAACTATTGCCCGTAATTTTATGATCAGGCAAGACTGGTAATCTGATGAAATCGCGTATCAGGCAATTACGGAAAAGTTTAACAGCTGTTTTTTCATCTCTAATACGTAATAAACAGAAATTGCATAATACCTTCTTTAACTTCTGTCAAATCGTCTTTCACAGAGACACGAGAAAGCTTCTTTCTTAGAGCATCCAAAGTTGTTTCTACCGAAAGAACTCGTGATTCAAGGTCCGATTGCCGTGACTCATGTCGTACCACTGAAGCACATAACATAATAAGACACAGTGCGGATA